>CM075858.1:19530028-19622528 GCA_037975125.1 Latrodectus hesperus | reverse complement strand
ATTCTACTTTATTTAACATCAGCCCTTCGTAAAAGTAAAGCCTTTAATAAAATGATATATAGTATAATGATATTCAGTTTGTTTGCGACCTACAATGTTCGTGCAAAAGAGAATATATGAACATTTTTAGGCTTTTTCCTACAACAGAAATTAGAGCTGATGGCTATATTAGATTAGATGCAGGTTTAGCAGCTTTATTAGTCTTTTCATTCTCATCGAAACCTACGTAGAAATCTACGTCCTACTTATAGATATACATATACTCTCCATTGAGACTTACGTCCTAGAAAGATCTTACTTTGTACCCAACAGAATATAATTTCATAACCCTTGCAATTAGCCACAAAGTATCTTTCTTTTTAAACTCCCTGATGAATTAAAATTTCATAGGCTGTAAAATTATCTAAAATCTTAAATAAAAATATATATTTTTTAAATATTTATCAAAAATTTTACTTATTGTTATTAATTTAAAATTGTTTGTTATATTTATGTTGCATTGTCATTAATTTAAAATTATTATCAAAAAGTGTTATTAATATTTTGAGTTGATATATTTAGATTTATTTAAAATATGCAAATTAACCATGGCTTTATCATTAATTATGCTAATTACGAATAATGTTATTCATTTCAAATATTATGCTTATCTTTACTTATTCATTTTTCTTGCACTAAGGATTATATTTCATTAAAATAATGTAATGTAATAAATAAAGATTCAGTTCACTGGCTCCATTTTTGCAATCATTAAATTTTGTTATATGCTGAAACAATTAAAAATTAATTTTATTTATTCTTAAGAACTATGAATGAAATCCTTTTTAAACTTTCATTTAGATGTCACAATGCGCTGAAGATAAAAGGAAAAAAGCTAAAAATGTAAGTTATATTGCTCTAATATTCTTATTTAAACAAAACTAAATCTTTCTTAATTAGATGTATTAAAAATATTATGTGTACAAAAACTGTTTCTATTCTTCTTAGGCAGAAGAGTTAAAGGAAGTTGCAAATCGATTCACAGTAAGTAATTTCCAAGTTTAATTGGAATAAATAAGTTTTGATATACACTTACAATATTAAGTTACATAGTAAAACCATCAATTTTATTATTTGATATTTCGTAACAACCAATAAAACTTTGTTAATAAACTGTTTATTAAATGAAAGTTTCTAAACTAAAATTTTATATATATATATATATATATATATATATATATATATATATATATATATATATATATATATATATATATATATATATATATATATATATATATATATATATATATATATATATATATATATATATATATATATATATATATATATATATTATATATATATATATATATATATATATATATATATATATATATATATAAGTAAATATATTACCAACTTCTTTATAACTTTTGCCATGAGATGATATTCAATTTAAAGTCTTATAAATATTCTTTTCAACTGATTTTGATATGAATGTTTCACGTTGATATAATAATAAGAAATTTAAAATATCATGAAATTTGGCACGACGGTATGTATTCCCAATAACTATACTTTTGCTTACTTTATTCAGCCAAACATTTTACATTATATTTCATGTTTCAAAACATTTTAGCGGAGCATTATTTTGCTTTCTCATTTCTTTTGTTTGAAGGACCATTTAATGTATTTTTAACAAAAATATTTTAATAAGTTATACATCAAGATCATTAAAAAATTCACAGGGAATATTTACAGTTATTAATAGATTCAAAATTATTTTATATATTTTGAAATATTAATGGTATAAAATTGCCAATATAATATAGTGAAAGGAAATTTACAAAAAATAAATGCATCTATCATGTTTTCCCATTTATTTTAATTGTATTTCCTAATTTTAAATTCATATTTAGTGCATAAATTAGAGTAATAAATAATTATGATTGTTAATGATGGATGATCGGTGTTCTGTTTCAGGAATGCGTTAGAGATGTTGTTCAAAAGCGAATGACTGAAGGAGAATAATTACTGCAGAAAAAAGACTTGAAACAAATAGAAGTTAATTAAGAAATTTATATGCAAGTGATTCACAATGATGCGAGTGAAAAATTATAAATAAAATTATTATTTATTAATTACTTTTCCAGGTTTCCGTTTATCTACGTAATGATATAACACTGATAGACAGATACACAGACAGTTAGACAGACCGATACACAGACAGACATATAGACAGACACACAGACAGACACTCACACAGACAGATGCCCACACAGACAGATACACACACAGACAGACAGACAGATACACACACAGACAGACAGATACACACACAGACAGACAGATACACACACAAAGACAGACAGACACACACACACAGACGCACACACGTATAGACAGACACGCACACATATAGACACACACACATTCTCATATGACACTTAGCTTCTAAATAATTTGCTTCCAATTGCGCCTACTGGTGGAGTTTTTTTTATTCACAAGTTTTTTTTACTGATATAGTTTTGGCAACAGAAAGTTGGTTTACAACGAGATTTTTGAATTTTTGGCAGTCTGGCGTAGGATTCGACATTGCCATGCTGAACTTTTTCTAGTCCAGGCAATTTTTCTAAAACCGAACTTTTGGCGATTTCTTCACCTCGGTAAACTTTATTTCTTTTTATATTCTTTCTTGTTATTATGTCTATTTTTTTCATTTTTTTAAAAGATCTCTGAGTTTGTAACTAAAAAAAATTGGGAAAGTAAATTGTCTACATGGCCATTTTAAAATTAAGAAACATGATGTAAAAATCGTTGGAAGGTGACTTAACTAATCAAATAAAATGTTCAACAATTCATTAGAGTCTTCATTAAAGAGGGGTGGGTCAATGTTTTTCTTTTACAGGGTTCCGATGAAGTCTTAGCAATTTTTTATAGGTAAAGTACTGGGTACTCCATTGTTCGATGACGACCTAGGACTAGTGCCTTTTCTTTTTTTGAAACTCGAGTTTCCAGTTTCCTCGCGCGACACTTATATAGACAGACAGACACATATAGACAGACACACACACATATAGACAGACGCATACACATATAGACAGACGCACACACATATAGACAGACGCACACACATATAGACAGACGCACTCACATATAGACAGATGCACAGACACGTACATGCGCACTCACTCACCCACTTGACATACTTGTTTTTATCTAAATGTACTCAAATATTGCTTTAAATATGTCTGAAGGTGGTATATAATTTTAACATATCTTTGCTGGAAGGAAATTGCTAATATTGATAATAAGGATTATGATAGTTTTGTTATGATATATCTACTTCTAAGTATGTGTTATAATTTCGTTTTCAAATAAAAATTGTTGAAAAAAATTATAGTAAGAGAATAACTGATTCACTAACAAAAATTTGACCTAAACTCTCTTTCAATCATTTATTCCCTTTTTGGTATGACAAGCTCGTATTTTTTCGAAAAACCACTTTATGTTTCCTTTCTTTTGAAATGAAATGAATACTTGTTGCCAACAAGAATTATCTAAACTCTAGTTATAACTCTAGTAATCTAAATAACTGTTTATAAATCTTAAATGAATTAGAAGAATATAAGCAAAGAATATAGCTGTTGTAATGTCGATGTTATTTACATTTAACAAATGTTGCCACAAAAATACGATTACTTATAAGGTACTCTTATAATAAGGTGTTCAATTTCACATGGTAAGTTATGAAAAAAATATTCAATGTCTAAAAAAATATCCAAAAAGAGACATGAGCTGAATGATATTAATTATATTCACTTTTTGTCTAGGTGTTTTACCAATTTAGTTTGATTAAAATAAAAAAATTCTCTCTATATCACAAGAGAAAGTTGTCAAAATTATCATGAAATGTTAAAGTTCAAATAAAATTTTTATCTTTAAAATTAAAAATGTTTTATATCTTTGCATTTTATGTGTTTTGTAAGTTAAAATTATTAAAGTAGACATTTGCAAATTAGCTCTGTGAACACTATAAATCATTAAACTTACGGAAAAATTAGGAAAAATAAACTTAAGAAAAATTGTGTAAATATGGAAAACTAAGCATTAGAAGAAAAAATATAATTGATAACAAATATAACATGTATAATATAATCTTCTTTTCCATTTTAGTTTTAATTAAACGACAATATCAGTCAAATTTTAATAAATATTATATTTTAAACATTAGATACAAGTAGTTTTCACTTTAATCATTATTTAAAAAAATAACATCGTAAATTCTTAGTTGTCAATGAATAAAATATGAAAAGAAAATTTTTGTTTGCTTTTATATTACAAACATTTATGTATAATACTTTATTTTTGAGTATATAATACTTTATTATGAAGGTATATAACACTTTATTTTTGAGTATTAAGGAATAGTAAATTTCATATTTATTAGTAAGTGGGAATATGTACAGCTCTGGAATTATGTAATGTTCAAGAATTAGTTACATAAATTAAAAATTTCAAAATAACTACAAACAATAATAAAATTGTATTCAATGATATGAAATAAATAAGTATTTTTTATCTAGAATGCGAGAGAAATATAAAGGAAGGAAATTTTTCTGAGTACAAAAGAAATTTTTTAATTATTGAAAATGTACCTCAGGGCAGATACTGATCTTGAATGTAGGAATTCGAACGAAATGTGATTAAGGCATTAGGAAGTTAATTTCTTGTATGAAACGACTTCTTTTGACTCTGAGAGTTCTTAACAAATTTTAATTCATTTAAGTGATTGATTATTTAATAAAATCTTCAGATTAACATGGCATCTGTTAGTTGTGTGTTTACAAAGATGAAGCAATAGTAATTTCCCTGACTGTCACTGTTGGAATTATACTAAAATGTTTGGTATATGTATATATATATATATATATATATATATATATATATATATATATATATATATATATATATATATATATATATATATATATATATATATATATATATATATATATATATATATATATATATATATATATATATATATATATATATATATATATATATATATATATATATATATATATATATATATATATTTATATATATTTATATATATTTATATATATATATATATATATATATATATTTATATATATATATATATATATATATATATATATATATATATATATATATATATATATATATATATATATATATATATATATATATATATATATATATATATATATATATATATATATATATATATATATATATATATATTTATATATATATATATTTATATATATATATATTATATATATATATATATATATATATATATATATATATATATATATATATATATATATATATATATATATATATATATAAGCATCTTACTAAGCAGATGCTTTGTGTTTTCTATGAGATTAGGCAAAGAACATTGTTAAATTTTAATTTTATATGTTGTATCTTGTATTTTATAAGTTATTGAATTAACAATTAAAATTTTATGAGGTTCATCACATTTGCTAATGCTTGGTAAAATTTTGAATATTATTCAATTGATCTAATGAAAAAGATTGCAGCAAAAAAAGAGCGAAATAGATTAAATTATTAGCATACAAAGCTTAATTATTAAATCTTTTGGTTAATTTTAAATATTTAAATTTATTTATAAATAATTTATTTATATTTAAAAGTTATAGATAGTTAATATCACAATTAGTTTAAAGCAGATTAATGTTAGCAGGAAAAATTATTAGAAAAGAAATTAAACAACATAATTTAAATGTAATTTTTGGTTTATTCTCAAATAATGAATCATTATCATATCAGCGATACATTATATTGAAACTCTAAATTTTGAAACAAGCCTCGACTTTAATATGAAGCAAAATTTAAAATGCAGTGTTTGAGTATACATATTTCGTTTAAAAGTCATTAAAAAAAGAATTAGAGTTTGCTTTGAATAGAATATAATTGGACAGTATATTTGAGACGACTCAGGCAACCGAAACTGATACTTATCAATGTCATTTTATCATATTATGACAAAAACGTCTCCCTCACAAAATGTTTAGCTGTTCTTGGAAGGTGAAAAAGTTATTGTTAAAATTAAATATATTGAATTCGAAGCAAATATAATTAACACAGAAAGCAAAATAATACAATCTATATAAATTCTAAGCATCCAAACTTCATTGGACGTCTTTCATAAAACACATTTCTGTTTAGTTATGATTCCATATTCCACTCTAGTTATGTATGAAGAACAACATAATATAATATTTTCCATTCTCTAATGAATGGTTGTCTAACCCGTTTAACACAAAATTTAAAATGTTTCTGTTCAGGTGTTTGCTATAGATTAACCGATATGTATTATCAATAAATGCACAGAATTGTGCATTTCATAAATTTGTGAACTTTTATAAATTGCAAATATGTTTGTTCGAGAAATGAAATTTTCTTTAAAAAATAAGCTTTTATATCTTATTTTTATTTATTTTTGGTTGTAATAAGATTATAGCCTTAAACCTTTAAGTAGTTCAATAAAACTCGGTTGATATAAAACTGCTGAACTTAAAAGAAGATTCATAGGTTCATTCGATAAGCACAAATTACTGTCAGGAATATTATCCCTACTAGTTTGGTGTAGTTGTGTACAAATGTAGTCATCCCATGTCGCAAGACGAAATTTGTAGTTAAGCCATTACGAAGCATGGGATTCTTTTGCTTTAGACGACAAGAGCAAGCTAATCCGCCTTTAAGGAATTGAGACTTGTCCAAAATTACAGCTATGGAACGCATTATGTTTCCATGTACCCCATTATGCAATTTAATAAACAAGAAATTTCAATGGAATTTGACGTTTTATATGTTTTTGAATGCAATCGGAATTATTTCCATTAAAATAATAAAAGCCAAATTTGTCATCATAAACTATAACAGCAATTTTTCTCTTTCCGTTTCATTTTGTTCTTCAAAATAACAAATATGTAAATAGAAATATGTCATCAAAATTAACTATTGTGAGCACATACACATTCTCTCTTTTTGAATAATTTAAATAATAAGAAACGTAAGAAGTATTTACAGTTATTGGGGTTAATGTTCAAACTTTCATTATTTATGCTTTTAAGATGTATTATAAATCATCAATTTACGACAGTTTAAAATTTTTTATATTCCAAAACAAACCAATATTACTCTTATTAGAAATAAATGCTCATGTTTTTCTATGGAATAGAATCCTCTTGAATATTTATAGTGTGATAGTTTTATAGATAATAGTTACAAAGTTTCTTTTGATTTCAGCAACTACTTTGTCATAATTATTTCAAAAGAATAAGTATATTTTTTAGCAACACACGATCCTTATTTATGGATTTATCTTGCGACTTTAATGGAGAATAAATTTAGAAAAATGATTAACTCGCTGACTTCGTCAACAGAGTTTTCTCTAAGGAGGAATATATTGCTTTCTTTAAAAATCACATTAAGGTTTGGGGTTACGTTTCTTTCAAAATCGCGATGATCACTTATGAAGTTGTAAACTTTTCTGTAAAGTATAACAAACAAATGAATAATCATTTGGAAGATGAATATCATTCATACCATAAGCAGTAATATTATATGATTATTTATCTCTATCTAATATCTATTAAATTTTGTCAGAAATATGTGTAATACTAAAATATTAAGATAGTAATTAAGAAATGAAAACAATTGCCCTGGTTGTTGTCAGAATTGCTAATTTTCTAATATTTCTAATCAAATATTTTATTAAAATATACTGAAAAATATACGACATGATATTTGGTGTCTATACAAGAGAAAAATAAAGAAAACTAATGCAAAAAATTTCAGGTCAAAAGATTTAAATTCATTTGCTTGTCGCTCAACGGTTATTTTTTGCACAAGAGGGTTTATTAGACCAGGACCTACGGTTTAAAGTGGATTCCGAACCACTACAAACATCCATGCCTAAGGTGGGATTCGAACCCACGAACTGTTGAACCGAAGACAAGAGCTCTAACCGTTTGGCTGCCAGCTCGGCAATTGAGTTTTGCAGAATATCTTGATTCATTTAATAGAGGATGCATTTTATTTATCTTCGGTCATAAAAGAATTTTGATGTTTGATTATTTAAAATGCTGATTTATTTTGCAATTTTTTAAATTATTTTAAAAATTATTTTCCTAATAGACAATGAAATATTTGTATTCATTAAAATCTTAATTTTTTCCTCTTTCGAATAAATTTTCACCAAAAGTCCCTGAATGAAATACAAGTTTCATATCTTACATGAATCTTACATTAATTTTACTTTTCTGGAATAGAAATAATTTGGTTTTCATCTGGAATAATAATTTTAAGCCCTTTGTCAAATAATATGTGAACAACATGGACAGAGACATTTCTGGGTCATGAAGCACTTCTAATTCTATTTGTCTCATGATTATACTTTTAATGATGATAGGATGTTAAATAGACATATTTTTATGACGTAGATCATAAAAAGTAGAATCGGTGAACATTTTAAAATGTTTTGGTTGTTCACCAGTTGATCATGATTATCTTAACGTAAGTCAAGACGACTCACGTAATACTTTTTCAGTATAATAAATAATTTCTTTGTTATTGACTATTGCATCAGCAAGAAAAAATGGAGTACTAAGATCAAGATTAAGCAATCATGATAATTAATCAAACTGTAATTAAAGTTGTTTTGCAGAATAAAGAAAATTTGCAATGCATCTTATCATGGTAATATATTTCAATGTCCCTAGCAATTTTTTATAAGGATATCAATAGACAAATATAAAATTTGAAAGTTAATTATCGTAACTAATAGGCCTCCTTTGGCACTCTTGTGGGCTTATCCAGAAGTTAATCAAAAAGAAAGTGATTCATTTCAATAAACTTAATCATTTTAATCTTAGTCTGATTTTTATTCTTTGGACTAAATCAATCGCACGTAATCAGTCATTTTTAGTACAAAGCATATTTAAATAATTCCTTATAATCAGATACTTTTTGTTCTTTTTTATTTTGTAAAATTCTCAGTTCTTTCAAAACTACTGAATCCTCTGTGTAATACTTTAAAATGCTTGTAACAAATCAAGAAACCTTTTGAAAAATAGTGGATTGAATGATTCGCTCAGTTAACGTGTGACAAATATTTATTAAAATGAACTAAGTAAGGATATTTTCAATGTATTCATTTGATTGAATTTTATGTTTTCAACTGTAAATGTGCTAATAAAGTTAATTAGTCATTATTTCTCTAAAAATGGATTATTTATTAGTTAATTTTATGTTTTGAATTTAAAGCGGTTTGTAGTTTTACTAGCTACAATATTTTCTTCTAATGATCTACTTTTTTTACTTCTTAGGGAGAAAATATTTTGCAGCATTTTCGTAAGATTCGGAATTCGAAAGTTAATAAAAACTCTGGCATTATCAAAAATTCGGTAAAATTATTTTGTCATTTTTTAAGTAATTTATAATTTGCATAAAGTTATCTTAGGCAGTGAATAAAGCGAAAAGAAATGAAAAAATTGAAGTAAAAAAATTACTGTTGGTGTTAATAGAAAAACATGGATGCATTAGCATTTCATGTTTCAAAGCATAATGAAATATAGAAAATATAATATGAAATATATGTTTTGCAAATATATATATGATGTCTTATTAGGTTGAGTTATAAAAAAACCTTCTTAATAAAAGTCTGAAAAAGATAAAGTGATGAAAGAAACTTCTATTTACTTTATCAGACTTTCACCAAATAAAATTTTGTATTCACTATTATAATTTAGGAGCTTTTCCTATCTTCCAGAAAAGTTATCCCTTCCATCGCTATAAAATATGTTGGTTTGGAATATAAAATAAGTTTTCGACTGTCTTCTTCAGAACTGAAGATTTTCCAATTTAAAATGTTTTGTACCTGGGGCCTGAGCAGCTACCAGGTGTTTCGGCCGGTGATGGATTGCCGAACGTCCTGTAAGAATGACAGGATAGTCTTGAATATAGAATCAGAGGCCGCGAACCAACTCCCGTAAACCCTGGGGTTATGCGACCCATGATTAAGGCTATTTGGCACCGCGGTAATGGTGTCTTAATGGAGCCTCTAGTTGCCTGGCGAACTTCTAGAGCTTTTTTTGCCTTGCCCAGTAACTCAGGGAATGCTGGGTGGACTGTTATATTACCTGAGCTTATTAATTGTCATCTTGTGGCTGAAATGACACAAGAAATAACCAACCTTTCTGCATTTGTAGGTGAAGCCTCTGAAGTAGACCTTGCTGAAAAAGACAAGGGAACTCAGAGGCAATCTAGTGAAGGGGCAGCAATGAATCCTTCACAGGAGGTAGAAGTGACCTCCAAAGCATATTCTTCTGGTGAAAGTCAGGAAGCTATCGCTAGCATGACTGACTCTCTGACCAGAATCCTCTGTGGATCATCAGCGAGGATTGCCTCTGAAGTTCTAGGATGCTCTAGGCAGAAGATACGTTTAATCGTAGGCTTCATAACTGGGTACTATTATTTCAGAAAACACCTCCATAAAATGGGACTGTTACAGCAAGATCCTATCTGCAGGAAATGTCATAAGCAAGAGTCCAAGCATATCATTTACGAATGCGAGGCTCTTGCCCTCTCTAAATTAACATCTTTAGGCCTCATCCATACTAGAGAGTTACACCTAGACTCCATTAAAGGGTTATCAGACTTTAATAATAAAGTGGGTGACCCGAGCCGCTGGAACTAAGAAACATTGGGTTTGGAGTTAACAGTACAAAATGCTGATAAAAGCAGAGATGCCCAATGACATACAAACTCAACTCTAAGAAGAAGACGAAGGAAAATGTTTTATAAGTAATAGTAACAGCCGAGTATAGTTTGACTTGTTTGTCCAACAGTAGTTGATAATCTGTTTGAATTACCGGTTAAATGGAAGCAGGAGGATAGGTACCTTCGAAATTTAGAAGCTGTGACCAAGCAGAAGATCCCCAGTACTAGAATTTCCACCCTTAGATATATCATTTCCTTTAAAAGACATTGTTCCTGCGATTTTTTAATGTGCCCTAACAACCTTTAGGGAATACGGTGATTTTTGGTTAGTTTGAGATTCGAGTTCACCACCTTCCGATAATGAAAATGGCGCCCATACTAACCAGGCTACCGAAACCTTGTTGATAATCTGTTGTTGTTGCACCAGTATGCTTCCTTGTACCTAGACCTGAGTTTAAGAACCAGTTAGATAGAAGCAGTCGGGTGGATTCTTCGTGATTGTCAAGCACGGACCACTCAGAAGACAACCAATCCATGGCCTGCCACCACCACAGGTATCATTTCACTTGGAAAACCGACCACGCCCAGTTTTAATGTACCCCAGCTGCTTTTAGAGAATACGACGGATTTTCGGTTAAGCCGGAATTTGAACTCACTACCTTCCGATAATGAGAACGAAGTCCTAACTAACCAGGCCACCACGGCCTTGTTGATAATCTATTGGAGCTATGTCTGGAGAGTAAGTTTAGTGCAATAAAACTGATTTTACATGTTCAAGAATCTTTCTGAAAGACTTTTTTGTTGTCATAAATTATTTAATAAGATATCTTTTGCATTGATGAGTGTAGATGCTTACTATAAGAATTTTTCCGCTTTATAGCTTTTGGAAGCATTTATCAGCAATATCTTTTTAATTTTGAAACGTGGGAAGAATTAATACTGCTTCAAAATATTGCGATACAGACAATAAAATCGGAAAAGAAATATGAATGTTTCTTTTCATACTTAGTAAAGAGGTAGTTCTAATCTTATAATGGCATAATAATTTATGAATGATATTGTAACAAATAAGCCATTTTCATTACCTTTTACAAAACTTTTTTTAATAAAGTTTAAACCAAATCATTAATAAGGCTCCCTCTGAATTTATCAGATTTTTAATGAATAATATGCATTATATTTTTTCGGTTCCCTGCGATTTCAAGCATCTAATTTACAGTTATTCCTTAAGTTTTACAAGTATCTGCAAGCCTACTTTTTTATATACCTTTGGTTGATTGAGGCTGTGATTTTGCTTTTATACTACTTATACAACTTTTGCCGTCAAAGCATAGACAAGCATATCTCTTAATTCGTCTTTAAAAGTCGAAGATTATGAATGGTATTTAGTTAAATATTCTAACCTTCCAATCACTTACTAAACAGTCTCTTTAAATATTTTCATTATTGTCCTTAGCGTCATAATATGTTTACAAACTTTTGTACTCTTTATTTTAGGTATTATAAATAATAAATAAGACATTTTTATGCTAAGTTTAGGGAAAAATTTTCATTTTTTTAAACAGTATAATTTTCTTTATATAAAGTTTGTTTAAATATATGCTTCATAATAACAAATAGTATTTAGTATTATGTTTACCGTAACAGAGCTAATATTCCGAAAACAAGATTCGTTTTTCCTTACTTGTATGTACTTTTAGCATTCAAACTTCGTTAACTTTGTATGACTATATAAAAAACTAACACTTTAGAGAAAGGAATTACATTTAAATAATTGATTTTAATCTTTGTTTAGTATGTGTCTGCTTAGAATAAACTCTTTTTTGGAAAAATAATACTTATGTATAAAAAACGGATTGATTAGAGATTTTTTAAAAGTTAAATTAATTTATTTTATTATATTCAACGCGCGTCTATCGATGTTTTACACTTGACTGAAGAAATTGTATTTCTTAATTTAGTTGCGAATTGTATGTTTAATTCTTTTGCTTTAAAGTATTTTAATTAAAACTAATGAGATACATTTTAAATGTATAGAATTGCTATTGAATATGTTTCATCAGTTTCTAAAACGAATTTTTATAAAATAAATAAAACTTATAAATGTAATTCTTTATCTAAATCATTAATTTATTATAAAGATTATGAAATAGAGATTTTTTGAAGATGCTTTAGTTTAATTCAACTTATTGATCTATTATTATATTGTATATATTTAAGTGCGAAGATTATAAACTAGATTATTAACTTATCTAAGAAAGGAATTTTAAATCATAAATTAGCATAGACATTTCTGATAACTTATTTCGAAAAACAATATAAACAACTATTCCAATGAAAAAAATTTTACTAAACAAATATATTATTAATATTTTTACTAATAATTAATATTTTCTTAAGCAAATCTAAACCATTAATTTATCAAAAAATATTTATTAAATATCTCACTTTTAAATATCTTGACTAATACATCTTGTGTTGTGAATAAAATGCATTTTGCTTCATATTGGGCGAAACCTCAATTTTCTTTATCTAGAGTTATCTATCTTTATCATTAAAAGATTAATGTTATTCACGTCTAAATCTTTCAAGCAAACTGTTCTGAGAAATATAGCATATTCAACACACACAACAAAATTTCCAAAAATTAACACAGGCGATAAAAATTGTTCATGTATGGAATGTTGCATTTTTAAAGCATACTGGATTTTATTCATGAGAAAATATTTCAGAGCAATAAAATATTTTGCGTGTTGCCATAAAATGCATTTCAGCTTTTTTTAAGTGCAACCATAAAATATTTTTCGTTTATGTACTGCAGAAGTTCTGTAGTTTATAGTTTCTCTAAATAGTTATACTTAATAAATCTTGAATTTTATTTAAGTATTATTTTCTAGTAACATTTAAAAATAATCTGCATTATTTATTTTTTCACTTCTCAAATGATTAACTTGTAAAAAATGTATGATGATTAAATTGGATGTCAAAGTATATTTTTAAACTAAAATTCCTCGCATGTAATCAACGATTTTTAAAGGATATTTCATTTTATGTTACTAATAATACAAAAGTATATAAAATATATAAATCATTTCAAGAAATTATGTTTACATATTTATTATTTGTCTTTAATTACTAGACGTGATTAACTCCATTTAGAACTAATAAATTATAAAATCATAAATAGTTTCAATTTATTGTTATTTGTCCACAACACAACCTTAATTTATTCCGTCTTAAATTGCGGCATTTAATGTTTTATTTAAGTTGTAGCTTTTAGTCGCATTTTTAAATTAATAGCTATATTAAAATTAAAACAATTAACTTATAAGGAGATGACAGATTAGAGATTAGAATATAATTATAATATTACAAATTAGAATATAATAATACTATAGGTGGAACTAAACATATCATATGGATGATTGCATGTTTAAATGATGTCATGGTAAAAAAATAGAAAATTAAGAAAAATTAAATCACTTTTTTAGGTATTTCTTATTTAAAATTTATAAAAAGCCGAAAGATATCTTAAAATATAACATAGTTAACTAATAGTGAGATTTATTTCAGAAAAATTAGCAGCTGAAATGTACTCCATTTACAATAGATCTTATTTCCAAAGAAATTTCCCGAATTTAGAAATTAAATAAATTTGATAAATTTGTTTTGATATAAAATAAATTAATTATGAGATAACTTTATAATAACTGTGAAAATCCTTTAGAAGCACCATTATTTAATAATAGTATTTTTAAATGATGAAAATTGAGTATTTACTTTTATTTGAATAGAATAAAACAAATTTTACTGAAAAATTTCTCTAACCTGCTTAAATTAGTAATTATCGTAGAAAATATCTTCTTTTTCATGATAAAAGTACATACATTTTACGTTCAGAGTGTAATTATAAAATAAAAAAAACATTGAAATTAGTAAAATTTGTTCAGCGTCAAATAAAGATTAATGTATTTAAAGCTTCCACCAAATTGTTTCTTACCCATTAAAAAAAAAAAAATGTTGCAAACGTTAATTTAATGATCAAGAAAATTGAAGTTACATAAATATATCTAAATTTCCTGACACCTTATTAATAAAATTTGTGTATAGTTTTTTTACTGTATAGAAGCGCGATATATATATATATATATATATATATATATATATATATATATATATATATATATATATATATATATATATATATATATATATATATATATATATATATATATATATATATATATATATATATATATATATATATATATATATATATAATTAAAATTAGCGAAAAAAGTAAATCTTATTGATAAGAAAAGAAAAAAGTATTTTTTAGACCTTTCTTCTCGAAAAAAAATAAAGGATTAAATTTTAATTAATTGGAAAATTAGGGATTATTTAATTACCTTAAAAATGAATGAGAAAGGCAAAATTAAAACTGTCAAACACATGAAATTAAAAGTTTGCTCAGGCTTAGAGAAAAATAATTAATTGATTTGTATTTAGAAGGGAAAGTACTATATTTGATTTAATAGTCAAATACTTGTTACTAAAATCAAACCGATGTGTATGCAGTTTCACTAAAAAATTTATTTAGTATTTGTGATCAAAATTTTAATTCATGTTTGCAAGTAGCTGGTTTATAAATTAATAATTTAACTTCAATACACTTAATCGATGTGATATGAACATTTTATTAATAACACTGATATATACATCTATATCTATCTATCTATCTATATATGTATATATATATTATTAAAGCAAATTTGGTAAAAAAAGATAGTTGATGATATTGATAAATGTTTTGTATTTTATGTGGGTAATAGTTTTTTATACATTATAATTTTTAAATAGACTAATCAAGTTTTACTTTTAAACGTGGGAATCTAAAGTTATATGACAAAAATATGGTCATTGATATTGATATTTGGTAGAATATAGAGCTTCACTGAAACTCTCTGTGTTGAAATTAAATTTTAATCTTCGTAAATATAAAGCATGAAAACTAAAAAACAACCCTTTAGTTTGTTATTTCATATTCTATGTCATTCGTTAAATTTTTCTTAAAACTGCTCACATTCAAAATACATTAAAAATAATTTGAAAATTAAAACCAATATTATATTTGTTTTTTTAAATTGATTTTTTTAATATTAACAATTCCTACAAAGAGATAGCTTCCTTAAGCATAGCTTTAGGTCTGCCCTTATTAGGTTTTTTATTTTCTACTATTTCATGTTTGTTTGCATTGATTTATAACACAAATTTTCAATGTAAAGTAAGAAATCATTAGTTTTAAGAATATTTAAAAATAATGATACATTACCATTAAAATTATGGTAATATCTTACTGATAATTTTTTAAACATATAACATATACTTATTACTTTCTGAATGAGCCATAAAAATGAAAGAGTACTAAACCAAAGAAAATGAACTCGGGCAAACTTCCTATAGGATATTTTTCAATGGAAGACCTAAATAAGGCTATTACAGACATTAATAATAATAAACATCCAGGATCGGGTAATATATTTTCAGAATTCATGAAACATTTAGGAAAATCTGAAAAGAGTTTCCTTTTAATGATTTACAATTAGTTCTTTTGTGAAAACTTCAATCTCCCAACACATTGTGTGGCTGAAAGCCAAAGAAATTCCAACTCTAAAGCCAGGAAAACTACCTGAAGAAATAGTATCATACTAACCAATCTCACTGACTTCAGTTATAGTCAAGACGTTTTGAAGAACAACAATTATGTAGAATTAGATGGTATTATGTAGAATTATGTAGAAAGGTATTATGTAGAATTAGATGAGTTTTGAGCAGAACAAGTTTTAGAAAAGAATTGTCAACTACTAATTCAATTTTGAATTTGGTTCATAAAATTAAAATCGGTTTAAGTTAGAAGAGAAACTCTGTTTACATTGATTTTCAGTGAGTTTATGACACAATATGGATAAGGAATGCATAAAATTAAACTAAAAATGGAAACTTAAGAATAAAACTTGAAATTGTAATGAATAAAGCACTTGAAGTCTTGCAGACCTGTTCCAAATGGAATAATAGGATTAAAAAATAAAAAAAAACAGTGTACCAGTTTTTCTGGTTACACGTGAATATGGATTTACAATTGAAAATAAACAATGCACAACTCTTTAAGAAACATTAGTACTAAATATTTAGGTGTAGGGCTAGACAACATATTAAATTTTAATAATCACGTAAATACTGTTATAGAAAAAGTAGAGAAAAAATTCTCAATTCTAAAAAGACTCTCCAGAACCATATGTTGATGTTCACAGACCACTCTAAATAAAATTTGCAACATTTTATTAAAGCTATTTTTAAATATGGAAGTGAGGTATTAATCTGTCATCTACAAGAGAAGATTGAGACTTTAGAAAGAACCTAAAATGAAGCTTTTTGAATCATCAAAGAAGCGGTAGAATCTACTACGGTTACAGATATACAAAGTTATATTTACATTTCACCAATTGATACTGAAATGCAAAAATGACCATTTGGTATGTTTATTAAATTGGAAGCATCATATATATCACAATGGATGAACGAAAGAAAGCTAAGTACCGTGAATTCCTAAATGAAATCTTCCATTCGAGAATTTATTACTAGAAACAGGTGAATGTAAACCAATAAATTGCAGCAAGATCATGGTTAATTCTTTTGAGTATTTTAATATTAAATACCAACTAGATGTTACTCAGTTAGAGAAGAAAAATATTCCAGATACATTATAAAAGGTAAACAAATTATGTATGTTACAAAAAAAAATACCCTGAATCAATATTGATTAAAATTTGTACCGATGGCTCCAAAATGCAAAACAACAATGGAGCTGGTGTATACAATAAACACTATTCCCCATGTACTCCTATGGAATACTTCATATCGATTTTTGATACAGAAAATCTTGCAATTTTAAAGACTCTGAAAAATCTCAAGGCAAAGATAAAATGTTTCACTAAAAAAATTATTGTAGTTGATTCTAAAGCAGCCATCCAAGCAGTAGTTCTAAATCACAATACAGATAATCAGGTTATTATAGGGTTAAGTCAATTCATGTTCTCTTTCTAAATGCAATAAAACAAAATGTTTTTCAATGGATTCTTTATAATTGGGTATCGACAGGAACTAAATGGTAGATTCCATAGCTAAGAATGGAACATTTGAGCCACAGAACTACAAAACACTTCTAGAGTCACTTCAAAATCATATTTTTTAAGAAATTAATGGATAATTTTATATCTGACCAAGTGACAAAATCAACACTCAATCCCTGCCTAGTATTCAAAATACTTGGGAAAAGTTTTGTCAAAAATCCCGTGAAGAAGCTATGGCAAATTTCAACCTGAAAACTGGCCATAATTGTTTGATACAACATCTAAATAAAATAGGCATCCTTTCATCTAGTTTGGGACAACTTTTTAATTCAGGCACGATAAACGTAAAACATCTTCGGGTAGGAGCAAAATTAGATAGATTCTCAAAGACGGATCGAGGTAAGCAAATTCTATTGGAAAGCCAGAGATTTCATGATATCTTTTTAAATACTGCACCTTTTGTTTTCTTCTTCTTGTTAAATGTTTTTTTTTATAATTTTTAATTCTGTTCTCATATTATTTTCTTCATATTATTCTAAGATTATTACTTTAAATATTTATTCCTTTTGATTATATTTGTTCTTCTGTGATACCTTTTTTGTAGCTTAGATTGATTTTTCTAATAAAGCAATGTGTGACAATAACAACACTTTCTAAGTCAATGAATTATCTAACTTTATTGATCATTTTTTTAAAACCCAGAAAAAAGAATTTGTGTTAGCATAGGTTTTTATGCAAAAAGATATCTTATTTTCATTCATCCTTTATATCATATTACTTATTTAAAGTGATTACACTAGTAAAATTAACAATATGAAGGATATAATGAATTGGCAGAAATAATCCTATAAAATGAAAATAAGTATTCACTTCTTTTTGAAGAGCAGCTAATATTGAAACTAATGTATTGTTTATTGAATAAATGAAAAAAATAAGGAAATGGATAATAATAGAATGCATTGAGTGTGTTTTTACAGATACTATCTTTTTGTATGATACAGTACTTTATATATAAGTCATTAGATGTAACGTAAATTTCTTTTTCACATCCATTTATCCTTTTGAGAAACGGAGGCGGAAATAGAGTTTTTCTCTTTTCAGAAGCACATTTGTATCGATACGATTTCCACTCTTACCTGCAATAAATCATCCATTTCTAGTGTCATCACGGCCACTTATCTGTGGTATGCACTTTAATGGAAAAGATTGATTCGTTGTGCCATGACATGTGAAGGATACTAAAAGGAAACATAGAAATAGAAACAAAATATCTGTAAAGATAAATGCATCTATAAAAGTATTCATTTTACATTATAAATTGTATATTTATAATATTTCAAGACCAGGAAACAAAAAAAATGTGTGTGTACCTATAACACGTTAATTAAGTCTCTAAATTAATTAGTAAGGTTCTTCGAGTTATATTAAGCGGGAATATAAGTATTATTATGAATCCTTTAACAGCGTATATGTTTTGGAATTTATTAAGCTTTTAAATTTAGTTCTTTTACTATGTTAGTTGATAAGAATATATTTTTTACAGCGCATATAAGTGAAAGTTACTTAAACTGAAAATAAAATTTTAACATTTAACTATTTAATTTTGGTTAATATAGTTAAAAACGAATTTGAGCAATTTTGTATTTTTAGTAAAATATTAAATTAAAAGTAGAGGTTTCTTAGTAATCTGAGAAGATTGTTCATAATTATATACCTTCATTTTATGAGATTTTATATCGTAATAAAATAATTACTGTTGCATTATTTTAAATATTTCTTAATTTTTTGGTAGACATATATTACACATCTGCAAACGAAGTGAGTCATTTGCTTATGTATTGTTTATACTTTATTTAAAAATTGCAATTGTTTGACACAATATGTAACATTGTTATCAATTGCATGAGAAAATTCAGAAAGAATATGCTTAAAATATCTAACCACTCAAACAAATAAATCACTAATTACACTTAAAAATATTTTTATTTGTTAATTTAATATTATTACTTATAAAGTGGTGCGAAAAAAATCTGAAATAATTATTAGATTAGGTATGTAAAACTAACTACATTGAAGTATATTTTTATTAATTAATTTAGAGACTTTATTAATCCTTTATAGTACGATGCAAAGAAGTTATATATTTCTGAAAATTTTAAAAGTAATTTACAGGCAAACTTCTCTTGGAAAAATGTACTCAAGTATTCTCAAAAATGTAGTTAGAAGAATAATTTCTGTATAAAGATTTTTTCAGATATTTCACTTCCTAAAATAGAGATTCTCATAAAAAAAATAAGCTTTCATTCTTTTTAATATAAAATACAAGTTTCTTTCATATTTTCATCATTTTTTATATTAAATTTACATTCATGAAAATTTATCGATAATTCTCATTCAAAAGTCTAACATTTGTATTACAAAATCGTTTTTTTAGACTCCTTGTTGAAAAGATTCCTAGGAAAACAGAGAAATATTTTTATTAATACGTACACTCATAAAAATTTTGTAAAAATTTTAATAGCAGTTGTTTTTATTTTAAGAAAATACTCTATTCAATGTAATTTTAATATTTAATTGCTTCTTATTTTAATAATATTTTAATTTACAATATTTTTCTAGTAATTTTATTACAGTGCAAATATTTAACTGCCATTGAATATTCTGAAAATAGATTTTTTCACTTGATAGTCTTGAACACATCCCAATATATATATATATATATATACATATATATATACATATATATATATATATACATACATATATATATATATATATATATATATATATATATATATATATATGTATATATATATATATATGTATATATATATGTATATATATATATATATGTATATATATATATATATATATATATATATATATATATATATATGTATGTATGTATATATATATATATATATATATATGTATGTATGTATATATATATATATATATATATATATATATATATATATATATATATATATATATATATATATATATATATATATATATATATATATATATATATATATATATATATATATATATATATATATATATATATATATATATATATATATATATATATATTTATTTATATATATGTATATGTATGTATAATTATTAACTATAAAGTGATTCTTTCTTTCTTTTGAACTGAGATCTTCATCACTCCATTCTATTACCATTATTTTTTGATTATTAGATTTTAATTAAGTATACATAAATATATGTATTATTAACCTTAAAGTGGTTGTTTCTTTCTTTTGAATTGAAATCATGATTACTCCACTTTATTACACAATTCTCATTGGCTTATATATATTCACAAATAATATCCACGATGTCAGGTAACGTTTTATCTACGTCACACGTAATTAAATATTCCAAAGCGTTGGATTAGTTTAAAATGAGTTGACAGCAATGCTTTCAGCTCTTGACCACTGAAATCTTTAAACTGAAATTTTCAGCTGTGGAATTATGTGAAAGATAAGGTGTATGTGCTTCTCATAAGAAAACAACTGAAGAACTCAGAGTACAAAGTTTATAATGCGCTTGCATCAATGACTTTAAACATGCTTCAGATTGTAGGTTGTAAAATGGATTATCCAATAGATATTGTCCGTGTGACCAAAGGAAGTCACAAGTGGTGATGTCAGGTGTACAACAGAATAGCGAAAAGCGAAATCACGTGTAAGGGTAAGAGGGTTTGTTTTAGTGGACTTTGTCCAAAAATAGATTTTTTAGGGGACTTGGTCCAAAAAAATTTTTAGGGGGTTTCCACGGTACAATACATAAGATTTTATGATGTCATCGAATATTTCTTGTAAGAATAAGGGGGCGTGTTACTTGCCTATCAATTGGGGTTTGTTCTGTGACCATCACAACAAGAATATTTTATCGCCAGATATTACAGGAAATAAATCCCTGTCACCAATATCGTATAAACCATCGAACTAAAATGAGAAAGTTAATCGTATCGATAAATTTTTGTTCAGTAAATAGTTATAACCATTTCTATATAATCACTATAATCATTTTTATTTCTTCATTAAGAAGAAACGGTACTTTTATGCCTAAAAATTTATTTACCAGTTTTTGTTTCAGCAGCTCTGTTTTACATTTCCTAGAAGCTTGATTATAACTAATACACATGTGTAGAAAAATCTTGTTTCTGTCTCTTAAAGCTAGTTATTTAATTTATAAAGGAAAAACCCCCAATTAACAATTTAAAACTTTAGATAATAACACAGTAAAACAAGTTTTGACTTTTAATTTGAGATGACTTAAGAAATCCATATTATTCAGAAAAGTTCCTAAAATTCATTTAACAATCGAAAATCACCTCCTTTTGTTTATATATTTTATTAAAATATCTACTGCACTTCAAGAAAATTAACCAAACCTGATTATACATTAAGCAGTTAAAGATTAATTTTGAAAATTAGCGTTAAATAAATAAAAATGTTTTAATTTAAAGTTGTTGTTTTATTATCACAAAAATGAGGACATTAAATTGAAAATTTACATAATACTTTTGTTAAGGGTTTTTTAAAAATGCTTACATACAATTTCTAAATTAACTCTTTGTTTTCGATTAATAAATAGGCATTATTTTGCTTGTTTTTAAAACAAAATTTTTTAAGTATAAAAATAAACTAAATATGAAAACTCTAGTAGGAAATATAATTGGTACTTATTTATTTCATTGCATTAATTATTCGTGATGGAAATAAACGTTTTTTTTTTGATAAATTCTTTACAAATTTTTTTCTTCGAATCATGATTCAATAAATTTTTCTTTTTCTGCGTTGCGTTTTTAAAATTCATATTAAAAATTTTTAAATATGTAAAATAAACAAAATACCTTGGTTCATTTTAAATATCAATTGCTAATAATTAATCCTAGAACGAAATGTTTCTTGAAAAACTGTTGGCTTACTCTTTAGAATCAGTGGAATAATTAAAAATTAAACATTTTGCATAATTTTAATGTAAACATTAATTAGTATAAACTGTGTTCAATTTCACGCATTAGAATAAACTAGCTTACTGTAAATATTTATATGTTAATTGCAATTGATGTGAATTTCATCATAAAAGTTTTAGGTATATTTTTATCTTAGCTACTGATTTTTACATGCAAGTCAATAGAAACATTCAGTTTTCAAAATTGTTAATGGAAGGAATAAAAAATTTCTTAATTTGAAAGCCTAATGTGTGACAAAATTAAAAAGTTGTTTGATATAACATTACAAAAAACATTTCATGAAGTTATAGAATATGCTACATTTCAAATTTCAGATAATTATCTTATTTAGTGTACCTTGACTATCTTAAGGAGAAATATAATTGATATTTGTATTTGTAATTAACTCAAATATAACGACTGGAAAAAGCCGATGAGTTTTTATTTGATGCAAAGAAATACTACATTTAAACAAAGTAATTTAATTACATTATGTTATTGTAGATTGTTAGAGATAAAATTATATTAGGAATTTTTTTTATTTGAACTTTCTATTTGATTTTGATCATAATATTTGACATTTTTATTTGTTAATAGATAATGCAATTTTTCAATTTTTTAAAAAATTCCTTAGAAATTATAATTTTTGACAGTTCATTTAAATTTCAAGGCTTTAGAACAGTCCAACTACATATTATTTAATATTAAATAAAGTAATATTTTATCTTTTTTCCTAAAAACGTCATATGGCAAAATTATTGGAAATAGTGTTAATTAACTTTTTTTATACCGTGGATTTTTTTCATGTTAGCCCTATATTGCATGAGGTAATCAAAACAGTTTATTTCCTTTTCTCATTTAACCGGATCATAATTTGTTTTTCTTATAACGAAAATAAATAATGAATCTTTCACCCTTCAATAAACTTATTTTTTTATCTCATTAATTTTTATTGGATAATTCATCATATGATTTATTTATTATATGAATAAATATCTCTTTTATAATAATAAAACTGTTATAAGTTGTCTTTATAAAATTAATGTGTTCAAAAAATATTATGATGAGCATAAAACCATATAAGGGATACATTACAGTCCTATAAAAGTAATAATATTTGATCATATGTTTCACATTTTACAGTACTTAAATATTACAATTTAGAACAAATTTTAACACTTCACAAATTTACAATACATGTTATTGATAACTTGTATAGTGTAAAATATTATTTTCCTGATTGACATTATCTTCAGTGACTAAAGAACCAAAAACAAATTACTAGATAATGTAATATTAAAATATTTTCTAATAATATAAAATTATTAATTAATAACATAATATTATTTATATTATACTTTAATAAAATGAAGACATATATCTTTAATTTGCATTTCACAGAGAAAAGCTCAGATCAAACGTTATACATTAAAACAGCTTTGAACTGATCTACAAAAGCAGATTTGTTCAACCACTTGTAAATGTTCAACAAAATCCGATTTAATGTTTAATTGAATCTGAATCTTGCTATTAGATAGAGAGGGATATATTAACGTTCATAACACTTTTTTAACTTTAACTTTTTTTCTTTTTTTCTCATTTATCTAGATTATATTTTGAGAAAGTACAAAAGTTAAAAAATTAAAACTCTATTTTATTTTTAAGTACTAATCACTCACTTCAATTACAAGAAGTTATTTCGTTTATATTTATCATTAAGTTCATCGAAATACTGACTGATTAAAAATAAAGTTTACTTTATCTACTTTTATCCCGTAAGTTGTGCTGAAAACCATATTAAAACATTTTTAAAATAATAGGTGTGAATTATTGTCCCTTATTTTAAGTAAATAAATTAACGAAATATGATTATTGAAATTAATTAATGATTTTGTTTCCTTATTTAATTTAATATTTCTAAAATCATTTTATATTAAAGTACATTCAACTAGTAATATCGCATGAAATATTATTACTTCTTTGAATGGATTAAAACCATTGAGAAAAATTATCAACTGTATCATAACATATAAAGTAAGATTTTGGGTTAGTATTTGTAGACTTTATAAACTGTAAAATTATATAATTGTTACATAAATTTATTGCAAGTTTGGAATGATGGAAAATTATTCGAATATTACTAAAATTTATTTTAAAGTAATACATTTTTAGATATTTTTTCCCAACGGTGGGCACTTGGGTGACAAACCCTATGCCACAACACAAGACCAGAAACTGCTACTCATTTGTCTTTACACAGCGAGCACCTGTGAACCAAGTCACGGAGGGGAATAGCGTTGCCCGCGTCATACCACCACAAACCCGTTTATAGGGTGGGCCACATTCATACGTCATCACAGAGGGACAGAGAAACACGGAGAGAAGAAATAACATCCATGCCCGAGCCGGAATTCATTCCCGGGATCCAAATATTAGGAGTCAGGAACGATAACCACTCAGCCATCGGTCGGCAAAAATTGACATCTAAAAATGAATAAATATTGGAATTATGATTGAAATACATTTTAGTTCACTCATTTCCCACCATCCTCATCTTGTTTCTCAATTTGATTGTAAGCATTCATCAGGTTTCTCGACCAAATTAATTATCATTTCATACCTAAATAGTAAAATTTACATTAATGTATCATTGTACGCTCCTAAGCAATTTTGTTTCATAGTGTTGTGCGGAGAAACTATTTAAATTGAATAACTTTAGAATTTAATTTACTTACAAGAAAGAAAATTTAAACTTTTAAAGCGTACAGGTAAAAAAGTGATTATAAATTTGATTAACAGGCAGCTAAATAACAATTAATTGTTAATGGGTTAACTTAATGAATCAGTAGTGATTAGGATTGGCTATTTCGTTAATTCTCTCTTCTATATATACAAAGTTTCGTTCAAAGAATTAGCTTAACAAATGAAGGTGTCTATTTGTGAACCCATTTAAATGTAATTTCTTTAAAATTTGAAGAATTTTATCAATTTCGTACAATGAATGAGTCTTTTCCAATCTATTATTTTGAATTTAATTTTTATAAAACCCCTTAAAAATATATTATTTCAGTTTAAAATTTATAAAAATTAATTATTTTATATTAACGAGTAAAAAAGTAAATAGTTTATATATATATATATGTGTGTGTGTGTGTGTGTATTTTTTTTATATATATGTGTGTGTGTCCTTCATGAAGTAAATGATATTTTTATTAATATTGAAAATTACTGCTAAATACTTAATTTTTCATAAAATTAAAATACGTTTGGGTACAAAATATCCTAAAATCACTTTGTATAGAGATATTGTAAAAATATTTGTAGTAAGTTAAATTTTGATACAAACTCGAATTCCAAAATAAATGCCAAAATATAACCTACAAGCTGTAGCACAATTGCATTTTATAGAAATTATAAAAGAAGGTAATCTTTAACGATAATTCTTAAGTATTGAATTAATTAATTACAGCTTACTTTTCACGTTCTACTTAAATTCTGACAAAATACATTCTCTATTTCACGAAAAGTAAAATACGAAGAAAAAAACTTTTTATACAAAAATAATTATTTACAAGATTTGAAGGATAAAAGAGATTCATTCACATAAGAAAAGATATGCAATTTATATGCTAAATAGTTAAACTTTTTTACTCAAACCAATAATGCATTTTTTTGTTTGTTAACTAATACATAAAGAGACAGTTTGAAACTATTTGAAGTCATGAAATAGAATAAAAAAAACTTAGGCTTAATATTTTTTGTAAACAAAAAGTGATTAAGATATCAATGATAGAAAAGAAAATGTATAATTTATAAAATATTCGAAAACAAAAATTCTATTAATATGCTAATGAGAATGAAAATGTTAACTTCATCAAATGATAAAGAAGAATGAATTGTAAAATCCTATATGTTGATAGTAAAGACATAAATATTTTCAAGTGTTGCTTGCTGATTAAATAATTGAATTTTTTTCCAAAAACTAACAAAATTTCTTAAGCAAATCACATAAAATGTGTGCCTAAATTTACAAATCAATTGCTTTGCTAAAAAAGAGTGCACTTTTTGCACAACAAATATAAAAATTTATATTTTTTTCCATACATATTTGTAGATAATTGAAATAATTAATACAGTTTCGAAATGCTGAAAAAGATTATTTTTACTGAAATAAATATTAATTATATTTATCTGAACTATTATATTTAGACTGCACAACATATTTCATTCTTACTCAGAGCACTTAAAATGAGTCATTTATACTAAACATTTCAGTATGAAAAGTTTCTAAACAATAAAATTAGAAATACAACAAACCCTTCTATTAAAATAGATAAGGGAATCACTCTTAAAAAATGAGAGGAAAGCTAAATAAAACAAAGTAATGTTGTAAAACCCTTTGTTATGTTATATATATATATATATATATATATATATATATATATATATATATATATATATATATATATATATATATATATATATATATATATATATATATATATATATATATATATATATATATATATATTACGTCGAATATAGAATAGAAGAGACACCAGTCTCTTATTCAAAGCATGATATATTTAAAGTAATTGCACACTACAACCAGCATATCCCTTGGATATCCATTCTTATCTTTTTTGATATGAATGAATAGGCATAGAAAAATTATCACTTAATTACATTTCTAACTTTCATTGTTAATAATTCAAGTTTTAAAAAAACCCTTAAAAATTAAGCTAAACTCCAATTTATTTGACTTTTTAGAAATATGTGCATATTATACACAAATTCATATATTTACAAAATGTTTCATCACTTATGGAGTTGTTTAACAAAATTTTATTTTAACGTATTTTAATTATATTAAAATATGTGATTCGTCTTTCTTTCATAAAAAGTGATATCATTACACTTTAAAAAATTCTTCTAGAACATTTTTTATATATAAATTGAAGATTTGTGTGCCCAATTCCCTTTATCAGCAGGATAACGCCCTACCGTAGTTTGCATCGTACACTCTACCGCATCAACCAACATGCTCTGCAAGGTATACAGCTGGTTTCCTGGTCACCGTGCTCGCCAGATCTTTCACCAATCGTAAAAGTTTGGAATATTATTAGACATCATTTGTAGAACCTGCCCTAGTCTCCTTCAGAAGATGCACTTTGGTAAATCGTTAACAGGAAATGAAAAGACATTCCTCAGGACACCATCCGTACTGTCATAGACTCTGTGACAAGACGTGTTGATTTGTGTATCGCCGTTCACAGTGGTTTTATATCTTAATGACCTGACCCTGTTCTCGCTCTGTATTGTGCATATCACTTCGAAATACACATCACTCATTGCTCGTTGGTGTTTCTGTTTGTCGAGTTTTGTCACTTTCTGGCAACTCCTTCTTGGTGTTGCTTTTTCAGTGTCAGGCAGTGTATATAAATATTTTAAAGTTACGTTAGCAAAATTTTTGTATAAAATTGAAGTTTATGGCTCTTTGGTAGGCAAGTAAATTTAAATTTAATTTGGATAGGAATTTATGGTAAACATTTATCTAAAGAAAACAGTAGGAACTTTGTTTTATATGTTACCTTAAGATCAAATTTTAAAGCCACAACGACCTGCTTGTGGAATGCATCGTTCTTGTGCCTGGAGAGGGGATGAATTCTACTTTTAATTCAATGAAGGATCAGTTGTTTAATTAATGGAAAATTGGACAAATAAAATTTATTGTGGTTGCAAAGTCTTTTTACTATGTTATACAGCGTAGAGAGGAGGAAGATACCAACTCGCATATCGACCTCGCCATTTATTTGTCAGCAGAAATAGGCAGGCTTAAATATTAGAAATAAGCAAATCTCATTTTGTGTAGGATAAATCAGACTGAAGCCTACCAAATCTTCCTGACAGAAAAACTAATCTGCAAATTACTTAAAACTTATAAATCATAAAGGAATAAGATATTCTGTAATATAAAAATGACTCTTGATACCTAATTTAATAAATTAATTTTTGTAATTGATTTGCGTGTTAATTAAGATAAAATTTGACATGTTTTGATTAAAGTTTCAATCAAAATTTGTTTTCTTGTGTTATAGTTTTTTTGTACTAATGCTTCCAAATCATTTAATACTGTGATGAACATGCTATTGAATAAAAAGTAGATATTTTATCTGTATTTAATCAAAAAATTCCAGATATTATGATGAAATCTAGAAGATTACACCTGAAAGCAACACGTCTCATTTTTAGCATACTCAAATTTACATTTTCTCATACTCAAATCTACTTTTTAATAGATTATATTTTATATAGAATAATCTGTGTATTCATTGATAGATTAAGTAATAAAATTTAATAGAAATAAATTTCCGAAATCATATTTACTATTCTCTAATTTTATTTCAACCAACAAAGAATTTGAAGTAAATAAGAAACAGAACATTTTTACAACACCTCATGGCACATCTCATTAAATTGCATCTACTAATTGAAACCAATAGTAGATTGCATCTACTAATTGAAACCAATAGAACTGGCGAGTAATTTCAATTAATATGAATATCACTAACTTTGATTATATATTAAAAGCTTATAAAATATTAAATAATAACAATTTTAGTTATTTTGTCGTTTATTTAAGTATATTTAATTAAAATTCCTACTGGAAACGTTTCCGACAGCAATAATATTACATGACATAACATACTTTTCATCATATTATTATTTCGCGTGTTTTAGAAAGTTCGTGTAAAAAGTTGAAAATTTTCATCCCTTTTGTTAAATATGAAATTCATATATTTAGATGTTTGCATTAGAAATGAGTTGAAAAATCAAAAATTAAATGCTGCATGACTTCCTTAAATATCGATATTCGCATTTGCATTCCATGAAATATTCAAAATTATTTTAAAATAAATTACACACTATTTATTTGCTGCATAATCTTTTAAATTATATTCATCCGAATAAGTTTCAATTCAATTTTCCAGGTAGATTAAATTATTTCGTAGTATGAAGCAAAACATGCGTGAAGCTCAAATACCAAGCAAGAATTTCTATTTTTATTTTAAATAGAAATGAAATCAATGTTTATAAAAGATGTGCTTTGTAACTTGTTCAATTAATATTTGATGCTTTAGAAATTTATTTTTATGAGCAAATAGATATACAGATATCTTTATTTTAAAAGCAAAATATTTGTTTGCTTACATTTTCAAAATACCCAAAGGAAAGCAGATATTAATTTGTATACATATGTTGTCTTCAAACGAAGCTGTTTGGGGAAAATTGTAAGAGAAAACCTTCGGTTACAGATATTTAATTTTTTCGCTAAATTGACACAAATGATTTCCTTAAGGTTATTTTGAGTATTTTGCTATGACATATTATGAAACACAATAATAGTTTATTATTTAGTAAATATAAATTTAGAGAAATAAGCGCATGTATTGTTTTTGAACTTTGAAAAATATTAAAGAACGAAATACTGCAGCTGGTTTTCTTTGTTATAAAAATATAAAACCATGTAGCAGATGCTTTTAATCTCGCTCGTGTATGCCGATATGTGGTTGATTAAATTATAAAAGCTGAATACAATAATAATACGAATAATTTATGTGTAAAACAATTTGCTTTTAGGACATTATCTTTGAAAAAAATTATTGAATATTTAATAGTTATATTAATCATATAAAAGAAAAACTTATGTTTTCCATAAATGTTGTAACAAATATTTGATTTATAAACATGTACCTTTATATTAGCACAATTTGTATACATCACGTTTTCATTTATATTATTTTATATATGTGCACTTACATATTTCTATCCATATATAATTAATAATGTTTTCTAGAATTTTAAAAGTACTATTATTATATAAATAGTTTTTTATATAAGCCTAATTGTCATGCTGATAAAAAGTATTTTAAGCAATAAATCTCAGAATTTGAAATAAATTTTCAAATTCAGAGACTTATTAAAATATTATTTAATATTTATTTATAAAAATGTCTATGGTTCCGTGAATTTGCTATGCGTTATCTCCTACAAGGAAGATATAATTCTAAATATAATGTTTGTTTTTGATATTTTATCTCCAATAATGAATAAGATATCTCCAACTATTTCTTGATATTTCTAATGCTGGAAAAAATTGGATGGATTGCAATAGAAATCAATAATGAGGAAAACAAGACAAAATAATTAATGGTAATTAAAAAGCCTCTATATCTTAAGAAACAATGTCATTAATGTGAATCATCTCTTTGAGACATTTTTCTTGAAAGTAAATAAAATTTGAAAAATAGTCCTACCAATTTTACAAGTAATGACATTTCACATATCTTCCTTACAAGCCATCGGAGACAATGTCAGTTTTTGGATTTGAATGTCATATCATTATTTAGAGCTTGTTGACAATTAATCATAAACATCGTAATACTTCTAAATATCTCAATAAATCTTACTAAATAAAAAGGTTTCATAAATTTTCCATTATTAGGAGAAAATAAATATCCATAAGTATTACGATCTATAACTAACTGTAACCATAAAAAGATGTTTATTTTTACTTTTACTTTTAAGATAAATAAGATGCATATATTAGAAACAGTTAATGTATGAATATAAGTTTATGCGTGAAAATTTGATTACCTGCTATGTGATTATCTAATAATCCCATTTACATAAATTGTGTAATTTGAAATTGTCCAGCTGAGTGAAGGCACGACCACTTTTTGCTTTATATCTCATACTCCCCTTCCTGTATCCGCACAACAGAGGACTATTAACAGGTTGTTAGAGTTCAAGATGTTTTCAATAACTTGAAATTCTGCCTTAATATTACTTTCATAAAACATTATATATAAGGATTTCAATCCCTTTTAGAATAAAATCATAGAGAGAATTTCTATTTTGATTGATACTTATTTTGAGGAATAATCGGTTGCACAGATATGTGCAGAAGATAATTTGAGAAGATTTCTGTGGAATAGTATACATTCGATAAAATAACTCTTTGTTCCACATTCTTATTTTCTTTATATCCACCTCCTACTTATTTTTTGCAAAATGAGTTAAATTTCTGAACTAAGCATGAAATGAGTGAATTTAGAACAAATGTAGCTATCTTAATTATCTCAGAATGCAGTATAAACATTTTGGCTTTTGATGCAATTATTTTGCAAGTACAATTGATTATGAGATTAAATAAGGCTCATTCTGATATCAATTCAATTTTATGACATTGCATCTATTCAAAGCTGAGATTTTTTTGTCTAGAAAATTAAAGTTATAATCAATGTTTTTCACTTAAAACTAACAAGTATTCACTGTGTCTTCATTCATTAAGACAAAACATAAAAAGTTATGAAGGAAGCTCAATGCACAAAAATGGAATTAGACAACTTGTAGTTCTTAATATAAAATCTGGGCTTCAAAATAAATCAAAATATATTAAAATTAATAGAAATTCCTTGTAATTTTAGTTTTTTAACATTTTTAATATAAATTAGTATTTTGAAAAAGCACATAATAGAATTCATTGCACTGCTAGAAAATAGTTATTCAGAGAGTGGAAGAAATTTTGTATATCATCTCCTTTTTTAACAAACGAGTAAAAATGTTCGTTTAAAATTATATTTATTTCTTATCTTTTTGAAATACAAAAATGCAAACATAAGGTTGATATAAGGAAAAATTTATTAAGTATTTAATTCGGAGGAATTTTTTATACTCTTTATCAGACAAGAAATTAAGCAATACAAAGGAAATAGTTTATGTTTCCCGATGATGTTAAAAAAATACCTGCAAAATTGATTAAATAGTTGCTATTAAAAGTAGCGAAAATTTTATAGCATTAAATACGAAAAATTATAACAAAACACTTTATTTATATGAAAATACATTATTTTTTAGTTTTAAATAAAACTAAGAAAACTTATTCATGGAACTAAATAGCGATTACATATAAAAAGCGTAGGCGATTATGTATTTTTAACTTTACTACTGAAAATTTGACAATAATTAGTTTTGTATACACTCATGTCCATAAATTAAGGATAATTCAAAATCACACAGAAATCAAACCCTAAAATAAAAATTTCACATGCAAATTTATCACATTTATCTTGAGGAATAATATCCTAATTACATGAACCCACCAAATGGCGCCCATAGTACGTCACAATGAGGAGAGTGTAAGAGCGGAGTGTATAAGGAATGGTTGTAAAGAAGTAAAATTGTTCACAAGCGCTTTAAAAGCTTTTCAGTGCAATGACCGCATAGTTATGGCACAAAGGAAGCATTTGGATGATGTTTAATGTAATGGAATTATTGGCTGTCTGGAATGTGGAGGTACCCAGCTAAAATTATCCGAGGAACTTGGAATTACCCAGAGTGTCATTTCCATGCTTTGGCAACGGTTCCAAGATGATGGTAATATGAGTAGACGTTACAGCACAAGTCGTCCCTGCGTTACAAGCCGAATTAGGACCGGTATTTGGCAGTTACTGCCAAAAGAAACAGACGGAGCAACGCATCACACCTGTCTCGTCAGCTCTTTTCAGCTACTAGTAATACAGTTTCAAGGCAGAACGGGTACAGAAGCTTAGGGCACATTGGTCTATATGCTCGTAGGGCTGTCAGTTGTGTTCCACTTACCGCAACTCACTGTAGCTTGCGGTTAGCCTGGAGTAGAGAGCATGCATTGTGGACACTACAACAGTGGAATAGTGTGATGTTTTCCGAAGAGTCCAGGTTTAGCTTTCCGGCAGATTCTCGCCGGACATTCATATGGAGAGGGTCAGGTACCCGTTACCACCAAGAGAACGCCATTGAACGACATCATTACTGTGGTGTAGGATTGCCCGTTTGGAGAGGAATATTTTTGGGTTCCAGAATTAACCTGCATGTTCAGAATGTAACCATGATAGGTCACATCTATCGGGATGTCATTTTGGAACAACATAACAACATGTATGTTTGTTTCGGGGCACCATGTGTGAAGAATTTCTGCTTATGAATGACAACGTCCTTCCTCACAGTGCAAACATTGTAGACGAATGTCTTCAATCAGAGGATATCACCGGTATGGACTGGCCAGCATACTCACCGGACTTGAATCCAATAGAGCATGTGTGGGAACAGCTTGGCCGATGAATTGCAGCCAGCTAACCCCCTCCCACATGTTTACTGGAACTACAGAAAGCATTTCTTGATGTGAGTGGTGTAATATTCCCCAAGATCAGATCGATAATTTGATACTCAGCATGCATAGGCATTGTACGGCCTGTATTGCATCGTCTGTGGGCATTCTATGTATTAACCATCATACCAACAATGTTATATTGGTTTTTGTAAATAGGTTCTTTTTTGAAATTTGCTCCAGGTAGTAGAAATCACAATTTTTATTAATGATGTCAGACATATAGCATCTTTTTTGCTCTTTACCTTTTGTTTAATAAATAGACTTTACAAATAAGTCACATTTGTTTTGCTTCTGTCTCTTTCTTTGCCTGAACTTGGATTATCCTTAATTTATGGACACGAGTATATTTTCTGAAACTCATAAATTTGGGATATATTAGCAATCTAGTATGTTTTTGAGCTATTCTGGGGTTTTTTCTAAAATTTTATATAATTATTTTTAAAAGAAAACATTCAAAACAGAAATGATAAATGCAATTATTGATTGATTTAATGTAAATATTCTATCAATAAATATCTAATCATATATATTTTGAAGGATATCATGTAAATATCACTTCATCAATTTAATTTTTTTTGTTTTGGTTTTTAAATATATTAGGTTGGTGCGTATGAAATGTCGGATTCTCTTTACATGCGGACGTTTTCCTCCCTGTTTTCGTTATACTTTTGTATTTGGCATAACCTCATTCATACTCGTATTGTCCATTGCCAGAGACTCATTTCAGCAAAATAGGTTTTCTCGAAGGTCTTCCCTTTTTTATTTCTTTTGAGTTTATTGCCGATATGAATTCTGCCGACATTCGCGTCATTTTCTTATATGAGTACAAACTTGGTAATAGTGCTGCAAAAGCTGCACGCAACATAAACCAAGCGTTTGGGGAGAATACGGTTAACGATCGGAAAGTGCAGCGTTGGTTCGAAAAATTTCGGACTGGCGATTTTTCACTGCAAAATGAGCCGCGTGGAAGACCCAAAACGTCTGTGAAGAATGATGACCTGAAGGCTCTAGTGGAAGCGGATCCAGCCGTATCCACGAGGGAACTTGCTATCAGGATGAAAGTTGACCATACAACGATATTGAGACACCTTTCTGAGATTGGCAAGGTTAAGAAGATGGACAAGTGGGTACCGCACGCACTGACAGAGCGAAATAAGCTGGATCGGTTAAACGTATGCTCATCATTGCAGCATCCACCATATTCATCGGATCTCTCGCCGACCGAATTTCATTTTTTCAAGCATTTAGAGCTGTTTTTAAGGGGCAAACACTATGAAAATGAAGACAGTCTAAAAAACTCGATATCAGAGTTTATTAATTCTAAAGACCAAAATTTTTTAAGACAGGCATCTACGCTTTAAAATCTCGTTGGGAGAAGTGTATTGAAGCGAATGGAGCATACTTTGATTGAATAAACAGCTTTTGAAGAAAGATATGCAGTTTTATACAATCACTTAAGAATCCGACATTTCATACGCACCAACCTAATATATAGCATTTAAATGAAGATTCTTACTTTAATATAACATACCAAAAAATATTTTCGGGATCACATGATTTGTTTTTCTTTAAGGTATAATTTAATCAAATAAAATAGAATAATAAATATTATTTTAAATTCATTTTCTTCATATTATCACATAACAGCATTTTTTTAATATTCTTGAATTTATAATATATTTTACTTACTTAAATTGTTACCTAAAATATTCAACATAATAACATTTCAAATGATGAAACTAATTTTTACACCCTCACTATTATTCATGTGGAACAGTTAATTTTATATTTTTTTACATAAATTATTTTGGAAAGTGTATTTTAATTAAATAGTAACTTTATAAGTTTTTATATAAAGTACATATTTGAAATATTATATTATTAATATGCGTTTAATATAAAAAAAATTCTATAGTAATGATATTTAAAATCTAAGAATTTTATTCATAATTATTTCGAATAATCCATGAATCAACAGATAAACATTTTTTAGGATATTCTAATAATGTTGTTGAATAAAGGCAAATCCGTTGTAAAAGATTATGAATTTTAGCACTCATATCGATTTTATACTGAATATGACTATAATGATATAATAAAAATATTAAAATGATTATGAGTCTACAGGATAAAAACGGGGAATAAAATAAAAATTATGCTGCAGTTTAATATTTTCTTATCTGTACTTTTGCATTACGTTCATTTTAAAAATAAAGGAAAGAGAAAACATACATTTTAAAATATCTATGCATTCTCAGAATAAAATGTATGTAACATGTGTTCTTTTTCAATGCACTGTAATGACGCATGACTGTTATTTTAACATATTTTTTAAAATCTGAAATTGAATTTACATTTTTACCATCTTATGTAGTCATAATTCACTTCCCCTTTTACTGATTCCATTTTGTAAGTGCTTCAAAAATGTAAAATCACTCGTATTCTCAAAATAAATGAAAATATTTGCTTCTGCAAGACATAAAAATCATGAACTGTTAGTTGTTTTTTGACATTTTGCAACAATATTTAACAGAATTTCAAATCCATTGTATGATGTACAAAATTTAAATAGTCTAGTAAAAAATAAATTTTAGTAAAAAGGAAAAAAATGTTAAATTAATGGTGACTAATAGTTTAAAAGAAATGTATTAAATGAAAGTACTATTTGGCAATATACGGGCTTAGGTATTGCGAATTTTGTTCTAATAAAATGGAAAATATTTTCAATGTATTACTTTGATAATGGATTTCTTTATGAAGAATTTCACTTATAATAAAATAATTTCTCTTTGATAAATATATATGAGTCTTAAAGTATGGTTTTATAAATAATATTAATCTCAACTTAATATCAACCTATTTTTGGAAGTTGTTATTTACATTGGTATATGTATCATTATAATTTGAAAAATTATTTAAGAATCCAACCTCTGCGTAACCACCATATACACAAATGTTTTTATTTTTAAAACAGAATTTTAAGATTAAATGAAAACATTGCTTTTAGAAAGTAAGAAAACTGAAATAAAAAATTACAAAATAAATTAAATTAAAAATGGCATAAATTTAATTTTTATGAAAAATTTCTCAGCTTTTTTTATTTCTTTTTCATCTAATTTTAAATAATTTCTATATTATTAGGTTTACCGGATAATTCTTTCCGTTTTTGGAATGAAAGAAATTACAAATTTCTTCTAACGTCAATAAACTTTATTAAATAATATAATTATCATTTTTATTAATGACTTCTTGCCAGCATGAGGGCAATTTATGTAACCATATTTAAAAAAATGGTTCATCTCTTCATGCTAAAGAGTGAAACAGTGCTTGATCAATATCTTCTTCCTTTTTGAATTTTTTGCCCTTCAAAAAATTCAAGTGATAAAAAATTCAATTCAAAGGAAATTTAAAAAAATCAAAGACAAAAACAAGTGATAGTTGGAGATTGATAGGCTCGAGGAATATGGTGTATGGGACAGAAATTTCCAGCCTAGTTCAGCAATTTTTTGACGAACTCTTTTCTTGGCTTCTTCCTTGGAGTGTTCTTTCTTGGAACATTGTAGGCCTCTTTTCTTAGACTACTCTCGTTATTTAGTTGCTGACAATACTTTTCTCAATTGAGCTCTTTGCTTACTTTTTAATCCTCATAAACTGTTGGTCTTCAAATTTCATTATATATACACAGTATTCTTACAAATGATGAAAACATTGCTTACAATGTTTTCGTTGATAATCCACTTTTCATCCCCCGTTATCTTCCGGTTACTGAAAAGTTCGATTTTGCTCCGCACAAGCAGAAATAGGCACTCGATCATCAAAATTCTTCTGACTTAATTCATGTGGGACCCATTTTGAAGATTTCCACATCAATCCTATCTTCCCAATATGATCCGAAATAGTTTGCTGAGCTGAACTAAGATTTCTACTATGTTCGATGTCGCCATCTTTCTCTAAATTGTTTTAACAACATCATCATATATCAATGGACAGAACTTTCCAGTAGACCTTATATTTTATTAATTTAATATAAAAATAATTTGTCATTTCAATCTTTTCGAAAACAAATTAAATAATTATTAAAAAATTTATCATTAAATTATTTATAATAATAATTATTTAAAAAATTAATCATTGTATTCGTATAATTGCTTTGTTATTAATAGTGTAATAAATTAAAGCAATTTTCACTGAAACTAATCCAGCAGACATATTCGTTATTCTGTGATAAATTTATTTTTTTAGTTTCTTTCAAACTTAAAAAAGTTAATTATTGATGAGCTAGATGTTTTTAATATAAAATAAAAGTTAATTCATTGATAATCAACACTATTTAGTGAATTTTTTTATCCAATCGAAGCAAAACCATCTTAAAGAAAACAAGCATGTTTGGGAAAAAACCTCATATTACATAAATTAAAAAAATGTTTATTAATGAGAAAATTAATAAAAATATTTCCAATACGAAATCCATAAATATTCTTATAGATATTAAAAAAATATGTTATAATTTATAGAAGAATTTATCTGAGTTCATCAGCATATTGCATTTTAGAATAAATACAATATGTTGATCAACTCATACTCGCTAAATATTTTGAATAAATTTTGACATAATTTGAAACGTTTCTTTTTTAAAATTGCATTTCTAATACTCCATATGTATAGATGTCAATATAAAGTATTGTTTATTGTTAACTAGAAAGAGGGAATGAAAGTTAAAAATCAATGTTCGTAACTTTTTAACTAATGCATGAAATGATTTTTATTTCAATGTTTTAGAAACATGACACACGATTTAGGCCACTTATTATGACCACACATGTTTCAAATATATAAAGCATACAATAAAGAAGTAGAGTTTTAAATATAGGTATTTTCGCATTTTATTATCAGATGTAAATTATTTTGTTAGAAAAAAGTAGAATTAAAGAAAACACTTATTAAATTTTTTATTCTTTTATAAGATAATTGTAGAACATTGATGTTTATTTAAGATCCTTAATCTAATATTAATATAGTAAACAGAATAGTTTGTTTGTGCCTTTAAATTTACACTTTTGTTCACAATGGCAAATTAAGCGGGGTCATGAATTTTTAACTAAAAAAACAATCTAAGTTATGCAAGTGAAATTACGTTACAACGCCTTTCCGACTTTAGGCTGTTCCATACGTAGTGTCAAAAAGCAACAGCATTCAGTATCATGGTACAGATGCAGATTAATCTAGCACGCCAAATTCTGAGTTTGTCTATTTTTTGGTGGACAACCTGGTTTTTATTATTTCATACAGATGGATACTTAAAAGAATTATGTAGAAAATTCTATTAAGTAGAAAGAATTATGTGGAAATTCTGGCAACGTATGTATTTACGTCATAGCGAGACGTCACAATAAGTCGTTTTGGCAACATTTCTTCGCCACCATAAAAAACTCAGAAGTTGGCACGCTGGATTATATGGCATCTATGGTGGGATCACAGTGATCTAATGGTAAGACAACATGCTTCGGAGCATAAGATCCCAGATTCCAGCCAGGCATTGCTGAATAATAATAAGAGAAAGATAAAATTTGCTCTCGAAGAAACAATCTTCAAAGTTAATTTGTCAATTGAAAGTCTGAGGTAGTTTAATTTTATTTTGGCGTATTTTAAGTGTTGTTATCACTTCCACTAATGCATGATGCATATGAAAGTGTACATCAGGACATTTTTTTCACTAGGCGTATTATAAGTATTACTAAGCTTATAATAAATATTGCTGCCCAACTTGTTTAGTGATCAGCGTGCCTGTTTGCGGATAAGGAAGTCCTGGGTTCGAATCCCGGCATGGCATGGATGTACTTTCTCTCTCTATCTATCCTGTCTTTGTCCTTTTCTTGTATGAATGAGGGATGAATGGTGAATGAAAATGAGGGGAAAACCCTATAAATGCGTACCAATGGCATGTGTGTACTGGAGAAGTCGGACTCCATACCAAAATATGGTTCAGTTGGAAAAATGGAGCAGCGCACCTCTTGATGTCAGCCTAGCTGGCACACGACAACAACAACAACATTATAAATATTACTATCATCGCTGACTAACAAAAATGCATTGTTATGTAAATTTGCTATAAACTATCAGTAGTACAAATTTTATGAATGTTGCATATTGAATTCTTACTATTGCAATTAAAATGACAGTAGTATACATGCTATAAATATGGATGCATATATAAAAACATTGATTTCAGATTAAAAAATGGATTACATTAAGGACAAAATCAAAGTACTCAATTATCAACAATGCGATATTTTAGATCTCAACAAATTCAATTCAACAAAAAATACAGACAATTTCTCAAAGGATTTATTATTATTTCAAACAACACTATTCAACAGTTTCCAAATGCAATAATTATTTAACCTAAAAAATTACTTTTATGAATTGAAAGAACTGACTATATTGGAACTGAAATAAAGGCAAGCTTTAGGAAGAAACAAGGTATTACTTGTGAATAAGAAATATTTAGATATTTTATATTCTTATAACGTCATTTTTAGGTTAATTGAACATTTATATTAGTATAAAGCTTCTATATTTTAAAACTATATAAAACTATTCAATATTGGTTTATTTACTCAGGTAATGATAAATATATCTTAATTATTTTTGTTATTTTGTGTTTAATTCAGTGTAACATTTTGAGTCATTTTTCACTGGGTTATATATATTATAAAAACCTCTTTTTTTATCAAACATAAGTTTTTTATTTATTATTTTATTCCAAAAATATTTTCCCAAGAGAATGTAAAAATATTTAAAAAAGTTATTTGATTTCTAATTAACTGTCATAACATTATACAGCGTTTTAATTTATTTTTATTTTTTATAAAAACAAATTAAATTACATATATATTATTTATGTATAAAATACTTGGATATAAAAACATTGGTTGTCAAATATTAGCATTTTTTCCAATATTTTTATAAATAAAAAATTAAATGTATATTATTTATATATAAAATATTTGCATATGATGACATTGATTTTCAAATATTAGTATTTTTTCCAATATTACGAATAGTTTAGGTTTGGAAGCTTTTACATTGTGTTATACTTTCATTATGTTATCTGCTTGTGATAACTCTTTTTATTTTTTTAGAAGATTATTTATTTTTGACTCTGAAATATTGTTTCCACATCAACACACATTCATTAATTAGCAATAATATAACATACTATTTTAGTTTGTTAATATAAAAAAGCTTAAAACTGATTTAGAAATTATCTCAAATGAAAAATATCTATATTGATGACATAAAAACAATTAATGAGTAAAATTTTCATGGGCATAAAAGAAAAATTTGCTACAGAAATCAAAAGAGTTTTTGTGCATGTTGTAGTTTTTAATAAATAATTTTACTGGACTTTTTAACCAAACAACTTATACACATATATAATTGGATTTTTGATTATTATTATAACTTTACACTACAAATTTAGATAAAATTTTGATGAAAACAATAGGATAAATAATTTTATAAAAATGTAAATAATTTGTTTATTCTATTAGTGAAATGATGATTTTTGTTGATACAAAATATAAAAAACAGGAATGTAAAAATTTTATTGATAGGAACAGTATTTCAGAAGAAATAGTACAATTTTATTTAATATAGACTTTCACAGTTAATCTTAATAGACTCAAACCTATTTATTACTCTTTTTTTAATGATGATTTATAAACTTAATTTATAAAATAAATCTTTTTAAGCAGGAAATCTTCAGTATAGTTATTCAATAAGTTTCTATTAATAAGCAATTCAAAAACTCTTTAGCATACAAAAGTAGATTAGTTTGTTATAAATAAATATTATTTTTGTTCAATGATTTTATAGTGAATAAATAAGGTAAAGAAATGTACTTATATCCAATTGAAATTTGGGAATTTTATATGTAATTAAAAATTTTCATTTAAACACAAATTGTGATTGATTAACTTATGTTAAAAATCTGGACGAGCTTTAAATAAATTTTAAATATTTAATGAATATATATTTTAAAACTCTTCTGATAAAAATATTGGGAACTGAAAAGTTCGTTAAATGTGCTGGAAGGCAGACTTTCTAAAAATAACTTGTTATATTTAATCATTGTAATTAATATAAATATTATTTCAAAGTTAAATTTATTAGTTGTTCGTTTTCTGTTTTATAATAATCAATATCTAGTTTCATAAAATGTGATAAAGCGTTCATAAGTTTAATATATTCCGTTTAAAAAGCACACAATATGTGTAAAAATATTTAATTAATTTATTATCAACTAAATATTTGAGAAGAATGCAAATAGGATTTAATGTTTTAAAAAATTCTATGTAAGGTTTATTTAAAGAATTATCTTTGCTATTATACTCTGTCAAATATGCATATTTGAATCCTGTAATGAATTTTAGTATGTTGTCCTTTTTTGTACCACTATTCTATTTTTTGCATTTAAATGCAGTCATTTTATGAAATTTTCCGAAATTGACAAATGAGATCAATTTTTTTACAACTCCACATTTTATTGCTGTAAGAGTAAGGAAAAAATGAATAGACTTTATTTTTAATTAAATCATTTTATTTAAATATTCTTTTTTAAAATGTACTGTTATAATTTCTCAGAAATAATTAATTTGAAAATTTGGGAAATAAATTATAAACACAAGTTCGATAAAGGCTTTTAAGAAAATTTACTCTGTTAAAGAAATGCAATGAGTAATTTAATTAATTTGATTTTTAATTAATTTTCTTTGACATTTATCATTAATCTGCCATCACTATTTAAAGAATGCTGTTGATGTGAATTTATATTTCTGAGTTTGTGTGTGTGATATCCTGAATACAAAAGAAGTATTTAAGGGAATTTCGATTTTAAGTAGTATTCGTTCTTTAAGAAATATTTGTTCATAAAGAAGTATTTAAGAGAATGCTAGTTTCGGAAATAAATCGTTTGGTAAAAGGATTTAGTTTCGAAACTAGTATTTATTCTTTTGGATTCTAGAATCATTAAAAATATATGTTGATTGGGAACATAAAATGATATTTACATTAGCATGTAAATATAATTACTATTATAGGTTACATAAATTTTAAAATCTTAACATTTTCAAACTTAACATTAAAATGGTATTCAGAAAAAAATTTTTGTTTCTGTAAAATGATTTGTTGAATGAAAATTTCGTTATAATTTATAATATTTTCAAATCATAAATATTATAATAAAGAAGATTGTTATATTTGCAAATGTAAATACAGAATATTTAATTACTATTTAATAAGATTTATTAAATTATGAATTATATTTTCACATTTAAATGTTTTTAGTATATTAAAAAATTGTGAAACAGTATTATTTAAATTCTTTTTGAGAAATTGTTCTCAATTTAAAATTTGCATAAAACTGTAAATTTAGTTTGGTTAGAAGGAAAGTATAATAATTGAAAAATATATAATATATAAGTTTAAATAAAAATGCTAATATCAGATATTTTTTTAATTAAAAAAAAGAAATCACAGCTTAGTTATTTGTTTCTATTATTTATAGCAGTATGAAAATAATTATAAATATAAGTAACAATTTCACTTGAAAAGAGTTTTATACTATGGACTAAAGTTTTGCTTTATAATGCCTTGTTATTAAGAATGTCTTTTATGAAATCCTAATATTTTTATTAAACGCAAGTTTAATGTATGCATAAATGCATAGACATATAAATTTTATTTTTTTTAAAAAAATTAAGCTGAGGTAGATGCAACACAAATATTATATATATATATATATATATATATATATATATATATATATATATATATATATATATATATATATATATATATATATATATATATATATATATATATATATATATATATATATATATATATATATATATATATATATATTTGAATAGATAATTTTGTAAAATAATATTTCTATAAATTATTAGCATGAACTAAATAATTATTTTATGAAATTTACTCAAAAACTATTTAATATCACATTAATCGTATATCTTGAAGAGACTATTTCTTTTGTTTTTGTTACATAAAATATTATTAGCTTCATGGACTCATTCAAGGCAACTTAAATATTTCGATTACAATCATTAATCTGTCTAAGTATTTTTATAATGTTTCATTTAATGAAATACATAAGTAACGGATCGTATATAATTCATCGTTTATTCCATAAATCATATCACAGTACACTTATAACTATAAATGTTTAATTATAATAGCAAAGTAATGCAGATCAAATAAGAACTAATATTATTGAAGAATTGTTTTGTCAAATTTAAGATTTATGTCTTATTTTATGGATATTACGATTATATATTTGCTTTTATAATGTTAAAGAAGACATAAATGCACTCCTCAATTATGTTTTATCTTTATTTTCCATATTAGTATTTCATGGATATGATTACTTTGAGTGGCAATTTGAAAAGAATATACTCTCCTTTATTAGACTTAAATTGGAAAGATAAATTATGTTTTGTCCTGAGAATTGAATAAATGAATACATTTTATTACATTCGTATTTTTAGTTTACAAAAATAGGATCATAAATCACTCTGAATACCAACCGCTTTAGTAAAATATAATTTCCTAAGGGAACTCGTTTTCATTAAAGTAGTTGAAGAATCGAGCAATCATTATGAATGAGTTGTAGAACGATATTTCTATGTAATATTTTAAGATAAGCGTATATGATAGTTTGTTTATTGCTTTAAGCATTTTAGCTTCATGTAGTTATGTTTATGAAATAATAGTTATGTTTGTGAAATATGTATTACATAAAAATAAAGATTTTACAATTTAATAATAATAACATGAATGATTATAATTCAATTTAAAATTATTTTATAACAATTTAGCTAAAAATTATTTTAAGCTAATGAAACTATGAATTGTTAAGCTTAATAACTGCAAAAGTTTGATATGTTTCAAAATGAATGATTATTTTAAAAGTGAATAAAAATAACATATTTTGTAAATAATTTGTATGTAATCATTTACCACTTGTAGTGTAAAATCTTGTATGAATTTTATTTTGTTCAAGATCATGTTCAAGGTTAATTTATATCAATGGTAAGAACATATGTTTCCAATGGATTTATAGTTAATCTATATCCTAAACTAAACTTGTAGTATGGCAACCGAAACATGAACCAACCTCAGAGCTCTCGATCATAAAAACAGATACCTACAGTAACTAAAAACTAGGAGTTTTACGTTAGGCTGGCCATCTAATTGGGATATATACTTGGCAACCCAGGGCCCTTGTGATCATATAAACACATATACTCATATGTGTTTATATGGTAGAGGACCCTTTGTTGTAAAGTATGTATACCAGTTAGATGGTCAGCCTAATGCAAAACCCCCAGTTTTTAGTTCCCAAGCATTCTTGGTACTCTGATATATCGACCCATTAAAGGGATGAAAGACTGAGTCAACCTAGTCCAACACAAGAATAGAATCTCAAACCTGTGACTTGTGAGTGCTAGGCGCAACCACTAAGCAACCTGATTTCTTTATAGTTAATCAAAAGACGCATTAATTAATAAATAAGGCATCATGTAGCATAATCGTGAGTTTATATAAATAATCCTTTTCAATTATCGTTTCAAATTCTATCAAATGCTTTAATATTGCTTACGTACAATAATTATATTTCACATGGAAGAAATAGTTTAAAAATCAGACATAACGTTTGTGAAGAATCCTTGAACACATATATTCAAAATTAAATATAATAGTAGCTATAAAAAACCACATTTTAGTTTCACAGTAATAGTAAAATAAGTACTTTCAAATGTTTCCTAAAATATATAAACTAACTAGTATTTAAATGTATAATTGCTCATACATATTATTAAAAATAATATTTTAAAGCAAAATTAATGAATCCATTGAACAATACTGATCAGGGACTACCTTCAAAATTAATAATACCAGAGATATCAAGAAAGATATTACGTATTACAGTTTCAGATCAAATTCTTACATTTCATATGCCATTGTCAACATACTTCGTTAGAATGAAGAAAGTAATATCGCTTGTCTGCATCGTTGGAGGCTTATGAAACTTATTGCACTATATCTTCTACAATGTCCAAAAGCATAACGCTTAAGCCCCATGAAAAATTCAGAGCATACAGACTCTCATTTTCTAAAGTTCTGTCCTAGAAACAGCCCCAAATACCGGCTTTTTTCCAGTTACTGATATACCTGAGCACATGATGCCTTAAACAGTGTAGAAATGTCAATATTTCACTTGAAAGACAGCTATGCGAATCCACCAATTTGGAATAATCCCAGCACCCTTCAAGATTTATAGCATTGTCTTATTTAATCAGTGAAATATCTAATGAACTCACATGAAGATTGATTACTTAGGACAAAAGTTTATAAGCATTCTAACACAATGTAAACTAGACTCTACTTAATTTCAATTGCTATTTCATTCCTTTTTATATCAATGTTTTTGATTAGTAAGATCTCGCTTAAGTTTATGTTAATTTTACTGGGATTACAAACCATTCTCTGTTTCTAGGTAATATGCATCTATGTAGTAAATATTTTGTTGTCACAATAAATATTCATATGTCGTCAAGGAGTGGTAACCGGATAACCTATGGTGATATGCGCCCTTTCTCTGCACCGCTGTCCATCTGAAAGCTTTCAAGTGATTATTTATGCACTGAATGTTTATGAATTTATAATGTGTGATGAATATAAATTTGACTTCAAATTTCATTAGTATATTTTGTAATTAAGTTAATAACATGACATAGTACTTCATGTTATTAACTTAATTACAAAATCAAATAATATCATTTGTAGGAAAATAAATAGCTATAATTTTAAAGCTTTTTCAATGGAACTTTCTAAATAATTTTATTATATATTTAAAAAATAATATTATTCACTAGAAATGCAACTAGCATGAAATATCTATAAGTAGTTGTAATGCACATAGGCAACCCCTTAAGTGAAACTTTTAAATTGAATAATTTACAAATTCATGCATATTTAGGGAAATATATATTAAAAAGGAAAACATATTTGCAGAGTACACAGGTTAATTAGATTCATATGCGTTGCTTAGAGATATTAAATGTGAAAGAAAGTTAATCGAATAATCATAATGGCAAAAAATTTGACCAGAAATACAGGTCAGGCAAAGAAAGAATAAACTTTTCATACCATAATTTTAATGTAGTTTAAATTTTTTTAAAGAACAGATAATTGTATTTGTTTAAAAATTTTATTTTTATATAAAAGGCATAAATATTGAAATTATATTCTGAAATAACTTATTCAAATGCCTTACAATTAAATTTAATAAATTATTTTAATCAAATAATACGTCTAATTAATAAATGTTGTTAAAAAGTTATCTGATTAATAAAAGCTTTTTAAGAACAATTAACCGTTATAGAAATTTTTCACTTAAACATTTAGAAACGTAATGGTGTTTTATTTTAAAACAGAAGAAAATTGTTTTTCAATTATTTCATAAAAAAAGATGTATACTAGTACAAAATTGTATAAAAAGCAAATCCAAAGGAAATGTCAAAGACTGCAATGAAAAAAGGACTTATGTAATATTTTTCATGAAATTATGAAGCAAAACATCCATTATTATTTTTAATTTCAATGCCAAACAACATTTTGTAAATTTTAAAATCATTTAGTTATTGAAATTAAAATGCAAATCTTTGTTGCATTCTCTCCTACAATGCGTCTGGTAATGCATATATGTATACTTAAATAATAATCAAAATATTTTAATATTTGAAACAAACATTAAAGAAAAACAAAAAAAAATAAATAAATACCCATGACATATAGTAAACAGATGGATATTACAACCAATGAACAAACAAACTTTAAAGTATTAAATTTAAAATTTCAATCATTTAAACAAATATACAGAATAAAAGAAAAATGAAAAATGTTATAAATAAAAAAAACATCAACATGTCCAGCTTCATCAATCAACCAACATGGCCTTTTACATTTTCCTTTTATTTTCCCATTCTCCTAAATTTGAAAATAAATTACTTTTTAATTTAAAAATATTTATATGAAAAGTAGAGGATTTATTGAGTATAAAGAAATTATAAAATATTTTGAAAATGAATTTTGATTAAATATATGTTTATGTTTCCAGGTAATGTGTTCCTGGCTGAGAAGTTAATACTAGGTAGTAAACATCTGATTCAGAAATATTTTATGCTGCAATAATATAATATATTACAATATAGTATGATATACATAAATTCTTGCAAATATTAGATTAAAATATTATATGTAATTATATAATGTTGGAATAATCTGATATTTGCAAGACTATACGTGTATCAGTAAAAAAGAAAAATACATTTCTCTCATATAGATACATTCTCATACATTCATTCTCATTCAAGCATAAAAAGTTATATTTTTTAGAAGAAAATAAATATTAGATAGATTTTAATTAACACACAAGAATTAAACCGAAATATGCAAATAAGTTACGTAGACAATCATTGAGTTTTGAGTGTTATGTAAATCAATATGACATTATAATATGATAAAATTGATACTTTCAATAAGCGATAGTGTTTGAAAAGGACCAAAATATAGATGATTAGAGAATTTTCAAATTATAACTACTAGACTATACCAAATAAAAGCATGTAAGAAGTTAGACTATACTTGAGGGTGCCCCTTGAATTCTCGCCAAGTTTATCGCCAAGCTGGGCGATGTTGTTCTATTTACGGTAACACAAAACGTTATTCTGAAATCCATTCACGGTTCTGATTGGCTTAGATTCTGATTGGTTTTCTTCTCAGGATAAATTTAAGCAATATCTGTAGGTGCTATTAGAGAATTCTGTGCACCTCAAAGTGAGGATATTCCATTAAAATAAAGTGAGTACACTTTTTTCTTTTTTTATGTGCTTACTGCATTCTTTTTGAAATTTCATTGCGTTTTGGCCAAGCTTTCCGCGCGAACAGGATTGGCGCCAAACAAAAATCGCCAATCTCGCCAAGGGGCATCCTCAAATATATTTTTACCCATGTAAGAATCTGAAGTTTACAAGCAATATTCCGGCTTACACATACACACAAGTCCACGATGGCCTGATTGGCTAATGGGCGTCGTTCTCATTATCGGAAGGTAGTGAGTTCGAATAGCAGGCCAACCGAAGATCCATCATTTTTGCTAATGGCAGTCGTAGCACGATAAAACTGGGCATGATCGCAATGTCCTCCAAGTAAAATGATATTTCTTTATGTGGGTGGCAGGCCAAATATTGGGGGTCTTTTGTTTATGGTCTCTACTTCAAAATCCCGATGATTCCACCCTGCTGTTTCTATCTAACTGGTAGAGCCCAACTCAGGATTGGTACAGCGAAGCATACTGAAGCAAGAACAACACACACATACAAGCAGAAATTAAATATTAATTAAAAAAGTTGTAAATCATTAAGAATTAATTATTTTTTATGAATTTTTCTTATTTTTTAAAAATTTTATTATTTATTAATAACCGATAATTCTGATTGATATTTCATTCATTTTAACACTAATCACAATAAAGTAATTATTTCAAGATAATAGAAAAAAGAAATTGAAATTTGTAATTAAAAATATCACTTTTTAATTTATTTTTATATTGATAAAATGTACATGTTATTTAAAACTAATAGCAATGTTTTTAATTTATCAATCCAAAAACAATTTCTGTTTTATAAAAACACATAAAATGATATTAATATTGAATTTCTCGTTTTAGTACATTTATCTTCTATTTCATTTAAGCATATTTTATGAAAAGAACTTGCATCTGTTTTTTTGCTGAAAACAGAAAAATGGAGCTTTTATTTTTTTAAAGAAAACATAAATAAGACCTCAGATATTTCTCATGTCATAGAAAGATTTTTCTAAGAAATCTTCTGATTTATATTGCACACAATTTAAATATTCAAGGAAAATGTCACATAAAACCAAAGTTTCCGTCTTCAGATTTTTGTGGAGTTCAACAAAAAGAGGTATTTGTGTACTTACGTTTATTGATCACATTTTCATGACTCTATGAAAGTGGGATCAATACATGTTCTATAGCTGTGTACGAAGACATGGTATCTTTTTCGGGAAAAGTATTACAAGAATGGAAAGGTTTGACATGGTATAAAATGTTGAAATAATAATTTGCTATTTCAAAAGAAAACTATATATTTTATGTTTAAACTTAAGAAACGAAATTTCTCAGTTAAATATCGATTCAAAATTTAGAATATTACTGTATAGATGTCATATCCATTAATTAATACAATTTTTTAAATCATGAGCCTGTGTTGTGTAATATATATATATATATATATATATATATATATATATATATATATATATATATATATATATATATATATATATATATATATATATATATATATATATATATATATATACACTAATGGCCATTAAAATTGCTATACCAAGAAATAACTTATCGTTCTGCAAATAACAGAACGATATTTATTGGACACATACAATATAGTGGAAAGAAAAAGTGATTAGATTTACAGGAAAATAGGATGTATTGATCTTGAGAAATCAGTACCCAGAGCAGCCACCTGTGGCTGCGATAACAGCATTTATCCGCCTAGGCATGGGGTCAAACAGAGATTGTATGGCATGTACGGGGATCTCAGTCCATGCAACTTCAACACTATGCCACAGTTCATCGACAGTAGTGGATGGTGAGTGATGGCGTTGGAATCGCTCGGCAACCATTGACAACACGTTCTCAATTGGTGACTGATCAGGAGAACGTGCTAGCCAGGGTAACAGTCGAACCTGTTCAATCAAGGAACTTCAAGTATCAAGGAAGTTCAGAACAATACGGGTAACATGCGGTCGGGCATTATCCTGTTGAAACAAAGCATTAGGGAGGCCTTGAAGATAGGACAGAGCCACGGGCCTTAACACATCGGAAATGTAACGGTTGCTGTTCAAAGTGCTGGTAATGCGAACAAGAGGTGATCGAGACGTGTATCCAATGGCACCCCATACCATCACTCCAGCAGTATGGCGATGTCCAATGCCAGCTGGCAATGCGCGTTCTCCACGATGCCTCCAAACACGGATGCGGCCATCATGGTCCTGTATACAGAACCGAGATTCATCTGTAAAGATGACGTGATGCCATTCCCGCGTCCAGGTTCGTCGCTGATCACACCATTGAAGGCGCTCCTGTCTGTGACGCAGCGTCAATGGTAGCCGAAGCCATGATTAGTGATAAGGGGTGGCTGAGATCCTGCATGACGTTCCGTATGATTGTCCTGAACCCATCGATTCCATATTCTGCTAACAGTCATGGGGTCTCGACCGACGCGAGCAGCAATATTGCGTTGTGATAAACCGCAATCCCGGTAGGCTATAATCCTTCCTCGATCAAAGTCAGACACGTTCTGATAGACATTTCTTCTTCTTACACGAGGCATTACAACAACTTTCTTTGCCGAAAACAACGTTGAAACGGAAATTGAGTATGAGAAAACTGCTGTCAAATCTCTGGTTTTATACACATTGTAGATGTCGCTACTTTCGCCTGCTTTTTATGAATGCGCTGAAAATCTAATCATTTGCATATCACAGCAAGTTCTGTCATGCAAATTTCACGTGTGTGGTGTGTCGCTTTCCTGGTGTAGCAATTTTAATGGCCAGTATTGTATATATATTACACACACACACACAGATATATATATATATATATATATATATATATATATATATATATATATATATATATATATATATATATATATATATATATATATATATATATATATATATATATATATATATATATATATATATATATATATATATATATATATATGTATATATATATATATATATATATATATATATATATATATATATATATATATATATATATATATATATATATATATATATATATATATATATATATATATATATATATATATATATATATATATATATATATATATATATATATATATATATATATATACAATTATACAAAGATTTATATATGGAATTATACAAAGAAATATATGCACAATAATATGATTATGGTTTATATTTATTAATTTATATATATATATAATATATATATAAAAATATAATATATAAAATTCTCGTGTCACAGTTTTCGTTGCCATACTCCTCCGAAACGGCTTGACCGATTTTGATGAAATTTTTTGTGCTTATCCGGTATCAATGAGAATCGGCCAACATCTATTTTTCATCCCCCTAAATGTTAGGGGTAGTACAACCCTAAATTTTTTTAATTTTTTTGGTTAGTTCTGTAAGTTCCAATAGATGGCGGTTTAGCATCTAAGTTGCACAGGTATTCGGCAGATGGCGACGTGTTTATTTTTCTAGATTATACCATCTTCGAGAAAATTAATCGTGCGCGCGCAAGCGCGTGGTTAAATATAGAATTTACATATATTTTCATGATGTATAGTGATACTATAACAATTTTTCGTGAATCATTTTCATAATTATACTTTGTATTGTGTTATTATTGTGCAGTATTCAGTTTGAATATTTTTAATATTATAAATAATAAAATAAAATTTTATTTATTACTGATTTTTCTCTACTAATTTTCATACCACCTCGAAAACATGTAAGTATTTCTTGATAGCCTTTTATTTTTTTTTATTTTTATTTTATAATTTGATAATTATTAATTAATTCAGCCGTACATTTTGATCTAATTTATTTATTCAAATGATAAATTCTTTTAATTTTTTTATTTCAGTATAATGCCGCGGAAAAAATCTAATCTTAACAATCAGTATAGTAAAAATGCACGACGTATGCGTGCTAATAGAGCTAATTTGGGAACAGTGAACGATCGAGTGTTCAATACATATCAAGATGCATGTTGTGAGTTGCCAACTACTCGAAGCAGATAATCATTGGGACTTGACACTTGCTGATGCAGCGTAAGACATTCTTAATATCATTAATTCTTGCAAAGATACGATCCCAACAGAAAATTGCTTTGGAAAGTGCGTCGTCAGGCATTGTTGCAACTTTTTTAGATGGTGGACGAACAACACATCCAGCATTGAAGTTGCCATTAGACACTCATAACAAACCAAACGCAATGTGTAACATTAAAAAAAGCGGAATGGCTACAGTGTTGCAAAAGAGTGCAATTATAATTTGGGATGAGTTTACAAAGACTCATAAACATTCACTTGCAGCAATTTATAGAACTATGCAAGATTTGAAAGGCAGCAATAAACTTTTCGGTGGTACTGTTTTACTACTGTCTGGTGATTTCCGTCAGACTTTACCAGTTATTCTTCACTCTACTTTTGCCGATGAGATTAACGCATGCTTGAAACAATCGTTTTTATGGACAAGTGTTGAGACACTTTGATTGACTATGATTATGAGAGTAAAATTGCAAAATGACTCATCGGCACAAGTATTTTCTAATCAATTGCTGGATATTGGAAATGGTGAAATTGAGTTGCATCAAAATACACAATACATAAAATTACCAGATAATTTCTGCACTGTTGTTGAAACAAGAAATGAACTAATTGAGAGTGTCTTTCCGGATATATTGAGTAATTATTTAGATCACAATTGGCTCTGTAATCGTGCTATTTTGGCAGCAAGAAACGTTGATGTGAATGAAATTGACTTCCACATACAACAGGTGTTGCCCGGTGATTTGATGACTTTCAAATCAATCGACACAGTTATTGATGAAAACGAAGCCGTAAACTTTCCAACTGAATTTTTAAATTCTCTGGATATGCCAGGAATGCCACCACACAATCTTCAATTGAAAATTGGTTCACCAATTATTCTTCTACGTAATTTAATCCCACCTCAATTATGTAATGGTATACGTTTAGTCATAAAAAATGACCGAAAATATTCTCGAAGCAACAATTTTGACGGGAAAATTTAAAGGAGATATCGTCCTGTTGCATCGTATTCCACTGATAGCGTATGAATCTCCAATACCATTTAAAAGGCTCCAATTTCCGATTTGTTTAGCTTTTGCGATGACCATAAATAAATCTCAAGGCCAAACAATGTCTATTTGCGGTTTGGATTTGGGAAACACATATTTCTCACATGGACAACTATATGTTGCCTGCTCACGTGTAGGAAAACCATCAAATCTCTTCGTATTAGCGAAAGACAGGTTAACCAGGAATGTTGTACACAAAGTAGTACTTAGATAATTTTTAGTTTTAATAATTTAAAATTGAAAAAAAAAATAGTTCGATGTCAATGTTATCTACCTCATTTATAACTATTTTTAGATGTCTTTAATTTATATAGTATATTTTATAAGTAAGTCACTGATTACAAACTATAATTTAATATAAGATGAATAAAATGTAAATTCAGAAAGTATATGTTGATTTGTGCTTAATTTCAAAATTTCGATACTTTACCTATTACTTTTAAATTTTGGCGAAACGTTTTATTTTTAATCTCATATGAATTAAACAATTTAAAATTTTTCTAGAAAATATTAATTTGATTGTACCAAAATATCAAAGAATTAGTAAAAAATTTATTCAGTGTATTATAATTACTCAACCACTGCAACGCGTGGCTGGGTCAGCTAGTATATATATATATATATATATATATATATATATATATATATATATATATATATATATATATATATATATATATATATATATATATATATATAAGCCTTTTAAGTTCGATCAATTAATAATAAAATAGTGAAAGAAGGTATGTCTTCACTTATATTATGGTGCAAGCGTTAAACCATGGTATTAAGAGGGAAAATACTGTTAAAAAGTTAATGGTAACAATATTTTATCTAATAAATCTCAAAATAACTACTTTAGAATAAATAATAAAAAAATTAGCAAATTAACTAGTTACAATTAAAAACATTTCCTGCTTTTTATTACTTTCCTATTTTCTTTGATAAAATATAATATTATTTAAAGAAATTTTTTCTGATTTGCTGTTGAATATTCTCATGTGTTATACCTCAATGCTATATCATATATGAAATATGATACAGCATTTTTCTATGCTACTATCGTATTGTTATCTGCAAATAAATCTCCTTTGTTTTTTTTCCAATGGTGGAAACACTTGGGTGACGAACTCTATGTCACAACAAGACCAGAAACTGCTACTCATTTGTCGTTACCCAACGGGCACCAGTGAACCAAGTCACCATGGCGAGTAGCGTTACCCGCGCCATACCACCACAAACCCCCTTAATACAATGTGGGCCACCCATTCATACTTCATCACAGAAGAAAGGACAAAGAAACACAAAGAGAACAGAGAAAGAAAGCAAAATCCATGCCCGAACCGGGATTCAAACCCAGGACCCATAGCTCAGGAGTCAGGAACGCTAACCACTCAGCCTTCGGTCGGGAATCTAATTTGTTATAAAAGTTATAAGTTATGAAAATAGTAAATAATTAATTACTTTGCAGAATTTTCAGATATTGTGCTTTAAAGATTACATTGCTATTTTTACTATTTTTATTCTTTATTTGCAAAGATTACTTTTTATATAAATCTCAAATGGGATTGTAAAAATCTTTTCCGAAATCTATGTAATACTATAAAAAACAGATAATTTCTGTACAAATTAACATTTTCTATTGAAAGAAATATATAAATTACTTGTTTTAAAAAATTTAAATTTTGTTGGAAGCATGTGAAATGGTATTGTAACAAAATCTATTGTAATATAATTTTAAATTCTCTCTACTTGACATGAATAATTAATTAAAGTCATTAAAATGCGAAAACAACTAATTGTTAGCTACCTCATAAAACTTTTTTTAAAACTTTTAATTTCTATAATATTAAAAGAGTGAAGATTTCTATAATATTAAAAGATTCCTTCACATAAATCACAAAATTATTATCATAAGCTTTTAGTTAAATATTTTGCATATATTAATGAGTGCTGAATCTCATTTAAAAAGTAAAGAAACGAAGAAAAATATTTTTTTTTTACATAATACTTAAATCATCATTAAGGTGCGTTCTAAAAGAATGTGATTCAAAAATTTTAAAAGTTGCACACTAATATATATTTTAAAATATTTTTCCACTACTTTAAAGTTCTTCAATATTATTTTCTAATTAATTTATGAATAATTATTCCTTTTTATTATTGTGGATAAAACAAATGTTTGGGAATTGAATAACAAACAGATTTTTGGTATTGAAGTAAAATCATTATAAGATAAATTTATACTATTTAACGCGGAATCTCATTTTAAAATACTTGCGTCTGATATTTCTTGAAACATAAAAATTTTTTTATAAAATATATATAAGGTACTTTCATAGCAAAAATATTGAAAGGAAATTACTTAAGAAGATAAAAAAAATTAAAGAATCGTTGTAATACTTTATGTAATTTTTTGATACTTCACAAATTTTTATAAAAGCTAAATAATAAATCGATGACAAAGAATAACTGAAAAAAATATGCAAACAAATTAAAATCTGATGGTTAAATCATTTGTAATTTGAAATCGAAAAAATATTTATGAAGTAATTAAACTTTAATGCAAATATATTACAGACATTAAAAATCCCTATTTTAAAACTTTACAAGAAAAAACAAAAATAATTTCCAAGAATGAATATGAATATCCTGAAAAACAGGAAAAAATTCCTTTTATAAATTAAGAAAAGATAAATAATTAATTTAATTATTGTGTTTACAAAAATATTTCAAACTAATCACCATTCTGTTAAAGATGTTCATGCACAACATTCATAATTATTATTTAGTTAGAATTATTACTATTAGATTAAATATTAAATGTGTAAGATTAAGATTGGGATTTTTTTGTTAGTTTCTACATATACAAATAACCTGTTTGATATAATTCAAATAAAATTAGTTTTCTAATAACTCTAGTTCGGTTTTATTATTAAATTATTCAGCTATATAAAAATACTTTATTCAAGTATAATATAATTCGATAAAAGTAACATCAACCAATTTTTAGAATATCATTTTTCTAAATAAAATTTTTTTGCAGTTGAATTCTACAAAAACTTCCAAAATGTAAATACTTTTGCGATCCAAATAATTCTCCTACTTTATGGATGGTAATTTTGAAATATTATTTTTCAATCTGATATACTGAAATAAGTTTTTATTTTATCAGTCAATTTATAAATTAAACCTAAAATTTTATTTATTTTCGAGTTTATGTTAAAATTATCATTATTATAAAAGAACATTTATAATGCTAAGATAATAGCAAAAACAAGTTTTTTCATGTATTCAAAAATTAACAATAAGCTTATTAATTAACATAATAGACCATAAAAAGATAACTGTTAATATTTTTGTTTGTAATTGAATCCTTATTATGCTTTCAATTTTTAACAATAAGAAGAAAAAGTTTAATTTTCTTTTCAATTTTTAAAATATTATCATCCTAAAGTATGCTTATCAATATAAAATTATCAACAAAATAAAACATATAGATGCAAAGAAATGTACAAACGTAAAAACATATACAAAATAAAACTTTATAGTGAAGATAAAGCCATAAGATATTTGTTTTACTTAAAATACATTATTGCAACTCAATTTTTATTCTAATTTCTTAAAACAGCAACGAAAATAAATTTTTGCGTAATGGAAACATTATTTATTATTTTATCAATCAATTTAAATAAAGATAATCGGGCGCATCATTTACACCATATTCCAACAGAACATATCAATTATATGTGATTGCCTAATGTAGGATTTGTAAATGATTTTGACAAATATTCTGCAATACACTATGCATTAACAATGTGTACAAAATTAAATACAATGGTTATATCAAAGTATTTATGTCCTTATATATTACAATTATTAATATCAGATGCTTATATTATTTTAAATTTTAAAATATTTTCATTATCTTAACTAATCTGTAAATGTGTAATTTTACAAAATATAATCAAAGTTTTTTATTTGAAGCTTTGATTTCTGTAAAATGCATACATAATTATTTCTTAAGAATACGTGTTACGTAAAATATTTTAAATTTAAGATTTTCTATTGATAAGATAAATTTAATTTAAGCAATGATTGCGTTTTCTATGTTATTATTTTAATTTAATATTCTGTCTAATAGCAAAATTCATATGATAAATTCATTTCTATATGTTAATTAGTTGCATTCCTTATATATTAAATAAGGGATCTATTGCATTAAATTCCAAAATTTTTAGTAAATATATATTTAATATTTAAATATAAAATCGGAGAGCATTTTATCTTGCACGATAATTAAAAATCTGCTTATGAATTTTCCATTCCCTTAATCTCAGTTCTTAAATCATAGAACGTCATTGTTTACAGCGGATTATAAATTAATTAGCAAACACACAATTAATTAATGCAGTCTTTTCTTAAATATAAAATCAATATACTAGACTAATTATGTTTTAAATATATTATATCTTCCAGCACATTCAAATTAAATTCAAACTTCAAATTAAACTTCAATTAAATGAACTTCAAATTAAAAATTCCAAGAAGAAACATCAAGTTTTCTTTAATTTTATTTTATCATTCGAAATTTAAATTATAAAAAGAGTAAAAATTATTAATACTTTAATAAAGTCACAGTAAAATATCTGAAAAGTATTATTTTACAGATATATTCCATATATTAACAGCTATATTGGTCTTCACGTATATTAAAAAACAAAGAAATATAATAATATGTAATCTTATATTAAATTAAATGTGTCAAAAAACATGTGAACAATTAAAAAATGTAATTTTTTGCTCTTATTTTCAAAACAGACACACGTGTATGTATGTATGTAATTACTTATACTTAGCAAGCTTCTAACTTAAAGTTTATGTATTATATACATCCTCTCATATAAGCAATGTTTTACCATAATAATCCCCCAGTTATTATGCACTCAGAATTTCGACTTGCAAACACGAATGCCAATAACATGTTTATGTTATTATTAAGTATCATATTATTATTATTATTACTCTTATGGATCCTTATTTTTTAAAATAATTGTGACATTCCATAGTAAGTGTTGTATACTTTTCCTTCCTAAAAATATTATTAGAATTATTATTTCTAGAGAATTGGAGTATTCTTTAGAATAAGACATTTTTATGAGTGTCACGAGAGCATTCTTTAGATAATTTAAAAGTTTTAAGTAAAATGTTTTCGGATATAAAAGTTTCAAAATTAATAATTAATAATGTGTAAAAACCTTTTACTAATGCTCGGCTGCTCTTAGGCCTTTGCCTTATTCAGCTACATAATGGGTGAAGTGATGGTATCTAATATAGAGGGGCACCCAGTAGGAGTAATAATGTGTAAACATTTTAGTTTTTAATTTTTTTACGTAAAAAATATCTGAAACCAATATAAAATAAAACTGATCATTTTCATTATACCTTTTATTCAATAACAGAATATTTCGTTGAATCCTTTGTTAGAGCAACCATCCCAAAATAAATGTACACAATTACATACATTCTTTCAAATGACAATTCACAAAAAAATTACTTCAGCACCTGCTGTTACAAACTCTGACATCTTTCATCAGATATGTTTTATAGGGAATTTACTTTATCACCGCAAAAGTTATAGCAATGTCTTAGATAATTATGAACCAGGAATACAAATTTAAATAAACATTAGATTACTTTATGAGTGATTAGCATCCATTATTACTCATCTTGAGATTTTTTTTACAATTTTCAACCAAATATAATAAATTTTCTTGTTTGAAACAAAAAAATTATTATTGTTTAGGAATGCAAAATTTGAGTATGGTCTTATAAATACTATAAAATAATACAGTATTATCAAACTTTAGTAAAGATTTGTTGATGAAGTCACGTTTTTATCTAATTAGAAATTCATCAAGTTTAAATTTGTAAGGCAGATATGGCCTGGTTAGTTATGGGTTTCGTTACCGAAAGGTAGGGAGTTCAAATCAAAATCTGCAATCCACATGATTGCTAGTGACGCATGTCAATTACTTGAAATGGTTTAGGAATTTAAATTTATTCGATGAATATACTTTCTCATATTCTTTTACTTTTTCGAATTGGAGTTATTCTTATTTGAAGTTATATCTTTTTGCTTTTTAGTGCTTTGAAATTTTAGATTTATGTGATTAATGTTGCTATATTTTCGTATTTTTAATACATTTGCACAATCTTCTTTTCGTGATGTTAAAGTCACGTCTCTACAGGTTTTTTTTTGGTTGAAGGTTTTAAAAGAAAAGATTTAATGTACCGTGAGGAATGCTTCAATACCTCGAAAATATTCGCATTTGAATGGACTAAAGACAGCAGTGAATACAAATAAGCATAGTTTATAAACTATATTGTAGGGTTCGATTCTTATAGAAACTGAATTTCATGTTTTGAATTTTAAATAATCTTGGTATGAAATATTATTTTCTTATTGCATCAGTTGTTATCAAAATTATATATTTTCAAGAGATGCTAGTGAAAAGATTTATCAAATAAGTTTATTTATTAAAAGGATTATATTAGGAAAATATTTCAAACAAATCCATATTGTAACTTTTTGCAAGTAATTCCTTACAAAAAAACTATATTTCTTTAGTTATGATCATAAAGTATAAAATGATCATAACTAAAAAGAAATTAAAAATTTTCTTAAAGTTTTAGTTATCAGGAAGAACTTTTCAAAAAAAGAAGTAAGATATTACTCTTAAGAAAGTAAACAGTAAAATTATTATAATGTAAAATTGCTAATCATGTCAGTGCGGCTTTATGAAAGTTAATTTTGAGATATCACTCAACACTAAACTTTTTGGAAATGTTTGAAAATATATTCAAAATTTAAAATAATTTCAATATACATAAAGAAAAAATTCCATTAAAATATCATCCTAAAGAGGTTACTAATTATCGAGTTATTTAAAAAAATGTTCTACTTTAAACTGAAAATAAATGTAAATATTTTGAAAGTACCCTGAATATATCAAAATTCTCGACTATTAAGTATATTCGGTAATACCTTGCCATTGATCATTAAACTAGAATCAATATGTCATTTCTATTTATTACAATTAACTCATGCACGGATGCCATTAATTCAGAGATGTCAAATACAAAAGCTTTTAAGAACTTTTAGTACAATTTAATCTTTATTTATATAAACTATAAATTTTACATAAATTAAAAGATTGACAGTTACAGTTTTGTTTTAACTAATTAAGTTTAGAATTGTTTTTCTGAATCTTAATTTATTAAAATTTAATGTTATAGAATCGTGTTTACTTGAAACCAGAAATTGGTGATTTTATTAATTACTTTTTACACAGCTATATGCACTATATTTTATTTATTTAAAATCCACTACATCAAAATAATTAAATATCTTCTAAAAGAGGAAGTAGGAAGTCGTTTTAATATGTTGCTGTATAATGCACGGCTATAAGTATTTCCAACTTTCGGTTATTACAGGGATCAGAAGTGATGACATCTGAATAGCGCGCCATCTAGTTTGCTCATGGAAGACAATGCAACTATGACACATTTAACATACCCTAGCCACCATTAAGAACATGGTGGATATTCAATTGGATCAGGATTCGAACTCACTACCTACCGATAAGGATAATTTGTAATAAAGTTAATAATTTATAGATGCAGAAGAAAAGTATTAACAGTTTCTTCAAACTGTCCTTCGGTTTCAATATTTGTGATTTGTTCTCAAGGCAAAAAAGATGCTGCTATGCAACTTTTTATTTTAAGACCAAAATGACTTCATAAAGTCTTTGGCTGTATTTCTTCGTGGTATGTAATGTTCTTGGAAAAGATATATAGGGTTCTTGGAAAAGACATAAGGGTATATATAAATCATAAGGGTACACTATCTGAACATTTATTTGTATCGTTATCATTCACACATGCAGTAACCATATTCTGTACTTCATATTGGTCCTTTCTACTAAGACTTTTGTCTGACAGAGACGAAGAATCCATGATCAAGCATGAAGTTATCTTAACATCATTCCATATAGTGCATATTTCGAATGTGACTCGATTTCTGAATTCTCCACCATTATCTGATTGGAATATGGCTTTAACGTCAAATGTTAAAAACATTGAAAGAATATGATAAGCTACTTATGCAGCTCTCTTAATTTTCAAAGTTCGTAGCTAGACAAACTTGGTTGAATTATCTTTATACACCATTATGAACTTATATTAGAATGAACTGTTTGAATGCAGATTTAACAGATCAACTTGACATCTTGAGTTTAACTTAGAATTCACCATTGGTTTCACAGCAATATCTTTCTTAGATATACTGGGCATAAATTTAAATACAACATTACAATTTCATATGTAATATTATTTAACTGGCATTGATTTAAGAATACACGTTTCCCCTTCATGGTTTAATTCTGGATTGAGTTTCATTCAGTTTACAGAGAAATTCCTCATTGATTCTGTCTACTGTATATTAATTTCTCTTAGTTTTAATGGTAGGGTTAACTTCTATTTATGGTTAATTTATAAAACGTCAAAACGTTTTATAGAAAGTATTTTAGGTACTTTTCTTCAAAAAACAGTTTTCTTCTCGTTTACACGTCATTAAAGCATTTTACTCATCAGAAAAAAAGTTCCTAATTCTCTACAGTATCCATTCAGTAGAAATTATTATATCGGAAAAATTAAGAAAATGTTAATAGCACTATCAAACCTTGCAGAAGAGTAACAAAGCTGTCTGACTCAAAGTAGAACAAAGAATTTGATGGAAGACAGTCGCCTCATCGTTGATTTTGGCTCCTTTTTTATCGACCTCCACCAGAGTATATCAGTGATTGTCGACATACACCGGTAAGGATCCAAACGAACAAGAATGTAATGAAATATTCTATCATTCACCTACTAATATTCGGTGTGTGTTGAAATTTACCGTTGAATGTCAACATTCTCCACAATTTTGGTATTTCACTGTAACATATACACTATAAAATTATATTTATAATTTCAATTTTACTATCAAATTTGAATTGAAATAAATTTTTTTAACATATCGGGAATTGTTTACCGTGTATATTGTTTATCCTCAAGAATCTTTAAATGAATACGAAATACCTTCTCCTTTACCCATAATACCTTGGTGATAAGGCAAAAGTTTTATTTCTTTCGTTTCTCAATAATATTATTTTCGTTATTTGTTAATCCCCAGACTTTTAATTACAATTTTTTTTTACTCCAGAATTACTTGAATTGTTATCTTAATTTCGTAAACGTTTCATCTTGCTCTCATTAAGCAATTTTCTAACTTCTCGAAAATAATTTCTAGTTTATAATATTAATTATGCGTAATGTATGTATATATATATATATATATATATATATATATATATATATATATATATATATATATATATATATATATATATATATATATATATATATATATATGCATAATTAATATTAAAATAAAATTTATATTATTTAAATATTGAACAATAAATAAGACAGGATTCTTTTGTGATCTTTTGTAGTATGTCAAAAATATTAGGCATATACTTTTATTTTCTATGTTTACCTGTCAATATAGTTTTAATTTATCCATAACTAATCAGAAAAATTAATATGTATATATATTTTATGTTTATTCTACAACATTTTTAAACATAGGTTATATGAATAGCCCTTACCCTGGCAAGATGCCATTAATAATATTAGCAATCATATAATTTAATAAAAATTATTGATGTTACTAAAAATTTATATTTTGTTTCATTCCAAAAATGGTAGAGATATCCAGTATCTAACATATATATATATGTTAGTATCTAACATATATATCTGCGTGTTGATAATATATTAATTATTTGTTATTAATGAATATAATGTAGTAATAATTACTTAAAACTATAACTAAGTAGATTAATTGTAAGAAAATACGAAATTTTTATTTTTTTAATGAAATATTATCTTAATTTGATGTTTCTAAATAAAAATACCGAGATACCTAAATTTTAAAAATAGAAAATTAAATATTGAGTTTCGGAAATTAATTATATTTTTAATATACAATAAAAATAAACAGTTTTGCTAAGTTATTTAATATTTTATTATTGGAATTCTATGTTAAGAATTTGGCTTAAACATATGTATGAACACATATTTAGAATAGAATATATGAAAATCGACTGTAGGTGTTATAAAATATAATAATTATTTTTTAAATCAAAAAGATTTAAGAATTATAAATCTAACGTAACATGTATGGAAATATTTAAAAGTTGTCTCAAAATATTTTTACATTTTTAAAATTAGGATATTTTTAGAAGTAATTTTAAAATATAATTTTATTTTTCTTTCCCACTCTTACAAGAGAGAAAAGAAATCACTAAGAATATCTGAGACAGTCTGAGATTATTAATCAATGGTTAGTTTCAACTCAGCACCTTCCCTGAATAATTAATGTCTTTAAAAAGCTGAGTAAACGAAACTTTAAAACTTATGGTGGTTTAATAAAATATCACCAAAGAATACATTGTGTGTTGATTGAATAAGTAAATTTCTTTTCGAAATTTTGCTTAAGCAATTCTTCCTTTTACTTTTGTACTTTTATCGTTTTTTTATACATTAAAATTGCTTGTGTATAAAAATAATTATTAATAAAATATGTTGCTTCATATTTTCTGTTAATTCATACGGAATTGTATTTCCGTACTTATTTCAATGCATACAGTAATCTAATGATATTAACCATAAATTTCTTGATTTAATTAAAAAAATATTCTAATGATATTAAGTATTTATCTTGAATGCTAAGTATTCTTATAAACATTATTGTATTTTATAAAAATAAAATTAAAAAATTTGTTTTTAAAAATTAATTTTATTTAGAATTGTTAATTGTGTAAACTGTATTAATTGCATTACACCATTATATATATATATATATATATATATATATATATATATATATATATATATATATATATATATATATATATATATATATATATATATATATATATATATATATATATATATATATATATATATATATATATATATATATATATATATATCTTCTTCTTCTTTTTCTTACTAATCCCTCTGATCTGAAATCCGATCAGATACATGAGGTCGTCCGTTTTTGATCTGATGATATAAGCGAATTATGCATAACCCAATGGAGGAAGTAGCAGCTTAGTTTAGTACAAAGTACCTGGAGCACCATAGGGTTGAAATCTGACTTTGCTGCTTCGTCTGCTGTGTGCAGATCAACAATCCAGCCGCTCCTAATATGGAGAACTGATGCTGGGGTTTGGATCGGAGCTTTCCTTCTTTAAGTATCCTTTTTTTTTGGCCTGGCTCCTACCCAGGGAAGACTTGTCCGGCAAGGGAGACCCTGCCAGTAGCTAAGCTACCGCTTACATAGCTCTCTGTGTTGTCTGGGTTGCTGGAGCACGCAATCCCACCCACCATGACAAGGTGAAGATACCATCGGCCGGGATATATATATATATATATATATATATATATATATATATATATATATATATATATATATATATATATATATATATATATATATATATATCATATATATATATATATATATATATATTAATTAACAAAATTATAAAAATAATAAAATATTTTGTTCATGTAAAATCAATAAAAGAAAGGACTTGCTTTCCGGAGCAAATCTTTTATCATTAACATTGTGTGTTCATTTGATAATAATTCTAAAATAAGTTAAAATATGTAAACAAATTGAAATATAACATCTTCATTTGTATTCATTTTGAAATATTTTTTCTATTTTTTCGTTTTCTAGTCTTTTAAATATTAAGTTTTTTTTATATTTATCACAAAACTTTTTTATTTGATGCAAAAAAATTCATTGAAAATCTCATTTTGTGTAAGATTTTTTATGAAAATTTGTCACTTTTCTAATATGAATAGTCATATATATTTCTATTCACACAGGTTTGTACACATGCTTTGTATTTTATTATGTACCCAATTATAGTATTAGCCTCTCTATTTTTCATTATTAATAAACCAATATTTAGAAATTAGTATACATTTTCCCTTCAGCCAAAAAGATAAAAGTGTGTTTTTAAAAGCTGGAATATTTAATCTACATGTTTCCTCAGTAATGAGTAATCACTGAAATTGCCATCTATATAGATGACTGCATCCATTAAAAGATCACTATCAATGATATCAAACTAAATCTTATAACATTCTTAAATATTAAATATATAAGCCAACATCTTCAAGGCAGATAGTCATCAAAAGTGTGGCAAAATTGCCATGCAGATCTGATGATTATTGTGATGTGATTCAAAATGACCCTGCTGCTTTACACAAGATCAATTATTAAGCGTGCTTATGTTTTCGATTACTTGTGCTAACATGATACTTCTTAACAATTGTGGAGATTAACATTACCTTCCTGTTCCGACAGATCCAAATAGTATGGAGTTACTCAGCATGTTTTAACTAATATGCTATTTTCTGCATAAATTTTAACATATTGCTTCTCGCATACCTTCTATTATTGTTATGTTAATTTATTTTTATTGGACTTATTATTGAAAATGCTTGATTTATCAACAGCTTAATATTTATAAATTAAAATATAAGTAAGTAAATAGCTTATACTAATTTATTATAACCTTTAACTAACATAAAATAAAATGCTTTAAACTACATGTTTTGAATTAAGATTACTTTAGTATTTAATGAATAAATATTATGTTTTTCTTTTTCATGGTGTATTTTAGCATCAATGTAGAATACCATTTTTACTCTTAAGTTCATAGTGACTGCAGTGTTTAGTCCAGGAAATAATTTCATATGTAACTGTAATGATTTATAATCTTTTTACCTAAAAAATTGAAAAGCTTCGTTTGAAAATAATTTAATGTTAAATTATGTTTTATTCTACACATTTATTTTTAATTAATTGTAAGCAAAACTGTTATAGTTGCAAGAGTTGTAGCATTGCAAGAATTGTTGTAAAAGATTTTAATTAAAAATTGCTTTAATTTAATTTAAAAAAATTTGAATACTTTGCAATTAAAATTCTTTCCGTGATAATAAATTTGGTAATCTTGTTGGAAATATTTTAAATATAAAAATATTATTAAGTAACATGTGACTATCTTTCATAATGTTACATAAAGATAAATTGTTTTAGAAAATTTTCTAGAGCATTTAAAAATTAAATCTTTAAATATATTTCAGCTATTTCAATTTCGATGAAGAATCCAAAAATAATTTAATACTCTAATAATTGAATTAATTTAGTAAGAAAATGAAAATCAGGAATAAATAAGAATGATGTCCTCATAAATAAAAGCAAATAAAGGAAATATCTGAGAAGATTAAATTGATCTCAACAATATGGATGCAATGAAAAACGAATGTTTTAAAAACTCACTCATTGGATTATAAATAATCGTTGATAGTACTGATAAATGTGAAACATGAATACAAGCATTTTATTAAATGAAAATAATTTAATTATTTCTGAAATAAATTTAAATAAATAATTCCATTTCTAGGTAATTATTTTAAATGAAAATTCGATTATCACATAATTCAGATTTGTTATCAAAAGAAAGCAGTTTTATTTTTATTACTAAGTAAAAATTAAATGTTTTTACTTAGTAATAAAAATGTGATGAAGTGTTTCATTCATAAATAAGCTTTACATTTCCTTTTATGAAATAATTCATAAGATTATTCATCATAATTTAATTTTCAGAAAATTCTAACATTAAAAAGTGCAAGTATCTTTTCATGAAATATAATTTAAACAAAAAGTTATCAAATTGCAAAAATGATGGAAGGGGAGGAGATTAGAGCTAACATTTTTAACATTTTAATGATTTGTATTCTATTTTTACTGAAACACGTTACTGAGATAAATTTTTGAGAAAACATTTTGAAAATTATGAAGAAAAAAATTTCATCGTTAACCTTATAAATGAAAATAAGATATAAGGATGTGCAATCCGCATATATTAAAGAAAATGTTTGAAGATAGAATTTTAAACTTTCAATTAAATTTAGTTTTCAGAATTTGTTACTTAAAATAGATATCCTTTTTTGAATGTATTAGTTTTTATTTAAGTAAGAATACTATTTAGTATGGCAAATAAAAGAAAGAAAGCTCAGGATTTTTGTGTATGGGGAACTCTTATTACTATCAACTTTAAAAGGTATTTCAATCTAATCTTTAAAAGGTATTTCAAAATGAAATTCATGTAATGATTAAATAAATTATTGGTTATTACTGCATAAATTGAGGTCAACAAAAAGTATATTATTGAAAACAAGTAAAAATTATATATTTTACTGAATAAGAGAGACAATTTTGTTCTGTAGTAAAATTCATTGATAATTTTCTATGCCAAATCGTAAAATTAAGTTCATAATTTAAGTTAATTAGAACACACAAAACAAAATTTGAAAATACAAAAAAATGTATGGATTTTAGCTTATTTTACAAAATATAATTTTTTCATATTTTAGTTAAAACTTTCCTCTTTAATGCAGAAAAATGTACAAATTCAAATATTTTATTCATTTTCTAATTTGATTTAAATATTCTGTTTAAGTGATATCTGATTAAATTGTATAATTAATAAATTTTAAATCAATAATATCATAAGCAAAATGATATCTGCATTTTTTAAACTTATATCTCAACTGTGAGCAAACATACTTTTACACCAAAATTTAACGTCTATGTTAAATTTTTATATTTCATTTGATAAAGTATATTTAAAAACATTTATGATATGTAAAATATATAAATGCAAATGATATGTAAAATATATAAAAACAAAAATAATGAAAACATTTATTTTTTATGCATTGCTTTGATTATTACTCAGTAATTGTAAAAGCTTAAAACAAAATGTTTGAGTAAAATGTACATTTCTTTTCTTAATTTCGTTAAATAATTTTGTATAACGCGTGTGTGTATGTGTACATTGGGCAGTACATCAAATTACATTTTTCGTATGTACATTAGTTTTAATTTTAAATGAACATGACTGGAATACAAACTTTCCTAATTTGACATATATATCTATATTATGTACTTCTGGGAACACGAAGCCGTGTGAGGTTATTTGTTGGTAAAATATGCTTGTGTGTTTGCAATGTAGCAGAATTGATCTGATCTTAGTCGAAGTCTTTTAAGTAAATTATAATATTTTAATTATGTTTACGTTAAACAGATCAATTCTGATATGATATGATATGATTTGATATGAAATTTTAAGAATTTTTATCAACTGTTGATAATGAAAGTTGAATTGAATTAGATTAATAAAGTATTGCATTATGTAAACCAGATTATTGTTCATTGTTCATTTCTCTTGTATGAAGTAAATATAAAATTCATTATTTTACGATTTAGTTTTCAAATTTAAATATACAATCCTGTAATATAAAACATAATAAATAAAAAATTGAATGGATCCAATAATTTACCTTATGATATTTAAACTTATTGCTACGAAATGAGAAAAAAAGAACTTTAATCACAGAGCCATGTTGGTGGTAAACTTATTTTTGGCTATTTTTTTTAGCTCTGGCAACAGCTCAATCAGCTTAAAAAAATCACATGATTCCAGATAACTAAAGTTTTTTTTTATATAAATACACATTTATAAGCAAAATCTACATTCATGATTTTGTGAGGTAAATTTACTTTTATGGTTTTTATTTAATTCTTGTTAATACTATTTCTTAAATTGATGCCTGGGAATGTTTTCCTACAAATTGAGTAAGGTGTGCAAAGCTTTTATTGCAATCAATTACCATTAACAATTTAAAATTCGAAATTTGTTTTCAATTAAATGATCAATTAGATATAAGAGTAACATAAAAATTTTCGTACTATGTTTTATCACAAGCGGTATAATAACCTGTATATATATATCGATGACTTTTCTGAAATTACAATTTAGAACTCTGGACTTCGAATTTTCATGGATTCAATTTCCTCTTGAACAGTAATTCGGAAAATATTCTATATTATAGATCCATGAGATTTATCACTCGGGTGGAAGCAAAAATCTTAACAAATAAAAACGGGGACTCCTTTTAATATTTTGCGGGTTGGCTCGCAGGTTTGAAAGAAATTAACGTGTTCAGATTTTGGCGCAGCATGTCCATTTTTGGACCTTGCGCCATGAAACCCAACCAACGTGTTCAGATTTATTGAAAATAAATACTCTACGGAATATTGTCCTTCATCTAGTTTTTTGTTTAAGACTTTCGTCATAAAAATGTATTACTAGGAATAGGTTATAAACCATACTTCTAAGCAATGCTATAAAATATAGGTATATATAACTTAAAAAAATTTACTCCAACGATTGGTTTTAGATTTTCTTGTTAACTTATCAGTGTTCTAGTCAGTTATCCATATTAAGTACAACTACTTATTAAAATTTATATTTCATTGTTTTAATACAGTCAAGTTTTTAACATTCTACCTCACTAAACTCTAATTGATTTAACAGTTCTCGGTTTGAATTTAATCTTAGCATTAAATGTATGTAGTTTTGAAGTTATTTTGAATGCCAAATCTTAACCTTCACGTGGAAAATTGTTTTGTTAAATGATCATTAAATGCCTTGCTGAATTTAAACTTCCCTAATGGAAAATATTATTCAATAGAATTTTTAAGTTGATTCTCAGTTTTTCAAACTTTTATGTTTGATAGGATTATTGAATAAAAATGAAATTTATGTAATGTAGTTTATTCAAATTTCTAATCTATTTTAAACTCTTTATAAATCATGGTTTTTAATTTGAGCAACGATGTAATAAAACATTGGTTCCCAACATATTCTTTTTTCATTATATATGTAATTATAAATTATATCTTAATTTTTGTTAAATACGGATTACTCTAGAGTAATTATAAATTATAACTTAATTTTTGTTAAATATGGATTACTCTAGAGTTTTTGCGCTTAAATTGATTGGTAAAAATCTTAAATATTTTAATTCCGAATAATCAGATTGTTTCTCAATAAAGAACCGTTCCCTTATTTATAAAGAAATATTTTAAATAAACACTTGGCTAAATTATGAAAACTGAAAAATATATTCTTAGTAGTTTCTGGTATATTACTCACTATTAAAATTGGAGCTTTTTTACAGTGTGTTTTGGGTATTTTATTATTCGGGTGTATAGTCAAAAATTTCCATAATGAAGCAAATAATGTGTATTTGTGTATTTAAAATTATAAAATATTTTTTTCTAAGCACAATTTTGTATTCATTATTAAAATAAATTACTGAAAATAAGAGCTAGCAGAGTTTTTTGACTTCTAAAATTATTTTTAAGCTTAAATTATTGTATTCATTCTATTCATTCATTCATTCTTCATTTTTAAGCTATTCATTTTTAAGCTTAAATTATTTTATGAACATTGTCTTAAATTATTAAACATTGACTTAATAATTTTAAAACAACATATAAAGTTATTTTGAAACTTCTGATATGATATGCAATTATGCAGTTAAAATTCACTAAATAAAAGTTTAACTTTTAAAAATAATCACTACAAGAAATTTCGAAACATTACGGATTATATTTCCTCAATCGAAAATCATTGCGGGCAAACTCATTACTTCCTCTTTAGTTAGGATACTTGTCATCGGAAGATAGTGACTTCGAATCCTGATCAATCGGAGGTCTAGCGTGTTGGGTTATTTGGAATGGTAAAGGAATTTAAAGTTTCTCGATGTACATCCATTAGACGTATTATTTGATGTAAACATACATTTTTCACATTTTGCAATTTTCGAGTTATGGATTATTATCTGAAGGCATCTTTTTGCTTTCTAGTGTTTTGAAATTTCTAATGTTTTAAAATTTTGGATGCGTTTTATATTTATTTTTTAATACACTTGCATAGTCTTCCTTTAGTGATGTTCATAGTCACGTATCTACAGGTTTTTGGTTGAAGATTTAATAAAAAAGATTTAATGTTGGGTGGGAAATGCTTCAATAGCTCTTAAATATTCAAATTTGAATGGACTAAAGACTGCAGTGTAAACAAAAAAGTATAGTTCATAAACTATTTGTGGGGTTCGATTCGTATATCTTATAAACTTCATGTTTCGAATTTTTAATAACCTTTATGAAATATAATTTTTCTAACACATAATTTATTTTCAAAATTATATCTCTCTAAAGAGTGCCAGTGAAGAGATTTATGAAATTCATTTATTAAAAGGATTTTACCAGAAAAAATTTTCAAACATCCATATTGCCACTCTTTTTTTTTGCAAGTAATTCCCTACAAAAAATACGCTAAACCATAATTCAGTATTAAATGAAAATTAAAACTTGTTTATCATTTACTCTTGAATTTACATTGCTCCGTTTTAGATACATATAAAAATGGTGAATATATAATCCATGTTTTTATAGATAAAAGTTGAATACAAATGTAATGCTTTATTATCTTAAGTTATTTTAATATTTTGATTTTTCAATATTCTGGATTATTTCCGGAACTGAAGAGGTGTTCGCAATCAAATTCATTTTAAGGTTAAAAACTGTGTTTTTATACGAAACAATATTTTAAATTGAAAATAATTGAAATTATCATTACTAAAATAGAAAGTGTTAAGTTCTTATATAGTTTTAACTATTAGGAAAGACTTAAAAATGAAATAAAATGTAATTCTTAAAAATAAAAATTTAAATTATTTTAATGTAAAATCGCTAATGTCAATGTGCTTTGAGAAAGTTAATTTTGAGAAATTACTTAGCAGCTTTATTATAAATGTTTGAAAGAATAATGAAAATTTAAAATTATTGCAGAACCATGAAGAAAATTTCATTAAAATATCCTAAAGAGGTTATTGAGTTATTTTAGAAGAATATTGCATTTCAAGCCGGATAAAAATGTAAGTATTTTAAGTGTACCCGAAAAATTTCAAAATTCTCGACCGACGAGTATATTTAATAATATTTTATACTAATTCTAACTTAAAAAATCGATGGCAATTTCTATTTATTGTAATTAATTAGTACACAGATCCATTAATTCAGAGATGTCAAATGGAAATGCTTTCAAGGACTTTAAGTATATCTTAATCTTGTTTAAACGATAAATTTTGTGCATAAATTGAAAGTTGACATTTACTGTAAATAATTATTTTTCTGAACCTAAATTTGTTAAAATATTATAGAGAATCATTGTCGTAGTGTAAAACGACGAAACCAATCCCTGCGAAAACAGATTTTTATATTTTTATTGTCACTTTAAAATTTTTTCCTCTTTTCTTTCAAACTATTCTGTTAGAAGATAAAGGAAAGGATGTAATAAGAGTTCGCACAATGAGACAAGTGTAATAAAAGAATAGATTTTTGCTTTCGGAATAGATGGGTTGTCTTGATAATTTCAAGAACGTTTGTGTTTTATGATATCTTTTATATGTAAATCTACCCAGTCGGGATTTAGGGGAGATATTTCTGACCTATCTTGTAGAAGTATAGGAGGTACTATAGAACTTTAGAAAACCAATTGTGTAAAGAGGAGCAGCCAAGACGAGAATTAGGAATAATTAAAAACTGCATCTAAGAAAGAAGAGACAGAGAAAAGGAGTCCACGATTGGAGATTGGATCCTCAATTGAGCAGAATGAGAAGCTGAAAGGATCTAAGAGGTAAACGGAGTGCAACTGCCCTGTCCAGTAGGAGCCCTGTCTCAACTTTCCTGAATGAAGGCCAAGGTGCCCAACAAATTCTGATAAGAAATAGCAGAGAAAAATGAGAAAGCTCATGAGGAAGGGGCAAGCCAAGTGAGATGCTGAGCAGTAAGCCAAGTGAGATGTTGAAATATCAGCGGATGAAAATGGAAAACGAAGATGCCGAGTAGAGGATGGGAAGTGGATGAAAAAAGAGAATCATTGACACCGGAGAGCGGTGATGCCATTAAAGATAGAAGACACACTAGTAGAGATCATTTCTGCTAAATCTATAAACAATAATTCTGCTAAAAAAGGAAAAATATCTATCTTATCCAAAATTTGAAACAATAGAATTAAGGTATATCGAACAGAATGGAATAAAATGTGAAGAAAAACTAAAGTTAAATTGGCTTTTTAAGTATATCTTTTGTTTAATAATTATAAAATAGTAGTTTCTTATCTTATTCTGAAATATTTAAATTCATTGAAACATACATAACCGAAATTTTAAATGAAAATCAAATAATAAAATCCATAATATTTGAGATTGAGCAGAATTTGTTATGAGTAAACTTATTTTAAATAAATTAAATGATAAACTTACTTTTACTTGTCAGAAACACATGAAATATTATTAAAATATCAGTATATAAAAAGAGTTGTGATAAAGCATACAGATTAAATTAATATTGACAAATATAAATTTATTTCACAAACCAGTATTATATACAGATGGGATTATGATTTGTTGCTAGAGAGTTCAGAGTGACACAATTTATTTTTTGTGGATTAATCATATTTGATATTTTGCAGTTCAAATGAAATTCACAGTTTCCTTCTAAAACCGTGAATATTCTGTAGACATTTCGGTTTACATGTAAATATATTATTTATAGATATATTCACTTCTAAAACGGAGATTAATTAAAATATTTCTGAGAATTCATTTATCAAGATTTAATCACATCTATATAAAATTTCATATATATATATGTATATATAATATAAATATATATAATCTCAATTCCTATGTATATAACAATTTTTATCCACATTTAGAGTAATAACTTGTATTTTCTTTACATTAAAAAAATGTAATTTTCCCGCAAAAATACATTTGCAAGCAAACACATTTCCATATATTTAAAAAATAATTTTGAAGCTGTAAAAATATTTTCCAAGAACTCAATGCTTTCAATTTTTGCGATTCCTACAGGTGTTCTATAACGATTGCAAACGAAAGATTTGCCCTAGTAAGAACTTAAATTAAAAAAAGATAAATAAAAAAAATTAAGGAAAAGGATACAATACATTTTATAAAGACAAATAGTTTAGTGTTATTATTCAGTTGAAGTTCCCCAGAAACATTAAGCACTTATGCAAAATACGACCGATTCATTTTAACGCAATTTAAAAATTATATCACAATTATGCATCACTGTTTATTAGCAACCTTTTTTCCGCGAAAAAATTGCAAAAAAGTTTTTATAATTAGTAATGTTCTGCTATTTAAACGAAAATTTTTTTAAACTATTGTAATAAATATCTATTATAATATAGATTCATAATACTGTGGTGAACGAATGTGCAGTATTCGATTCGCACTACAGAACTGCTTGTGCGTAACTCTCCTTCTAGAACGAACTTTTCTTTCCGCACATGATTCCTGTGCTTATTATAATTTTATGTAAATATTTATTGTCACCAACCAATCAGAAGATATTTTTACCTGTATATATAGCCTGTTGGTTTTCACTCGCCAGACAGGCAGAGTGAGATGACAAGTGTGTTGCTTGTCTGATTTTAGTTCGCAATAAAAGCCTATTGATTTTAATTATCCTGTATTTACTTGAGCACGCTAGTTATTCACTTCAATACTATTAAATGTTATTTTTTACTGAATGAAACTCTATTACTAATATAGTTATTTAAATGCATATATTTAGTCTTTCTGAAGTATTTTAAATTTATAAATATTAGTTCTCTTCGATATTTCTATAAACTATATACTTACCATTTTATAAGGAGTTAAAAATACCACATTTAAAATATAGATTTTTGCAATTGTATTTTATTGCTAAATTCCACTATAGGATTTTAAAATAAAATTTTGATATCAAGTTGGCTAAAGTTTCAGCAAATAGTGTAACTAGTTACCTTGCTTATGTGAATTATTTTAAGAGTACTTATTTAGTATAATATATACCTATTTAGTATCCTGCATTATGCACAATAATTCTTTACTACATTTCTGTGACAATTTAATTCAGAAATAATTTTTATGAAAATAAACGTGGAAGAGTTATCTTATATGCACATTTTTATCCTATGGAAAAAATTCATCAAAATTACGCCTCTTAAACGGATTTAAGTATTATATCAAACTAAAAAAATATATTAAATTACTGTGTAAAACTCTTTATTAAAACTCGTAATAACTCCAATTTTCAAACATCGATAACAATCATTTTATATAATAATATAACAAATATTTAACTCAGTTTACTTGCAGTTACATTCACTTTATTTTAGTTGACTTGTATTTACATCCGTATTGAGACATTATATAAATATTTTAAATAATTAAGATATCTATACGGTCATATTTATAGATATTTTATACAATGTCATACTTGTAAACTTATGAAATTTAACAATTCATTTGTGATGAAGTTTTACGTTTAATCAAAAAGAAAAATCTAAATTATTCAAGAATTTCGTAAAAAGTTTTGATTTCAATTTATGTATATCTTTCTGTGATTCTTTAATCCAAGCGTCAGAAATTAATAAGTTTTTACATTCTTTGTGATTATTTCATGTATTTCTTTTACATTTTATTTTTATGAGGACGTTTTATAAAAAAAAATATTTTGAATACAAACTAAAACAACTCAAAAATGTAGGGAAATTGTAATACAAAATATATCTGAAGAAATCTGAAAATATCTGAAGTATCATTTATGAATGTTACTGAGTTCTCTCTATTCACTTTAATTGTAGTATTCTATTCAAAAATATGCAACTCAATATTTTAATTAGGGCACTTTTATATGAACTGAATATTTTACCATTCATCCGTCTATTTGAAATTCATTCAATTAAATAAATTATCCATTTTATTATTATTCTAAGGTAGAAACAATTATTTTGAATTTTTCTGTTAATTTGAAAAAGAAAATTAACAGAATTTAGTCTTGCGTATCGTAGTGTAACCTACCAATATATTGATCAATATATTTGGAAAACATGACCTAAATTATCCTGATTAATAAAACTATAGTATTTAAATATTTTCTATAATTTTTTTAAAACTGACTGGGTCTAACTACGCAACCTGAATTATTTTCATTATTTCCAATTCAAATTGTAAAATATATTGTAAATAGTTCCAGAAAGAGTATAGAGAAATTAATTATTGCAGGATTTTTTTGTAAAATTAAAGTTTGTTTAATTAATTCCAATGGGTATAAAAAAAATTATACTTAATAATTGTAAAGAAAAATTATATAAAAACAGCAGCATTTATTTTTCTTTTGAGATGGAAGTTAAACAATAAACCATTGCACATATACTTTAAATTTTTATTTTGAAATATATATATATATATATATATATATATATATATATATATATATATATATATATATATATATATATATATATATATATATATATATATATATATATATATATATTTCTTCCACTCTGAATTTTCAGCATGCTTTGAATTTAATGACTGACTCCAGTTGCAGAAAGTTACACTAAGTGAGTGAAGAAACTGTGAAAACTATTTATTTCGTTACCTCGTTTTTATTATCATTCACAATTGTCCTAATATACGATGAAAACATAAACTAAACGAAAATGTCATAAGACAAAAATCTAAATATAATAAAATAAGCAATTACACCTTTTTTGATATGATCAAGATATTTCAAATAAAATAGTAATATCAATTTCAGGTAAAAATTCTAATGTCTCAAAATGGTTATTAAGAGGAAAGCTTTATGAATATTTTAATTTAAAAATATTTTAATATAATAGTTAAATTTAAAAAGAAAGATATTTAAAAAGTTATAATTTAAAAGAATATTATTGTTTGAATAAAAAAAGAGCCTTACTAACTTAATGAAACATAATGATATAAGTGAAATATATGTGCTTCCTACAAAAAAATTTATTGGCATAACAAACTAATATTTATTATTATATTGTTTTCTGAAAATATATAAACTCATGTATAAACTCCCCTTCAAGAGCAATAATTATTACTCAACTAGTTGATAAATGATATATAGGAATTTTAACTTTTATTTATTGCAATAAAAGGTTTGATTTAATATCCACATAGGAATAGTTCTCAGTCGTACAAAATATTAATGAAAGTCCATTTGAAAGTGAAATTAAGTATACTTTCTCATTAAATTTAAAAAATATAAATTGTATTTTTTATTTATTTCTCATAAATTCTTCTATAATAGCTTCTAAATTTTGCTAAATTTTATAATCAGGTATGACTTAGTTACAAAAATGGTACACTATCAATTAAATTAAACTAAGTGGAAAATTCACAATGAATACAGAAATAAAGTTTAAAACATCATGAAAGTGATTGATTCAGATTGAAACCGTTATATGCTTAAACCTTCTTTGAATAATGTGTTAAAAGAAAATGTGTGTATGTACATTGACATACAGCACTTCAAACGGAAAAATAGTTTTTGTAAGTCTCAGGATTAACTAAAATGTTACCCAACTTCGCTTATGAAATAAATATTAACACTCTTTTTACGTGAATAGATTCCAATAAACTTAGACGTTACTCAACACACTTAGAAGAAAGTAATATTTCTTAAGAAAAATCTTATTGACAGTTTTCCCATTAAAGTAGAATTTTCCGCATTTATGTGACTGTTTACTTTCTATCGAAGAAAGAAAAAAATAAATAAAATAGACATTATATGATAGGAGTCAAGAAAATTGTCATAAAATCATAAATGTTGTTTTTGATTCTGAAATTTTTTATTGTTCTTTTTTTAGAAATTTTATATTTTAGGCTAGTTATTGGCTTTTGTTTGAATATACTGGCTAGTTTTCAAACTAAAACGTGAATTTTATTTTCATGTTTGTCATATTCATAAATAACTTATTTCTCTCTTTCATGATATTTTCCACAGATATAAATATTATACAGTCAAATTGACTTACGGAAGTTTTTCCATTCATATATTTAAAAATTATTATACTAAGTTATGAAAGCAAACATTCATATAATTAAAATCTCTCGTAATCTCAAAAAACTTCATATCTCAAAACTTATATGAATTAAATTTAAAAATAAGTATTTACCACATGAAACTTCTAAAAAAGCTAACTTAGACAAATATATGTAATTTTTAATGTATTGACAAATTTTTCCATTGGTTTATATTGTAAAATTATAAACAGGGAAAATGCGTATTAAAATATTCAAATCTTTCTAAATATTATAATCGAAATTCTCATTCTTCGAGTGTTAAATTAAAAATTTACAAATAATTTCATTAAGAAATTGAATTGAACAAATAAATACTGTTACAATTAAAACTATAATTAAATATATAATGAAAAAAATGTAAATATACTAAGGATTTTTGTGAAAATATATTAAAAAAATAATAATATATACACAATAAAAAGTTTTTAATCTCAACTGAGAAATATTGGAGTTTCTAAGCCGATGCTAATTATTTTTCAGACTTATATATTTTCCAATACTTTTTAACAAATTACTTTAGTTAAAAAGTATTGGAAAAATACATTACTTTTTGTTTTGTACATTACTTTTTTCATTATGTAAATACGTAAGTAATTTCTTACATATTTACATAATGAAAAAAGTAATGTACTAATTTGTGAGAAAAGGCTCGTGAAATATACCAGCAGATAAACATAGTACAAATAATATAATTAATAGTTGTACTTTGTATAAATAATTTCATTCTAGAGTTATTGGATGAGAAACACATAATTTATGTGAAAAAAAGTAAGTTATATGTATATAACTCTTGCATATTAATTAAAAAAATTCTTCCTATCACACACATCTTACACGACACACACTGCTACACACACACACACACACACACACACACACACATATATATATATATATATATATATATATATATATATATATATATATATATATATATATATATATATATATATATATATATATATATATATATATATATATATATATATATATATATATATATATATATATATATATATATATATATATATATATATATATATATATATATATATATTATATATATATATATATATATATATATATATATATATATATATATATATATATATATATATATATATATATATATATATATATATATATATATATATATATATATATATATATATATATTTATATATATATATATATATATATATATATATATATATATATATATATATATATATATATATATATATATATATATATTTATATATATATATATATATATATATATATATATATATATATATATATATATATATTTATATATATATATATATATATATATATTTATATATATATATATATATATATATATATTTATATATATATATATATATATATTTATATATATATTATATATATATATATATATATATATATATATATATATATATATATATATTTATATATATATTATATATATATATATATATATATATATATATATATATATATATATATATATATATATATATATATATATATATATATATATATATATATATATATATATATATATATATATATATATATATATATATATATATATATATATATATATATATATATATATATATATATATATATAGCATAATATTGTTTCCATAAATCTCATACGAAATAGTAATTAAATTAATTTCTTAAAAAAAACTTTAATAGTAATTGTAAAACTCTACAGTGAAGGAATTAATAAAGAAAAAATGAAAATCTTTATTAATAATAAAGATGCAATATAAAAAATAAATTTTATGTACATGAAAAATATTATAGAAAAGAAAACAATGTTAACTATTTTAAAATCTGCTTATAAATGAAAAGTATTAAAATAAATCATTATGATGAATTAAATAATAATCCACAAATATGTGAAACGAGTATTTTTAAGATTTGTGACCGATTGAAACTTTAAAACCAGATAAGTTAACCAAAAAAACTGTAAAACAGTTCTTAATTATTAACAAATAGCATTTTTTTAATACTCTTATCTTCTTATCTACACTATCTCCCTTTATTCTACATTGAACTTGTAATTTAAATCATAAAGAGAATAATACCTTTCATTGGTTTTAATCATATTTATGAATAATTATCTAATTTATTCTAACTAGTAAATAATTGGCTTTGAAATTTTAACTCAGAAAATATTTTTCAGTATATATTAAACTAAAAATATTGGTTAATTATTTTAATTAGTGACCTTATTGATAAAAAAGGGGCTTTTACTAAATAATTCACAAAGTTTTAAAATTTGAATAAATTAATCAGTAAATTTACATAATATTAAAGAATTTTAATTAATATGTTTTAAAAATATAACATGCATTTTGCCAAAGAGGTAAACCATGTTTTAAAATAAACAAAACTTATAATTAAGAAATTAAAATGCTTATGTATTTTCGGAGATAGTGAAACGAAGTATGTTTTTCATTTCCAATTTCCAATGCGGAAATTAAAATTTTTTAGATACCGAAATGCTATTTTGCAGAGTTTTAGATTTAAAACATTAATTTTTAATGCCTCCTTCACGTGCAACTATTTATGCAAGAAAATAAAGTATTATTTCTATAAAGCAACATATAAAATACCATAGGATAATATATCGTAAAAAGCACTTAAAATTAGTGATATTTTTTAATGCTGTAAATTGGTTCTTTTTTATCGAATGATTAAGTACATATTGTGGTTTAAAACAAGCTATTTGTTCTGTAATTTTTCCTTTTTACATCACCATACTAACTATTACAATATTGAAATATTTCCGCTTAATGTATAACTTAAAATTAATCCCAATTTAATTTTAATGATTAGGTTTGTAACCATCAAAATGAGACACCAAATTAACATTCTTCGACTATGATCAAATCTTCATGAATAATAAGCGATATTTGCTCAAAACTAATTTACATTTTAGATCAATGAATATGATATGAATTTAACCCGTAATATCACTAATCAATTCACTGTTAGTAATCACATCGAAAACTGTTATTAATTTGAGAATATAATCACGAACATTGCAAAATAGTCGTTTGCCAAACTGTGTTCTATAAAGGAATTTGATTGAAGTTCATGTCAATTTTATTATACATTCGTTTCCTATTGGTTAATCCTCAATTATTGGATTTTGTGTTTGCAAAATAAGATCTGAATTTCTGTGGTAAACTCTGAAATATGAGATTTCCTCATCTTGAAATTATAAGATTTTGCACTCTAAAGAATTAATAAGAAATCGTTATTAAGGTTTATATATATATATATATATATATATATATATATATATATATATATATATATATATATATATATATATATATATTATATATATATATATATATATATATTATATATATATATATATATATATATATATTATATATATATATATATATATATATATATATATATATATATATATATATATATATATATTATATATATATATATATTATATATATATATATATATATATATATATATATATATTATATATATATATATATATATATATATATATATATATATATATATATATATATATATATATATATATATATATATATATATATATATATATATATATATATATATTTAAGTGATTAAGAAAAAAATCTAAACTTTAACTTAAAAAAAACTTTAAAAATTAAGAAATTAAGTATAAGTTTTAAAATTTAAGTAAATTTAAGTTTTATTTAGAGTATTATTTTTTAGCCAATCACAGAGTAATTTAATTTTCAATTCAGTTTTATTCATTATAAATATACATTAAAAATGTTCATCAAAATACAAATTGATAAGACAAAAATATTATGAAATACTTTTAAAGTATTATTGCAAATTGTAAAATACAACAGAAGCTCATTTTTACGAGTCTCGAACTTATGGACTCTCAAGATTTTATGAATTAGTCATTGGTTCCTGACCCATGCCTATTTAAAATAGATAAAATGATTACTTTAATACCCATTCAAAAAAAGCTGTTTCTGAGAACTCATTTTTATTTTACCAATTTAATAAATATTTTAAACTATTTTGTCCAAAACAATACTGTTAAAAGTAAGTAATATTTAATTTATATAAGAAAATTAAGCTAACAATATGAATTCAAAAATGTCTCCAGCTGGCAAATAACATAAAAATAAAATTGATCAAAATAAAGCGATTTTCTTGTCATAATAAAAGCAAAAATTCTTAATGGAATTATTTAAAAATATTTTATGAAAACGTTTAAAATACATTATTTATTTTTGTTAAATAATATTTTTAAATTTTTCTATCTATTTTTTTCATTTCTTTACTGCATTAAAATTTAGCCCATTTAATAAACTCTTTTATATAAAAATGAAATACAAAAATATCTGTATACGTAAAAGCATCGATAAAAAATACTTTAAGTAATTATTTCAACTAATAAAATAATATGTACAACCTAAATAAAACAATTTAGTGTGTATTGATAATTATTTTAATAATATTTTCTTAAAGAGTTTAAAAACTGTATTTTCACATAACTAGAAGAGATTCTTTCTAACTACTGCAAAGACCATTAATAATTTTATTATTATAATTATAAATATTTTTAAATTATTCTATATTTTCTCCATATATTCCTAAAAATATCACATGCTCACATATGCTTTAAAAATATTACACTAACAGGCTCAACAAAATTCTGTACTTTTAAATTGATGATTTCACTTATTCTAAATTTGCATTACGTTAATTTTAGGTTTGCATGTTTTAGGTTACGAGAATTCTTTTGTTGTTTTCAGGTGGCTGAATAAAGAGTTTACAACTAACATTTGATCAATAACTGCTTCAGTTATGTCCATATGATTTATTCTTTAAATACAAATATATAATTTTAATCTGTATTTAAAATTTTTTCGAGCATACTTTAATATATAATAATTATTGTATTCGTAATTATTAACACTGAATAACTTTCTTAAATATAAGCAAACGGAAATACTATTTGGAATATGAAATAAGTTCCCTGGCAAATTTCACCCACAAAAATTCTTAAATAAAATTGGAAAAATGATGTTTACAAACTATTCTACAGGATGTATACCTTAACTAATTGAACTTGATATTTAGATAAAATATTTGCAAACAAATTAATATCTCATTTTTAATCTCTTTCTTTCCAAATACATAAATTGCATAAAACATAACTTTAAAATATATCAATTCCATATACATTGCTCATAAAGGCAGAGTAATGAACAAAACGAAACAGAACTGAGTAGAATTTATGAAATTTGACTTATTTTTTTGGGATTTGTGCTTAATTACGTATACTACATTACCTATTCTGTGCAATTTAATGACAGAAGCTTATTTAATACGTATACTAACTGCAAAATTTGTATATTTAAAATTATTTTAATGATTGAAATGTTTTGTAAATCAATAAATAGTATTACCTGAAAAATTTCAATAATAGAAAACAAAGTTTTTGTACTGAAACGAATAATTAAACTTTACTAAATATTTGAATCGTAACAAAGTATAAATGCAAGGAAATCGATTGATTCGGTAGATATGTATAGAGATAAATTGAATAAGATGTGTTAGTAAGAAAAGAGAAAAATAAATATATCAAGAAAAGAGCACTTTACTGTTTTCATTTGTGCTTGTTGGCGTTTCGGAGCATCCATACTTGAATTTGCTAGCATCTACGTATAACATATAAATTTTTTATATAAACGGTTTAACATTTAACAATTTCTAGAGGCATAAATATATAAAGCTGTGTCACATGGAGATGCATAATTGAGATTGGTCTTATTTTACGCAGCTTAATTTGATTACTCATTATAAGCATTTTAACAAAGAATGATATTTTGAATTATACTGAATTCCCTCATTCGGAAACAATTCAGTATAATACAACAATAAATTTACTTGAACAATTAATTTAACAATTTCTCTGACGTTAACAACTTTTGGAAAAGAAAATGGTAACATAAGAAGATCTCACTGAAAGCTGTTGTTGTTGTTAATCCCAGATAATCAAGCAATGCTAGACCATCTCCATAAAACCCATAATTTTTACTAAGTCCAAAAATAGTGTAGGATCTTTAAGAATGTCACTTTTGGCAAAATCCAAGCAGTTTAGAATATGGGTAGGGGAGGTCTGCACGGCTCCGCACCAGTGGCAATCCGGGTAGTTCTTCTGTCCTTGATGAAACACGAGAACTTTAATATGCCCACTAATGAAGCGAGAAAGAACTGTTGCTTTCTGGTACCCTTGGTTCGAAGTGCCCCACCAGGGCTTCTAGTGAAGTACCAGGAGTGATTCGGAGGAACACGCCATCTCATGTTCACCATCTCTGTATAAGTGATCTCATGTACTCTCGCCATCTCAGGTACTTTAATAATTAAGAACTCTGTATAAGTGAGAGTACTTTCCTCACACTTGCCCTCAGTAGAGGCCTTCCTCGCCAAGGCATCAGCTATTTCATTACCATCTATTCCGACGTAGGATTCACTGAAATCTAAAATTGTTTATCAAATATTATTGCCTATCCAACATTTTCAATCATCCTCTCCTGGAATTGTTGGCAGAATTAATTGTGCAATTAAATAAATATAGTTTCAAAATATATATTTTGAAATCATTAAGCACACATATTTGCATACATTTTGAAAGCAATAAAACTGACCATGATTTTATATGACAAAATGTTTATTTAAATAGGAGTATGCTCAATATATATATATATATATATATATATATATATATATATATATATATATATATATATATATATATATATATATATATATATATATATATATATATATTTAAAACAACCAAAAATAGATTTTGATTGTGTCAAATATAATATGCCTAATCAAAAATAAGAAGTATTGAATTTTGAAAAACGTAAGTGAAATTTTTTTATGGATTTATAAATATTTTTTAAGACATGAATTTTAGTTAAATTTATAATTAATTTTTTGGCAATTTAAACACTAAAATTTTGAATTCCTCATTATTATTGGAGAAAATTTAGAAGGGAAAAGGAATAATAAGAAAATAAAAGCACATTTTATTATTGATTCTGAAGACTACATATAATCTATTCAATGAAAAATAATGAGAGATTCATGGAGAAATAAAATATCTAGTAAAAAATCAAGTATGGAAAGATAAACACTCATTTTGATAAAGGACTCTACAAACCTCTTGAATTAAGGGCATCTTTTAATCATTTCAGTGTTAATGGATACCTAATATGGCAGGTAGACTATTAAAGAAAATAATGGCTATTTTATTTTGTTTTTAATTCTGCCAAATTTTATACGTTTTATTTCAAATCGATAAAAGACAAAAATGATTTGTATGTTAAAGTTTGAGATATTCCCTTTATTGCGGTTCTTTGCCTTTTGAAAAAATATATACAATAAATATTTTATTTTACGAAACAGACTTGTTTCTAAATTCGTATGTTTTGACATGGTTGTTTTGTTTTATCACATAAAACATGTTTGAGTAAGTTAGAAATATCATTTTGAAGGCTGTTTTAAGTTCTTGATAATTTGATTCACTAAATAGATTCTCTAAGAAATTCTCTGATTGTTTTTTTTTTTAACTTATTTCATGCATTAATTTGTGTAGAAATAAAAAATGTTCGATGTTTACTACTGATTCTCAAATTCTTAATTTTTGTTTAAAATATTAAAAAATTAAAAATTTAAAAAAATATAAAACACTAATTTTGATGGTTAAATTGATAATAAATGATGATGGTATCTATAAATTCAAACATATTTTCAAATGTGACACTCAATAAATTCCTATATCATAAATTTATGTCTGAATTCAATATTTTGACACAATTTAAAATGAGGACAACCACACATGATTTTTGGTGTAATCTAAATGTATACCTTATTGAGAATTTTTTTATACATTAAAGTAACGCTATATATATATATATATGTGTGTGTGTGTGTGTGTCCATAAAAAACTAAATTAAATTGCTATAAGCAAATAAATTAAAGAGAATAATTCTTAAAAACTCTATTTTGTTAAACGTTTATTAAATACATTTCCTTTATTTCTTATGGCACATTAGTGGACAACTGCAATCAGGGTCATAAACATTAAAACTGGAAGAAAACACAAAGGTAATATGAACTCAGATTACAAAAATGAAACTACAATGAATTTATAAATCCTTCATAATATGCCGAGATCTCCTGCATTTCTACCACAAGTGTACCGACTTCAGTGCAGTTCAATGACTGAAATTATTCGCATCCATTTCCTCTCAAATGTTCCACAGTTTGCTAAGAGAACTTGATAGTATTTTTATGCGATATAGTTGCTTAGACAATTATTGCGAGTAGCGAGGAGAAAAATTGCAACTGATCTGACCATTGGCGAAAGTGGAACATTTGTGATTGGATCGACGCATTTCCTGTTTTTGTTTTCCTACTTTTTTCCTATTAAAAGTAATTGGTTTATCTTTTATTTGTAAAATTATGGTTGATTTCTTTGCCAAGGAATTAGCCGTTTTATTTTCCAGGAGTCTACAAAGTGCTGGTACAGAGCGCAATGAAATCTCTTAATGTTTTTCAATTAAATCATTGAGGTCCAGAGAAATATTTAAAATATCAGCTGACGCCTGAACTTCAGATGAAGTAATGATCAGGAGGGTATCCCTAGAATCTTCCATTATAACAGGTCTTAAAAATTTAAAACTGACACTGACGCTCTGACAAAGTGAACTAAATGTATGAGATATCCTCATCAAAAGCTGTTTTATACTTTCCAGCAGGGGTACAAAATGTAAAGAGCTTATAAAAGACACCAGCATCAGAATTGTCGCAGTCACTAAACATGGTGCCATCTTTAAACATGTAGAGCCACTCATCATTCAGGTTGTTTAATTTATTAATTATTGAAGTATAGATTCTTTTCATCATGAGATTTAATTCATTTCTGAGTTGTGAGATTTCGAGAAAGGAGAATAAAAACTCTCTTCATAACATATTATATATTTAAGTCTGGATTCTTATCAATATACGTTATATTACATTTCCGAACAGTGAGATTGCCAGAAAAAAGAAAATGCTTCCGGTAAAAAGCTTAAAATTTTCAAAAATTGAAAAAAAAACTTCATGATCTTTCATTCTTGTTTTTCTTCTCTCATCAGTCAGACATATATTACTATTCCGAAAATAGAGAAAAAATCCCACGCTCCTTTATTAAAAGTAAAAATATTCAAAGAAGTGAAATGTTACTTCATTCAAATTAATTACATTGTGGAATAAGTAATTTTACAGCGTGTTTAACTCAACATTAGTTATGTTTTAAATTAATTATAAATACTGCAATCCAAACTTCGAAAAGAAATGTAATTTTTAATTTAAGTAAGCAAGAGATGGGCAATCTGATATATGCTAGGAAGCTATTTCATTCCTTTCTATGTAATTTTTTTAATTTAACCACAAGGAAAATTTTAGTTTGGAATAAGGAATTTTAGTTTAGAATAAGGAATTTATGCATTAAGATTAATTAAAAAGAGCGTTATATATAGCCATGTTGTAATAAAGTTAAAAATAATGTACGTTTGTAAAAGTTGCCATTTGCTATGCTGTTAAAAGGGAATATTTATACAAAAATTTTCTAGAGTAAAACTATATCAACGTAATAATAAGCATATTTGTATTTATAATCTAGTTATGAACAGGATATACAAATTTTTTCAGCATAATTAAAATGGAAAAAAGCTTCCATTCCAAAATATCTAGTTCCTACAAAACTCAAATTTGATCTTTTTTCTATTTAGCATACCGAAATAAACAAAAAGTTATGAAATTAAAAAAAAACAACTTTGACAAAAGTTGATGAAATTATGCAATTTAATATGTAAAAATATCTACATTTGGAAAACATATTTTAAGTCCTAACTTAGTTACGATTTATCAGATAATCATTAAATGAAAGCTATGAAAGCATTCAGAACTTGCTTTAAATATATTTTGTACATATCAGACTGAAAAAAAAGAATTGAAAAAATGAATTAGCAAAATAGTTTCTGATTGATATATTAATTTTAAAGCGAAAACTTGACGTTCTACATTTTAGGAGTTCATCATGGCCAATTGGTAAGACACCGCTTTTCGGAGTATAGCGTCTGGGTTTCTTCTGAGCTTAAGCCTCTCCCAAAAAACGATAGATGTATGATTTATTGGAATGAGTGCTTGCGAATTATCCGGTATTTCGAATTATCCAGTATTCACTTTAGGCAATAAACGTTGGATATTAAAATGATTTACAATATAACAACTTTAGTTTGTAAACTAATGACCATTAGTGGTACATTTAAACATATAAAGATGTATAGTTTACAAAATAATTTAATTTTCAGCATCTTAAATATGATATTTAAACTTTTAAAATATTGTTCGATGTATAGATGAGTTGGAATCATATCGAGAAGAATGAGGAGTATAATGTTAACAAACTCATTTAAAACGTAGTTATAGAAAAGTAATTTCGGAACTGTTTTCATGAACGTTTCAATGTATTTTCAAGCAATAACATTAACAAAAAAAATGCATTCGTTTAAATAGTAAAATATTTTTTCAAAATTATTCGAAAAAAATATTGTGATTAGCTTTACGAATTTATAAAAGGAGATCCCATTACGAAAATAGTTTTTCTCTATTTCAAATGGTAATGTATTGACATTTTTTTAAAAAAGAAAAACATTTAAAAATGTTTCGAAAAAATGTTCCAAAAATTTACATTAAGAATAAAATTTTAAACAAAATTATTCATATTATTATAATGTAAAGGAAATCTATTAATTAAATATAAATTAATGATACATTATTAAAATTAATTAAATGATAGAAAATTTAGGGCAACATATGTTCCAATAAAAGTAACAAGTGAGCAAGAATCGACATTATAAATATACACTCTTGCAAAAATTCAAAACAGCAAAAAGAATAAATCTGATTGTGAGGAAATTTCGTAAGGAAGAACATTTTGATAAAAAAATATAATTGCCAATGAACAAATTCCAATGCCAGTGAACAAGAAATGCGATTGTAACGCGCATTACTTTTCAACAACTCGCAAAGCTTTAAATATATAATAGCAGGAAATTTATCCTTTTACAATTCACAATCATGATTTTCTAGAGAAATAACGTATGATACCATCGCGACGTTTTTCAAGTCCTTATAAGCAAGGGAATGATTTCGAATATCATCTTACCGTGAGAAAGCGTAAAGCTGGGTGGTCAAACTGAGCAATGTGTGGACACTTGCAACGTACAGACACAATTTTGCAAAGGTGTTGGTGGCAATGATTGTTGGGATGAAGCTATTGACGAATTGAAGTCTGAATAGCAAAGGAACACAATTACGAGGCAATACCGGAGGATTGTTTGACAGGCCTGAACTGCTCTAATGGTATACTATTTAACTTAATACAGACGCTTCTATACCATCTGGTATCTGAAACTAAGACTTATAACTGGAAGTGCTGCCATATTCACACAGAATCCATGTCAATATTCGCAACTCTGGCATGATTCGAGCTTGGGAACGACACCCTCAGGACCATCAACAGCATCATCAAAAAGTATCCGGAAACCTTCAGATTCCATTGGGTCAAAGCTCATGTCGGGATCATCCACAATGAGGAAGCAGACCTGGCTACAAAGGAGGCGACAACTCTGGACGAGATTGGAATCACAGTTGAACTGAGCAAAAGACAATTTCAAACCATCACAGCAGACGACAAACTCACTCAGTGGCAAGGGCTATGGAATGAGTCCACCAAAACCAAAAGACTCCACTCCTTTGTTCCTAGGTTCTCCCGCAAGCGACTGCTTTCTGACTTCTTCATTAATAGAGTCCTGACAGGACATGGAGCATTCGGAAGTTATCATACGAAGTTGCACCGGAAATCAGAGATATGTCCACATGATGATGCAGTATAGACCCTAGAACACCTTCTCCTCCACTGCAAGGAATATGATGACATCAGACAGGAATGCTACTCATGAGACTTCAACAGCAAACCTCTTCAAGAACTCATCCAATTTAGAAGTTTCCGGACTGGTGGCAGCAAGATCCTTCAAAGTGAGATGCAACAACGTTGACCAGTAGCCGCTCAAAACATGTCATTGTTACTATGCCAACTGTTTTTCTGTAAATAACTTGTAATTGTAATTAGTTCTGTAAATACCATGTATATAAACTCTCAATAAAAGCCAATGAGCCCAACAAATCTTCCAGTCCCAAGAACACGAGAGGAATGTTCTAAGGAGTTCCTTAATTAGTGGAACTCCGTCACTTGGCAATCCGTCACTACAAGTCCAGTTTTGTTCTTCTTTACCCTGGCTATCCAGTGGCCGATCCTGGGCTCCTACTTGGACTACTATCTATAACGACATTCCACCACCGTATACCTTCGGGTGGGTCGGTGTTTCTATCAATACACTCTGGTATCTTCTACCACTTCCAGGTTCTTGGATGAAAGAGGTACGCTTGCTTGGTTACGCTTACAGCAGCTATTAAGACGTCTGCTTTCACCCCATAGCATCGACGGAACCTTCTTTAGTAGTTTCGTATTCAATCACAGTGGTTTCTGTTAGACTAGCATCGCCTAGTATTTACCAATGGATCCTCCTTTATTCTTGATACAGATGACCATCTTTTCCTATCTGGACAGACCAAAGTCATTCGTTTCACTCAAACTTTGTTTTACAAAGGCAAATAGCCATAACTTGTACTACGGTGTGGGATGCTATCTCATGAGATGGCAAGACATTTCTAGTGATCCTCTATCCTTAACAGTTAAATGATATATTGAGAACATTCTGTGGCCAAATGTATTCCCCTTTATGGCACACCATCCAAAGGGCCGTTTCCAACAAAATAATCCAGGCTTCATACCGCTCACATATCTCTGAACTGGCTTCATGCCCTTAATATTCTTCCATGGACAGCAAGGGCACAAAACCTTACAGAGCTGAAGAAACAACAGGAAAATCCATGTCAGAATATATCTCAAGATGTTTTTAGAAGCTTCTATAACTCTTCATCAAGATATAAACATGCATGTATCGCCACCAGGAGAGGACCCACCAACAATTGATTTGATCATTGAAATTGTAATTGCGAGTCAAATATGGACCATATGGCCTTGGCTATTTTTAGCAGTTCATTATCTGTGTATGAGCTGCTACATATTTTGTTTA
>CM075858.1:19487528-19525028 GCA_037975125.1 Latrodectus hesperus | reverse complement strand
ACTTATTTTTTAAATATCATGTGTTTGTTTTCCAAAACTATTGAATTTAATTACTTGTTTTCTAAATTTTATTGAGCGGAATAAAATTTCTTATTCACTGTTTATTTATTCATCAAGGATATATTATTTCAATATAATTGTCTTTATTGAAGTGTTTCCATTGATGAATTATTTTATTTTAATATTAATGTATTTGATTTATTTACAGAGAGGAAAACTCAGTAATATGTTGGAGATGTTCATAAACTTTGAAAATAATAATCAAAATTTAAAATAAACTTAAGTAATTTTACACATGTGAAATCTTTTAATTTGTTTATTTTCAAAATCATAATAACATTAAAAAAGTTTAAGTTTTGCCATCTTCTGAATTTTTGTACACACTCTGTTTCGATATTGTTTTCATTTATAGATACTTATAAAATAAGAATTAAAATTAAATTTATTTCTAATTTTTTCACCTTATTCAAAATAAATTTAATAAATATTGTATAATTCTGTTGGATTATTGTGTTTCAGAAGCATGTGTGTGTCGGTATATCTATTGTGGAAATTTAAAACTTCCTTGAAAAATTTGAATAAAGTAGAAGCTTTAATAAAATTAACTTTATAACATTTTTCAGCTGATTTTTTTTCTATCTTTTTTTGGATACTGACTTTCTTCTTAAGCTTCTATATTACGAATTATCTTAAAATATCAGAAATATGTTTAGAAAATTCAATTAAATAAAAAGAAAAGATTTTAAAAAATCAGAATAATATTCTTTTCGAGCAATTTTCAATAAAATTATTAATTTAAAATATGTTAATTCTTAAATTTAATCAAAACGATTAATAGGCCCAATTTAAATTGCATTTGTGATATGAAAGCAAGAAACATGTTTTGATTTTATTATTCTGCATTTGCGACAATCGTTATAACACCGTTAAAAATTACAGCAGTATGCTGGTAAAGCCTTTTACTGCCGCCATTTTACACTGAATAAATTGTTGGCATTAAAGGAGATTAGAAATTATTTTGGCGCACTTTGTGTAAACGGTTTCAGTAGTAATGAATTGAAAATATCCATTTTATTTTATAGAAATCTTGAAGAATGAATGGAAAGTAATTTCTTCTCTACGTGTAGTTAATGTGATAATTTCTCTTGAGAAAGATACAGTTATTTCAAAAAGCATTGAGGAAATATACACTGCTAGCCATTAAAAATTAAGTAATTATTAGAAATGATGTAACGAATGATAAAATCACATTAAAGAAAGAAAATATTGAAATGGGCAAAAGATTAGCATTTCGACACATTTGGATACTTTTAGAAGAGATTATCATCAAAAGTCTAACATTAATGAAAATTTGTGCTGTGAATCAATTATTAAGAAATAGCTTCTTAAGGTCAGCAGTGACTCAAAATATCGTATTAGGCATCAAATAGTAAAAATGCTCTTATGACTGAATCAAAATTTAATTATAAGATCGTTTCCGATCTTGAGTGTGATTAACCATTGCGTAATTTTGTCATTCGTAATGGCTGAAAATCACCTAGCTACATTCGAAAATAGAATTGATGATTTTGTGACGATCGTACAGAATGCCATGAAGGATATCAACCTCCTCTAATAATGAATTTTGAGAGAACAGACATATTTATATATTCAAACTTGAAAACTGCGTAACAAAATCCCAGACCATTAATAAGAAAAATTGTTTGTTTTTGGTTTTGTTTCTGTTTCAATATCTGATCGTACAATGGGATGATGTTTGGAATAACACGGACTATCAGCACAGCAACTATTACTTCTGTTTTCTGGATATAGCAGTGCAAAGACGTCTCTGATGCACCAAATGACAAAAATTGATAACAGAATTGCACAATGATGGCTTTTTAAATGAAATTTGGTTTGCGGTACAGCTTTCTTAATTGTATACGTTCTGGAGTCTCCGAGAAGATCGTTCTTCATATGATTCCTTTTGATATCGTCATTAAGATCCTACTTATAGTGTGACGGTATGGTCAATTAATGGGCATACGATACTCCAAGGGCCTAGTTAGCCTAATGGTTAGGGCATAGGCCTTCCGCCCGGAAGGGTGAGGTTCAATTTCCAAAACCGTCAAAAACCCACCGAGAATATGTGATATCCGTGCTCGTTAAATCTGTGGAGTCAAAAGTCCTGTGGTTGGTCTTTTAGTAGTTACCATGAGTGCAATGATCTTGAAAAAATTTCCACAATTTCTAGATTAAAAGTAAAAATTAAAGGAATGGATCCTTTGGTGGTGCCATCTATCGGAGAATCTGAAGAGCGAAGTCGCAATTTCTCCTTCGTGGTGCTCTGATTAAACGAAAGACGTTCCCTATTTACTTAAATTCGCATACCCAAGGCACAGAGAGTTTGGTTTGTCCAAGTGTCATAAGTAACAACAACGATACTCCACCTCTAGTTCGGATCAAGGATAATTTGAATGGTGGATGAACAATAGTAGAGCACGACTTTGGAGTAGGTGCAAGAAAGTTTGCTGGTGGAACAATATTTAGACAGCTGAATGCTAATGATTGTGTGCTATATTCCAATATATATGTTGAATGATTGCAAAACACAATCATTCAACACAAAATATAATAGTACATTTTGTACGTTGTATCTTGTCCGTTTAGATTGCTTATTCTATTGTTGTCTTACCCAACATGTTATCTTGGCCTCTTACATTTTTGAAACATTTGGTTATGAAATCCGAAACATCACTTCAGCTATTGCAACTGGTGTAATGTTGCATATATTTGTAACAGCATGGAATGTGGTGTCCGTTCTTGTCGTTTATGCTCAGTTCAACTTCATGATTAAACAATGGTAAAAGCTAATTAAACTGCTAGGAACGACAACTGTTTCTACTAATGTTGATTCTCCGAGAACTCTCAAACTACTTGAGATTTTAATAATTTTGCTTTCATCCCACTTTGTATACAGACATAAATATTATTTATTTGTTTTCCTTGCTGATGTTGCAACTTTAATAACCAACAATCTAGTTTAGGAAATTTCCTATATGCATAATGGCATATTTGCAGCTTTGTCAGCGTATTTCGTAAAGTTTTCATGAATGAACCGGGGTGTTTCAAAATTCTGCATAGTCAGAAATTGTTTTTATTGATCTCAAAATACGATCACTGTTTATTGCGCTTATTCTTGTTCAAATAATCGTGCATCATGTATGAGTGCAAGATACTTTATGAGAAGACGAAAAACATATTCAGCCACCAATGTTTATTTAATATTCCAAATTATGAAATACGGTGAAAATAATCCATTTAATATGCAATACTCAAATTTCAATGAATGGCATTTTCATGTAAGTTATTGCATTTGTTTACGAAGGAAATATATTTTAAATGTTTCTCGCAACTAAAAACATGTATGGCAAAAGAGAAATCTCTGATCACAATGAATCAACATATTTATAAGTAAATAACTTTATGATAGATTTATAAGTAGATATACAAATTCTCATCACTGATTTAAAATTATAGTTATGATTACTGATTAAAACACACTAATTATGATATAAAACTCTGCCATAATGCTCGAGTATTTAGAACTCGAATTGTGGAACAGTAAAGCAATGCCTTCAATTTGTTCACTGCATCCGACTTGAGTCACATTTAGAGATTTCATGATTTGTGCAGTTCTTTCCGAAGCTTTAATGAATCGACAGAACAGTTTTATGAAAAAAAATTTAAATCCCACAATAACACGTATTAAAAATCTGCTTTCTGATTTGAATTATAATAAGCACCTGCATCATCTCTAGAAATGTTCTGACAAATGATGAAATATTTGCTTGACATTTTAACTAAATATTTTTAAGCAAAATTTTACGACGCTATTGTTGAATTGCTTATTTGAATTGTTTTTCTTCTCTGTTAGTTTGCTAGGCACTAGCTTGTTTCTCTGTTCAACAAGATGTAACATTTTTTTATGATTCAATAGCCATTTGATGTTTATTATTGTTTTTCTGTTTAATTGTTTATTTTTTAGGTAGATTTTATATTCATCAAATCAGAAATTTTTCACAACTGACATCGGAATGAGCTAAAATAATTTTAAATAAATAACTATCCTTGATATTTCTGTGTTTGATAGCAAGTAACTTTGACATGACATAGTGCATGTTTTTTACTAGAATGAAATTTATTTAACCTCATTCTATTAAAACATGTATAAAATTTAATGCTATTGCGTCGAATATAAGCATAATTATTTGTGTTTAAAATAGTCTTATAAAGTAATATATTAAATAGGAACCAAATTATCCATTGTTCCTTTCTTAAATTAGCATCACATTATTTTAAAAGATGATTCAGAGGCAGAATTAAATTAAATAATTTTTTTACCACCTGAATACAATTTAGAAAAATTTAAAAGTGTAACAGATATATATTAATTCTAGTGACACGAGATGGCGTTACTGCCCCATAGAGTGAATGCTAGGGAAAACATAAGGGCTGGCTCATCGCTTTGATGTATCGCATGCCGCCTTGTCACCGGAGAGGGGAAGAGCGTGACGTCACTGGGCATCCACTGCCTGGCATTCTTTATGCTAGTTTGTGTCTGATCGGAGCTTTCTCATTCATTTTGGCTTGTTTAATGTTAATGTTTTCATTTTAAGCAAGAGTATTTTTTAAAGAGGAAAACATGACATCGTGTGCTGTTGCTACGTGTTCAAATATGTATCGAAATACAAAAGGAAAACACATAATATTTCATCAATTTCCAAAAGAAAATCAAATGCTTTCAAAGGAATGGGTGCAAAGATCTCGAAGAAGTGACAAAATCAACACCAAGAATGCTAGAGTGTGCAGTGAGCATTTTGATTTGAATGAATATATGGACGACATGCAAAATCGACTACTTGGTTTGCCAGAAAGAAAAATATTAAAACCGACGGCTCTGCCTAATCTTAAGTTACCGGCTTTAAACATAATTCAAAATACTCCAAGAGAACAGAGACAAACGAAAAGAAGATTAGTAGAAGCTACTGAAAGAATTGAGTGTGTGAGTCCAAATATATATAAATTATGTGATGCAGAAAATCAATGTAATGGTGATATTAAGTGCCTTAAATGCAATGAATATTTAAAAAATATAGAAGAATTGAAAAAAAGAATATTATGCGCAGAAAATACAGTGAAATTCCTTAAAAATGAGCAATAAAAAAATCGAACTTCTACAATAAGAATAATAAACGATTGAAATCAAATAAAAAAAATTGCTTTTAAATGAAATACAAAAATTAAAAACGAAAATAAAAATACTTCAAAAGGAGAATGTTAAACTTGGGAAGATGGGGGAAATAAAAAGTAAGTATTTTGCTTAGACACTCCAGGCAGCTTATTCTCCTTGGATGCCTGACTACGTCATCAACGGCTATTTCCGGTGACAGTTTTGGGGAGCATTTGAGCCAGCCCTTCTCTTTCCCTAGCCCTGGGATAGAGATGTGAGAAGTGGAAGACGAACCATCCGGTTCTTAAATATCTTTATTTATTTATAATGTATTTTCTAACCATATATATAGCCTTGTTTATTATTCATAATTATTAGAATGGGTAATAAATGTTTCGCATAATTCTAACTCCCATTTTTCTTACGTCCTCTACAAAAACTATTTACACTTCGAGTGACAAAAAAATCATGTTATTCTTAAATTTCTCTTAGAAGTTTAGTCATTTATTTTCTCACACCTTCAAGCTATACATGAGAATTTTGGATTTTAATAAGACAGATAGAATCTAGATTCGTTCACCAGAAGAGAAGTGTAGATAATTTCCGTAGTACTGTTAGATTAGTTTAATTAGGGGCACTTACGAAGTTGATGAGAAAGACTTGGTTACTGTGCATCTAGCTAAATAGACAACTTATTAATTTTTGTGACTAGTTTGCTTTTAAAAACTTTTGTAGTATATTTGTTCATGTTGATTAAGCAATTAAAAATATTGATTCTATCAGCTTTTTTGCATATATCTCACCAACAGAAAATAAAAGTATACCTTTATAATTATTTTCGCTCTGCACAACAATTTATTTAGCTTTTTGGTGCATCAACAGTATTTCCTCAACACACTTCAAATTTTCTTATAAATAATGTTCACTCTTTCAAAATAAATTAAGTGCTCCCCTAGCATTGATAAATTCCATTATTATCATTATTAAACTGGTCAACATTAATAAATCAAAATAAATAAAAACTGAAGCAATAGATCAGATCACTGTTTTTCTCAAATTGGAGAATATCAAATTGAAGAATGATATCTTTTAGGTGGTAAAAACATCATTGTTTACATTAATATTTTTAAAATGCTTATTACCAGATCCTCTTATATTCCTATTTTTTAAAATATTTGCTTTTGTTTTATATTAAATAACTTTTGATTGATTCATAAAATAACTTATATCAATTTTTAGAAATTTCTACTAAAATGAGAAATCAGAAATGCATATTAAAAAAAACATATAATAAACTTAACAATATACATGTAAATGGTTAAAGTATATTTTGTAAGAAAAATATTATATTCTAAAACATATATAATAATATTGATGTAGTTTTATCTATTGATAATATCCAATAAATAAATAAATGTACGAAATAAGTTTAGAAAATCTGAGAAATATACGAGAAAAATACACAAATAAATTATTTGAACCACTAAAATATGAAAACAATATTTTAGAGAAAAATTAAATATCCAGATATAGATGCAAGCAAGTACTTTCAAATTATTTTCAAAAATAAAGCATGTTTTCAAAAACATTTTTGACATATACTAATCAGTATTTTATCCCTCTAGGATGCATGCATAGAAAATTTTTGAATGGCTTCGAATATTTTGAAGAAAATGAAAAGCATAGAAACCTTTTGATAAGATGTTGCCACTGACATATACGTCATTCAGATATGGATTTTTAGAATAAATATATTTTTTATATATAGATTAAATATATTTTTAGAATAAATAAATTTCCATATCAAAACGGCACCTTATTATCATCATTGTTTCCTGAAAATATAAGAAAGACTTTTCTTAAACTTTAAGATACATTTAGACCCTTTTTTAATTTTAAACATTAAATTATCCAATCATTATTTTCACACAATTAATTAGCATTTTGATAATGATTAGTATTAACATGACTCTTAAGTTATTCTTTCCAAAAAGAAAATATGTTTTATAAAAGACACATTTTTTTATTATGCAAAATATATCTGTTATTCAATTTATTTTAAGCAAATCAGATTTCAATGAAATCGATATCCCAATGTCAAGGGAATATTAAAATATTGTGTAAAGACAAATTTTAAATAAAAATATGATAAAAACAAAACAAAAATTATAGACGCCATTTTATCTGTTTTATGATTTATATAATATAGGTTTTTAAATAATTCTACAATAATTACACTACTTTATACTTTAAATAAAAGAGTTTTATGGTTTTTCTGTAACTAATTATAGCATGCAATTTTAGCTACATAATATGTTTGTCATTAAATTAGTGTTTAAAATCACACTTATTTCTAGGAAATTCTTAACAAGTTTTGAAATAAATGTAGTAAGTTTTTATCAATTTAAAAACCTAGTTTTCCGTGTTATACATGAGTATGTTAATGAGATAGAAACTGTTAACTGTGAAAAAAATTAATGTTTTCATTCTTACAACGAATGATACCTGTGACAGGAAATATTTATAGATTTAGTATTCATATTTCTAGTTTATGAAATGTTAAGGCTCTGTGAAAATTATTGGCTGTAAAGTTAATTAAATATTTATTTTTTAATATCACAAAACAAAGATACACTTAAAGTTACTAATCTTGATACTTATATGTTAATTTATAATAATGAAAACAAATCTTCTTTTGCGTCAATCAACAATTAAAAATGCAAAAAAGTTGTGGTAAAAAATTTCTTATAGTCAAATTTTCAGTTATTTCTTACCACTTTTTTTTAAAAAGTATAATTTTTTTCCCTATACTTTTTTCGCTATTGATTTTTACCGCAAAATTCGAATTATTTTTCACTAAAAATATGAACTTCGTGTGGAAAACTATTGCAATGACGTATTTATTAATATCTTTTAAAAGATAGAAGCTCTTAAAACTGAGTGTGCTACATACAAAATCAACTTTTTTTAAAAATAATTAGTGAAACAAATGAATCTTAAATAGAATGTTGACAGTAACAACTACAAATTATTATATCATAGGTAAAAATTGGTTTAAAATCTCAAAGAAGATCTCAAAAGAGTTTGAAAAATATCGTAAATATTCTTATTTTATTGACATATTTGTACAAATCAATACATAAAATATTTATTTCATAGGACTCGGATTTGTTAACATCTTTTGAATTATAATTAAGTTCTTTATTTTGAAAAATATAGTCTATTTTTATAAATTTATTCCTCCTCATTGGTATGGCATCTCATATCGAAGCATTATCTTATATAGCTTATATAATTCACTGCTTACATTCAAAGATTTTTTATTAATTTTTCTAATATTATTGAAACGTCTTATATCATTAGAAGATGTTTTCTTAATTAAACTATTTTTTTAGACTTTATCAATTATTGTAAGCAAATTATGATAAAATTATTCAGTAAAATCACAATTTGTTTGTTAATCCTGGTGTAAAAAACTTATTTCATTTATTTTACAAGTGATTTTATATTATGAAACAACTGAAAAAATTTTAAAAATTTGTAACTCACTTTTAAATTACTGTAAAATTGTTGAGCACAGAACATTTCATTTCATCTTTATAAATGAAAAATTTTATATATAATTAAGGAAACAGTTTTATATTTATTGAGTCATTTTTAATTTTAAATAAACCAATATTTCTTAAAATATTTTTAATTAACATTACATTAGTTGTTTATAAAATGTATTACTTTTCATCTTCTATGAAACTACAAAATGTTCAGTATGATTATTTGATTTTAAAATTATGTGATTTAAATTAGATATTTAATTTCAAAATTAAATATATTTATCGAAAACTTGAAAATCGTATAGAAAAAGTTTTATTACTGGAGACTATATCAATTTTAAGAAGTTTTTAAAATGCTATTTACATAAACTGAAATGTCAAAACATTGAAATATATTGGAACCTGAATGTTTATACAATAACAATATAAATGGAAAATAAGCTTTTAATTTCAATTCAAATGACGCATTTTTGTAAACATATTAAGATCTTGAAATATGTATGATAAAAACTGTAAATCATTTTTAAAACAAAGTACGTTAAATGTTATTAGTGAATGTAATGGCAAAATATTTGTTATTATAAATAGTACTATAGAGTTCAAACCTTAGAATTTTATATTGTAAAATATAAAACCAAATCTAAAATCTTTTATGCAAATAAATACTCTTTCAAACAACAAAAGCTTAAAAAGTATATTTTAAATTATTTTGATATCTATTATTCAATTGATAGGATTTTATAATAATATAAATATAACATAATTTTATTTTTACTTAATAAGTATATAACAACATTAAAAAGAGGGAAAATTAGACAATCTAATTAGAGATTCATCTCAAAATGCTTTCAAAATTTTGTCATACAAATTTTTTGAAAGGGATTACAAAGAAGATTTCATTTTGTTCAATTGCAAAAATATCAATATTTTATAATTGTATGTACCAGATCTTAAATGTTCCCTAACTTAGTATGAATTTGCTAATATAAAGTAATACACTATAATATATAAAATATATTTGCTTAATATATTAGATAGCAATCTTTATAATTCAATCGTTTGTCTCATTGATAAAATACTCTATAAAATAATACGCATAGTATTTATTATTATTTAATGCAATATCTTAATTTTAAAATATTGTGCTATATAAAAAAAGTAAATTTCTTATATAAAATAAACTTTTAACATTAATAACGTAAGCAAATTGGTTCTAAGCAATAGTTTCTTTGAATGTAAATTAGTAAATTTTCGATTTATAAATGCGAAATGTTTTAATTAAATTTGCATATTTATTCATTCAGACACTTGATTTTTCCATGTAAAATTTGGAGAACAGCTAAGCTGAAAATTGTCATATGTGATAATTACACAATTAAAATCATCAAATTTAAATAGACAGTAAATTCTGATAGCCAGGGGTGTAATAAGAGAGAAACACACCATTAAACCCCTAAAGTTTCTTTTCAAATGAATTCTAATAATCATAAAAATCTTAATCATATCTAAATCATAAAAATCTAAATCATAAAAATCATCATAAAAATCTTACAATGATAAATTGTATTCATTAGAGTATTATTTTTGATAATATGATATTTTATTTTACTTTATTTTAGTTAGTTAGATTTAGAAAAAATTCTGCAAAAATGAACTTCAATAATATTCAATATATTATATTAAGCATTGTTAATAAATACAAAATTGCTATTTATAAATTGAAATGTTTCAATAATTCTTCGAACGAAAGGTACAGAAGTTTATCTATTAAAACACTTAACTTTATTAAATAATAACTTATTGTATAATTTACATTGAAGCAATTACGTGTTTATTTTATTACATCAACAATCTTTTAATATCAATTTTGTCATGATTACGTTGCATAAATAATCAACGCTTATTTTATCTGAGCAGCTAAATTTCTTTATGCAATTTCTTAAAGTATATATTTCATTAGAAGCTGTGCATAACATCTAAATTTCTTTAGTGTGGAATTATTTTGTTGGCATTAAAGGAATTTTTTTATTTATAAAATGAATACACTTTTAGAAAAGATAATTGTGTTAAAGTAAATGTGTTGGAAAATTTAATTATATTAATAATAATGCAAATATCAGTAGCAAAACGTCAGAGGTGACGTGAGCGTATGCAAAACGCGTGCGCTCTGAGCGAGCAGTTCAAGCCTACAGTAAAAGGAAGGACGGAGATGCAATTAAGGACTTTCGTTTCCAGTGCAAGTGAGTGTGTCCGTGAAATAGGGCTAGGAGAAATCACCTGGACGACTTCACACGTGGAAGAGTGATTGGAAAATAGGAGGAGGGGGCTAGTGTGACCAGTGTAGCTGAAGAGTTCGGAATCAACATAAATGTCGTTTTGTGGACTTGGAAAGACTTCAGAACTACAGGTACACCTGTTCGAAAACTTGGTGGTGGCCGCCCCAGGAAAACAACTGCAATTGATGACCGCTATATCGTGCAGGCGAAAAAAACCCGATACCAGTCAGCAAGCGCCATTGCTCTGAAATTGTGTACAGCAACGGAGCGACAAGTGTCGCGGTTTACTGTGGCCAAAAGCCTTCACAAAACTGGCCTAATAGCCAGCCGTCTTGAACGCTGCATTCTGTTGACAGCTCGTCATCGGCGGTTAAAGGCGTGCTAAGAGCACAGAAACTGGACATCAGATCAATGGAGTCGCGTTCTCTTCACAGATGCGACTCGTTTCAGTGCCACAATCGATTCTCAACGTCAGTTGATTTGGAGAGAGGTTGAGACACGGTTTTATCCCAATAACATAACGGAAGGCGACAGTTATGGTGTTCCTGGAATTCTCGCCTGGGGAGGCAGCATGCTGAATGGGTGGACTGAGCTCCACGTTTTCGACAGAGGTTCTGTAACCGAAGGTCGCTATTGTCAGGAGGTAATCCTTCCCCATGTGCGTCAGTTCCAAAGTGCCATTGGAGCAGATTTCATTTTTATGGATAACAATGCACGGCCACATTGGACTCATGCTGTTCAGCAGCTATTGGAAAGTGAAGACATCACCCGAATGGATTGGCCACCGTACTCCACTGATTTAAATCCCATAGAACATGTGTGGGATGCTTTGAGGAGACGCATTGCGGCACGATTGCATCCCCCGGGGAACATGCAGCAACTGAAACAGATGCTGATTGAGGAATGGGCACTCTTACCGCAAGAATTGCAGGGACAATCTGGTACTGAATATGGGGAGACGGTGCGAAGAAACCATTGAAGTAAGATAAGGGGAGGGCATATCCCATACTAAGGAACATTTGTTTGTTATTGTTCCTCTTGGACAGATGATCTTGTGCACGGATACTGTGAGTTCAATAAAGCCTATTTTTGTTTGATTCCATACTGTATACATTGTATTCATTTTTGTGCAACTTTGCTTTCTTCATCCTTTAAGTACAGATTGATGTGTCTCATGACTGAATTTCATGACCCTCAGATGATTTCTCGCGGAGTTATGGCAGAAAAACCACCTGTTGCTTAAGTTTTTCACACCAGTATATTTTTCATTGAATTTAAATGTTTAATCGGGACAATTTTGAGTTATATATTAATATGTAACTTAGTGTAGTTGATGCTATTTGACACCAAATTATTTTTACATGATATAATGATAAATTATGCAAATGATATTCATTACTTAAGCAGTTTGATGTTTTTCTAAAATATTGAAATGTGTGATTACTATAATAAGTAATCGATTATTCCTCAGATTCTGCATTGTACATAATACGTTCTTTCATATTTTAAAATACTTTAAAAATAATATTATAGATCTCTTAGAGTTTTTACAAAAATAAAAAAGAAATAAAAATATCCACTTGTTTGAAAAAAATTGTCATTAAGAGTTTAAGAATTTTTTAAAAAAAAATTTTTAATTTGTCTAAGATAAGACGTCTTTTTTAATTCATATAATATATATATATACATATATATATATATATATATATATATATATATATATATATATATATATATATATATATATATATATATATATATATATATATATATATATATATATATATATATATATAAATTAAAATTTCACATTTTGCTTTTATCAGCTAATAGTAATTGAGATTACTTTTGAAGTAAAAATAAAAACTAATATCTTAATGTCAGAGATATTCTCAGAGGCTTATCCAGTTTTTGTATTATATTAAATAAAATTTATTTAAATATTTATTAAATAAGATCTTTATATTCAAAACAAGGATATTGCATTAAATTGGAAAATGTAAATTACATAATAATAAAAGGAAAGATCGAATGAATTTTTGAAGAAACACATTTTTATTTCATTTTTTTCTTTTGATAAAAACATGTAATACTTCTTCTATATATATTTTCCTAATTAGTAATACATGTAAGGTCATACTTTCTATATGAAAAAATAAATCTATCTTGGATTTTGATGTATATTTGTATCTTATATTAAAAGTTACTGAGAAACAAAAAAGATTTTGCATTTTCTTTCTTGATAAAAGGAATCTATTAAAAATAGAGACTGGTTGTAAAATTACTTTTAGATTTCTGTATTTAATATTAAGCAAATTTTTATTTATCTATGCATTATGATGTCATAAAATAAACAGTAGTTTCATGTAAAGGTATTCGCTTGAAAAATATTGATAGATATAAAATACATTAATTTAACTGTTAACTGTTTTTACAAAGAATAAAATTTTTACAACTACACTACTGGCCATTAAAATTGCCTACACCAGGAAAGCGGCACACCACACACGTCACGTGAAATTTGCATGACAGGTAGAACTTGCTATGATATGCAAATGATTAGATTTTCAGCGCATTCATGCAAAGCAGGCGACAGTAGTGACATCTACAATGTGTATATAACCAGAGATTTGACAGCAGTTTTCCCATGCTCAATTTCCGTTTCAACGTTGTTTTCGGCAAAGAAAGTTGTTGTAAAGCCTCGTGTAAGAAGAAGAAATGCCTATGAGCTCGTGTCTGGCTTTGATCGAGGAAGGATTATAGCCTACCGAGATTGCGGTTTATCGCACCGCAATATTGCTGCTCGCGTCGGTCGAGACCCCATGACTGTTAGCAGAATATGGAATCGATGGGTTAAGGACAATCATACGGAACGTCATGCAGGATCTCAGAGACCCCCATCACTAACAGCAGAGAAGACATACATCTTATCCACATGGTCACAAGGGATCGTACAGCCACGTCACGAACCCTGAGTCAAGAAATGGAGTTATTTACAAGGCAACAAGTTTCTGCTCGAACAGTTCGATGACGATTGCAGCAGCATGGATTGTCTGCACGGCGACCATGGCTTCGGCTACCATTGACGTTGCGTCACAGACAGGAGCGCCTTCAATGGTGTGATCAGCGACGAACATGGACGCGAGAATGGCATCACGTCATCTTTACAGATGAATCTTGGTTCTGTATACAGGACCATGATGAACGCATCCGTGTTTGGAGGCATCGTGGAGAACACGCATTGCCAGCTTGCATTGGACATCGCCATACTGGCCCATCTGCTGGAGTGAATGTATGGGGTGCCATTGGATACACTTCTCGATCACCTCTTGTTCGCATTACCGGCACTTTGAACAGCAACCGTTACATTTCTGATGTGTTAAGGGCCGTGGCTCTGCCCTTTCTTCGAGGACTCCCTAATGCTTTGTTTCAACAGGATAATGCATGGCAGCATGTTACCGGTACCTCCTTGATACAGAACAGGTTCGACTGTTACCCTAGCCAGCACGTTCTCCTGATCTATCACCAATTGAGAACGTGTGGTCAATGGTTGCCGAGCGATTGGCACGTCATCACTTACCATCCACATCACCCACCACATGGTGAGTCATCACACACCACACCACATGTCGATGAACTGTGGCATAGTGTTGAAGCTGCATGGACTGAGATCCCCGTACATGCCATACAATCTCTGTTTGACTCCATGCCTAGGTGGATAAATGCTGTTATTGCAGCCAGAGGTGGCTGCTCTGGGTACTAATTTCTCGAGATCTATATATCCTGATTTCCTGTAAATCTAATTACTTGTTCTTTCCACTATAATGTATGTGTTCAATAAATATCGTTCTGTTATTTGCAATCCTTCTTGGTGTAGCAATTTTAATGGCCAATAGTGTATAATACCATTTTATAGTAGTAATTTGAAAAAACTGTCTTTGTCATAATATTACATTTCTAGACGCATTTAGACAGCTAATGGGTCGGTTTCATGTGTTGCAAGCGATGAAAACTGAAATCTCCATGATTCTACTCTGGCAAACATGCAGAAGGAAAAAACAGTATAATGTTTACAAACACCGTTCTTCAACAATGATTTTTCTACCAGTTTTACCAGACTTTTTTTTATCAGTAATGGTCAGTTAAGTGACTAATGCTTTGCCACAATAAAGCCGAAATCTGCTTCTCATTTATAGTTACCCCATAAGTAACTGAGAACCAAGACACGGAGGCGAGTAGCATTACCCACGTCCCTCCACCACAAACATGCTTATAGGGTGGGCCACATTCAATGTTAATCTCAGAATAAAAGAAAAAAAACAGAGAGAAAGAATTGGGTGCTCCCGAGACGGCATTCGAACACCAAACCAACAGCGTAGGAGTCAGGACTAACTCAACAATCGTCTGGCACAGAAGTGAAGCTTCTATTCCTTTAATCTAAACAACATTGTGAGCCCAATATTATAACGTTTAGGAATTTATTTACTGTTTTAAAAGTGCTAATGAGAGAGATATATGTTTAAATATTAACAGAATTCCATTAAATAGACCTGATTTAAAAATATTCTTTGATAAAGTGTAATATCATTAGAAAATATATTTATTTAAGATGTCAATAGCTAAAAGATAGCATTGATTAAAATAAAAAGGCAAAATATCACGTTTTAAAGAATCAGAATAAAAAGGAAAAAAATTAATTTCTTTTTATTGTAAAAAAACGGTTTTTATAATTTAAATATCATTGAAGAAACGGTAGTAAAATTTTAAATGAAAATTTGTTGTATAAACTTATCTATGATTAAACGTTAAGCATTTCTATTTTTATAGCCTATTGATCAAGATAAAATTATATTGATCAAAAGTTAATAAAAAATATATCAAAGTTAAGAATTTTGATACAATAAATATACATTACAGTTTTCTCTTATAAAATCTAATTTGATTTCATATAGTCTTTCTATTTTTTTTACATAATTTGGAGTAATTGTCCTTTTGAGTTATTTTATGGCATCCAATTTCCAAAAATATTTTGGGGTCTCATTAAAATCTTATTGTGCAGAGTAAAGAATAAACTGCACATGTTTTGTTGAAAAGTAATCTTTAAATATTCTTTGCAAATCCAGTTCCAGGAGTACCTCAATGTTAAGAACAGCTTTGGTATGCAGTACTTTTCCGATGCAGTTTTTCTATTATCTTTAACCCATAATTCATAACAACTGTCCATATCCATATACTACCCAATCTCACTCAGACCATAAATTCAAGTTTATTATATCCATGAAACCATTGCAATTGCAATCATTGATGATTTCTAAAAGGCATACGTCTTATCTCGTAAGATGTGGTCCTACACTTAATCCTTAATATAGCAGAAGTTGAAGAAATAATGAATCGACATTTGAAGAAGTGAGCCAACATGCTGCCACTTGTCCATCAGGGTCATGCATACAGGTATCTTTCTTCTCCCCGCTAGTGCCCACTTATTGATTTTCCAATTGTCTTCTTTGCCATTCTTACGAATTGTCTTCTTTGCCATTCTTATTAATTCGCGTAGTCGTGCTGCTGTTACTCTGGATCCAAGCTACTATTGCATGATAGGAAAATTTTACTACTGCTGATTCACCATCAAACTCCTGAAGTTACCTAAATACCATTCTTTTCATCAATAAGTTTAGTATCTCTGTGATCTTGATACTTTGTGCATGGGCCTATATCACATTAAAGTGACTTTCTCTATTTCACTAAAGGTAATGTTTCTTCATCTTTCACAATTCCTTAAGTAGAAGAAATCTTCTTCACAGAATCTCTTCAATGAGGTTTAAATGAGATTTCATATAGTTACATTTCATGATTACTAATAGCAGATAAATGTAAAGTATTTTTAATATATATCACATCATAGGTCTCTCTTTGTCCGTATTCAGTAGCACTTTAGAGTGCTACTCATTTCACGTATGTTCAATGGCTTTCAAGTGATCAAACTAATTTGAAGGAAAAATTATTCGACTTATTATATATGCATTACAAATAAATATTTTTCATGATTTTTTTTGGATTAATGTATTTTCGTTCTATCATTATTGAATAGTTTGACTCATAACAAAACTATAATTATGCAAATGTAAATCTGAGCTGCTACATTTCGGACTGATTTTCAGTTATAATATCGTGATTATAGGAATCAATATTTTCTCAAAATACGTGGTTTAAAACATATTTTAATATGTAAGTAATATAAAAATAAATGAATACTTTAAGAAATCTAATAAAATATTTTCTTTGATTGAAATTTCCAATTTCTTATTCAAGATTGTCATTAGACATTCCAAATAAAATATTCTAATAAACCTCACCCAAGCAATTAATAGACACTGCATGTATCCTTTTTTAAAATGACAAATTTTCAATTTTTCACAGTATACTTAATCTGAAAAATGCAATCTATGTTTAAAATTAGTGTAATTCGTTTCTTTGAGCCACAAAAAGGAATTATTATACTACATCTTTCCACAATAAAAGAATGTAGAAAATTATGTTACAAATAATTTACTTAAGTATATGAAGCACTGAATTTCGCACATCCAAATACCTATAATTATAGTCATCTAAATTTTACGGAAAATATTATCCTGGAAGTAATACTAGTTCTATCGAACTTGAATTGTATGGATTTTAATTTTTACAAATGTACTCACAGCAAAAATGTAATATGTCTTGTTAATTTTATTTTATTTTTCTGTAAAATTTTACTGAGCCATGCAACAATTTGTCACTACTAAATTATTTGAAAACGTATGAGTAAAATGATAAAAAACGAAACTTCATCTATTCATTAAGAATCGTTGATTTTCAATAAGTACAAAATAAATATTAAAAAAACACATTAAAAATGTTATATTTATACATTAAAAATGTATTATTTATTATTCTGTCAACCAATATCTCTCCTGTGATTGAACAAAACTAATTTTTCCACAAAGTTTTAATCTATTTATATTGATATTAATGTTGTCTACGAGAAGTTCTTGTAAGAACATTTTTTTGTTTAAATTACCACTAAAACATAAATGATTCTTTTGTATAAAATTACATAAATTGTAATATTTATCTGGAAAGTATAGCAGTTAAATTATTTATAAGCATGCTCCTACAGAACAACGATAAGAAATACAGTTTGTATTTTATGATTTTGATAAGCTTTTAGAAATATCAGTTCAGGCAATGTTGTAGAAAACAGTTAAACTTATCAGCCATACAAGAAATTTAAAATATTATAGTGATGTACTCTGAAAAATAATGATCAATAAACTTCAAGCAGGCATGCATTTCTTATTGTATAGCCATGGATAGCAGAAGATTTCAAAGCAGAATCTAAGGAACGATCCAGAACTGGCCTTGTTCCAAAATCGGTGCGTGAATAAAAAATTATTCTGATTTCTAAATTGAATTATTTTTTCACTGGAACCAAAATGATAAAAATTTAAATAATTTTTAACTCACTACATATATTTAGATCAATTAACAACCTTTTAAAGCTTTGGTAAATTGTCTAAATGACTGTTGAGTGAGATACGCTTTTCTCATAAGCATTTTATCAAATAAAATATTTCTTCAGTTTATTATCGATATTTATTATTATACATTTAATGGAAAAATAGTTGAATATTTATAAAAAAAATTATACATTTCTTTAAATACTATTCAAAATATTCCTGAAATAATTACATTTACCTTGATATAGCAAAAAAAGTCTTGATTTAGTTAATTTAAAGATAATTTCTATTCATTAAAAATGTAAGATAAAGCTTCCATTTTGGGATATTTAATTAATAAAACAGATCAATAAAATGAAGATAAATGCAAAAAATGACGACTGGAAATGTTTTAAACATGGATATCTTATATATATATATATATATATATATATATATATATATATATATATATATATATATATATATATATATATATATATATATATATATATATATATATATATATATATATATATATATATATATATATATATATATATATATATATATATATATATATATATATATATATATATATATTTATATATATACATATATATATATATATATATATATATATATATATATATATATATATATATATATATTTTATATATATATATATATATATATATTTTTTATTTTTCACAATTATAATCATAATCTTTTTAATTTTTGTTTTTATCTATTCCATTATTACTACTCTGTTTTCTTAATTTTTCCCCCTCTTTCTGATTATAAACTTAATATAATCTCATAAAATTTTTCCAGGTTTGGATAATTTAGTTAATTTTTCTAATAATATTTCAGAAATTTCAAAAATATTTATTTTGTATATATATATACATATATATAATTTATTCAGAAGAAAATTAAAGTAAAATTTTATTTACTATATAGGTGTAATGTATAAAAAATATGACAACTTATATAAAAATACAAACTTTAACACACGAGACAAATTTAACATACAAATGAGATAAAGTAATTATGTTTGTAACAAATGTTTATGTTTTTTTTTTTTTTTTTTTTTTGCAGATCCCATAAGCAAATTTAAAAAGATAAAATTAGTTATTGATGTGAATAAAAATATGCTGAATTCTATGGTATAAATATGTAAAGGAAATAATGGATGATTAGATTAAATCTATATTTCTCAATCAACAAATATTTAAATTAATTTATTTTATCTGTGTTCATTATTGCTCAAAATGTATTTCCATTCCACTGATTCACAAACATTTCAAGGCCAATTTTATTTTCTTATTACAAGATAATTTAAATTTTACATGATGTTCGAATTAAATTAACGGCTTTAATTAATAGGTGTTTCAACTCCCCGTAAGAAATTACGTTTTGTCTATAATTTAGATTTCAGTTCGTATATTTAGTCACTAAGCAGAACTACTGTACTTAGCAGTTGAATATTTAGAATTGCTAGTGCTAACCTGTGGATGTGTTTCATCAAAGATAAATTTTGTAACTTTTTCTGCTTGCACAAATCATTCTATAGATTGAATAATGTCTGATGTTTTTATCCTTTGCCACTGTTTTATCCATAAGACTAACAAATTATTACGTTTTATCTACTAAATAAACTTTAACGAATCATTTATTAAGTCTTAAGTGCACTTTTTTTTAGTATTTTTATTGTGTTTCATATTTTTACTCAAAATTATTAAATATTCGTCTGCTTTATTTCAAGTATCATTTGTCACTGAATATAATATTTTCCTGTTTTTTCTTTAAGTTAACTTTTTTTTTTCAATTTCCAGATTTTCTTATCCAAGTATGCTTTTTATTGAGTAAATTTCATTTATCTAAACCAAACACTTTTTCTACAATGAATTGCAATACGTATATATTTATTTAATATTACGTATTTATTAAATTATTTTCAGTTTTCATAAATAATGAAACATGGATAAATAGCAATTAACCAATCTTAAATTCTAGTTATTTTCAGCAAATTCTCCATAGCATTTAAAATTTATTATTTTAGAAAGTTTTTAATTACAATAACTTTGAAATTTCACCTTTATTACTCACGTTATGTTTTCCATAGAAATGTGGGGCTTGAATTAAAGAAGCTCCCATATTCTCATAAATCTGTAATATTAATTTTTAAATATGGGTTTTGGGTAATTTTTGGTCTTGTTATGTGAACACATTTGTTAACTTTAACGTATTTTTCCCCTGATTATTTTAGGAACCAAGACATTCTCTTGTATCTTACTGTCAGTTAATCCTAGTCAGTAAAAAAAATCCCTTTTTCCTCCAACAATGTGCTTTTAAATACTAAGCAATAAAAAATATTCCCTAAAAGTATTTTATAAAATCAACCTAACATAGCTATTAAATTATTAACTTATTTACTTTATTTCCAACTGCTTAAACCGTGCTTTAAAAATTAAATCTATGGCAATTTTTATATTAATTTTTCTTAAAAATTTGAAAGTTTCAAATATTTTAACTTGGCTTTAATCCCATTGATTTTTATAATGGCTATTTATCGCTTTAATAGCTTCATTTCTTAACATTTAACTACATATCAATATCTTTCTTATATTATTTAGCAGCATTTTAAGTTTTTTAAAGACTTTTTTAAATATTAATCAATTAGATGCATTTTGAATCATTTTGACGGTATTTGATGTAAAATGTTAATCTTAAAACTATTTTTATAAGACTTTCAATGATTAATATTATTTATCATTCTATAATGAGAATTAAAATCTAATTTTGTATAGCTATAATTTGAAAGTCTGCTGTTCCACGATTCCAATCAACACATTAATAAATGTAATCAGAAATATACATGCTTTGAGGTAGTATATATCTTCTTCTTCTCCTTCATCCAACGCCCGCCCTTGGCCGATGGGCATTTGGCGCCGTGCTTCCCAGTAGATTCCAGCCCGCCCATGCAAGTCATCGTCGGCCTGTTCCAGACCATTACAGTAAGCCAGGTGTTCGGCTGTACCCTCGCCTGTAGAACACAGGGGGGCAGAGGGGAGTATCGGCAAGGCCAATCCTGTGGAGATGCTTCTGAAGGTAGTCGTGGCCCGTTGCCATCCTGAAGGTGGCAACCACCACTCATGGTAGTAAATATGAAATCTGGGTCATTTATATTTGCAATATCATGAAATCAAATTATTAAATTCATATTGGTTAACATTTCTATAATATGTCAAATCCCTCTTACATCTGGGGTGCACCAACAACGCATAAAGAATTTAACTCTTTGAAACGAAAATACAAAAGTAGCAGTTTAAGCAACAAATTTAAAAAACACGAAATTTCATGCAGCTAGTCACTTATGAATGACATTTACCAGTCCTCTGAAATCAGTTTTAATGTTGCAGGAGAATTTATCATTGTTTCACAATCAGATATTGAAACATATTTATGTAATAAATTGGAAACTATGGACGCGTTGTTGTTGTTACTTATGACACTTGGACAAGCCAAGCTCGCTATGCTTTGGCAATGCGAATTTAAGTCAATAGCGAGCGTCTTTCATTTTAATCAGCGCACCATAAAGGTGAAAGTACGACTTTGCTCATTTTTTAAATCCTCCAATAGATGGCACCACCAGAGAATCCACTCCCTCAATTTTGAAATTGATCTGAAGTGGGAGGAAATTTTCTCCAGACCATTGCACTCATGGTAACTGCTCAACGACCGACCACAGGATTTTCGATTCCACAGATTTAACGAGCACGTATATCGCATGTAATCGGTGGGTCTTTGGCGTCATTGGGAATCGAACCCCGCCCTTCTGGATGGAAAGTCAATACCTTTAAATTTAAGTAATTAACCTAAAGACAAAATAGCTACGCTAAAACCAATATTTAGAGTATTTTGCTAAAACGCAGTTGATAGAAAATTAAACAACTTAGCACCGCAATCAAAATTAGGACGCAGAAATGTCTAACAGCATTGTTTTATTTGACTTTATTTAATTATTTTATTTTTTCTCGTAAATAAACCGATGTTTAATACTTTATCACAGTTTATTACTAAAATTAAATGTAAATATGATAACTTTTCATTTCTTAGATGATTTCATTCTTACTTGGATATGAGTAACTAAAATGCCATTTAGATTCTACCTCATCAGAATTCTGACTCTCTGCAAAACTTTGTCCCTTAATACATATGACATATTTTTTAATGAAGTCAACTAATGATGCCAGAGCAAAATACGTTATTGGTAAAAGTCTGGGATTGCATTGCATTGATGTTTTATTATACAGATTTATATGACACAGCATTTGGTTTTGTTAAAAATGATTATTCCGTAAGCAGAAAATTTCTTTCGGAAGTTATTCATTTGTTAGCAGCAAATGAGTTACCAGGATATTTTAGTAAATGACATTTTTGCATATGAATTTATATGAAAGTCTCATTTATTTCATGTAATTTTCATACTGTGTGACTTTAATAATTTTTCCTGTGAGTCACACAAGTAAAAATGACGTAAATTAAAGTAAATGGTGATGATTTACATATATTTTAAAATAATTTATCTTCATTTAAGATATTTATGTATGAGAGTTTCATAAATTTGCTTAGTTCTTTTGTGTGATTATTGCAACTGCATCGTGATGAAAAGTCTTGTCTTCTCATTGCTAAATTATTGTAATTTTATACTCTCAAATATACGCAATACATTTCTAAGAAAAATTTTATCCTGAAATGTTAAAAAAACATCAGGTTATTTATTAATAAAATTTTTAAATAAATTAATTATTCAAAAAAGTATATTAGATAAATATTTATTCAGAAGCACTTAAACAAGATTTGTATTTCCGTATCATAGGAAATCATCGGGAGAAAATGTTTAAAGAACACAAAAAAGTGTTTGGAAGGAAGAATTTTCCCATATATTGCATAAAATTAAAACAGTCATTTTATATTGAAAAAATTTGCATTGAATAAGGATTTCAGTTTCTATGTGACACAAAAGCAATATATGTACTCAACAATTTGATATACTATATATATATATAAATATATAAATACATCAAAAAATAAATAAATAAATAAATAAATATATATATATATATATATATATATATATATATATATATATATATATATATATATATATATATATATATATATATATATATATATATATATATATATATATATATATATGTGTGTGTGTAATCAAGTGACAATGTGTTTAAAAGAGCTTCTAATCTATGAGAAATAAATCATTTATTTATTTCACAAATTGGTTTTAAGCATGTCTTATTTTTAAACAATAATTGATAAAAAGGAATAATTCATGATGGGAAAATGAAATACTTCTTTTATGAAGTATAAATTGAATACTTAAGGTAAGTAAGTGTTTATTCTTTTTTAATGAACATATATTTCTTGTGCTTGCAAAATTACTTCATTAAGTTTAGTCTTGGATTGACTCAACTTAAAAATTCTAATCAGTATAAAACTGCATTAAAATTTTTCAACATTATTTTTCTAAAATAAAATATTAATAATATTTTAAGGCTCTTATGTATATTTGGTTATCGATTTAATTTAGTAGCTACATTAAGCCTTTCAGTAATAAGAATTATTCTTTCATGATTGACAATAAATTAATAGGATGTATCTTTAAAAAATATCCTAATTTTGTAGTTTTATGGGAACATATTCTAATCAATGAAACAGTATCATCTCAAAATATTAAAATTTCGTAGTATATAAATGCATAAGTATATGTGTACATGTTTTATCTCTTGTATGCTGGTTTTATTTTTATTTAAATATATATTGACACTACATTCCTAGATATTGAAATGTAAAAATTTTTGCTTTTTATTTAGAAAATATTTATACTTCAGATAATTTTAAACAAACTTATAAAACTTCATTCAAAATATATGTTATTTTACTGTTTTATGTAATTTTTATAATTTTAGTTTTTAAATGGTTCCTTGCTATTAACTTATATCTATTTATATATTTTATGTGTAAATAATTTTCTGAAATATGCTAATGCGTTATTATGCTATGACAATGTTCTTAAAAAAACATGTATATCATTGAAGCATTGTAAGTAATGACACAACGCTTCTAAGGACATTTCTAGCGTAAATTTCAATTTCATGCCTTAAATTTTATCTTGTGAAATTCGTAATAATAACTTGTACCACTATAACATTTTTCAATAATATAATACTCAATCTTTAAATTATTCATTATAAGCTTTTTCAAATAATAAGAACAACATTTTATATAACCAGGACATCGCGTTGTCAAAAATGATATGAATACTTTCATAACAAATCCGAAACATCACAATATTTCAAATTTTTATAATGATTGAAAGTTGAATATTTAAACAAATTATGAAATTAAGAAGATAAATTAATTGATTGCTTTTTAACTCAATTTAATATAACTATCAATAAGATTTTAAATGTTAGTAATCAATATTAATTTAAACCTAATAAAAATGTTCGGTATATAACATGCACAATTATGTATAATATTTTTTAAAAACTTTATATTTATCTTTTAAAAAATATAAATTTCTTTGTACTTCTTTTCTGATCTTTCTAACTTCTTTTATGATAGCTTGTTCGAAATGTGTGATCAGAAAAGAAATATTATTTAAATAATAAAAATGAGAAATATATTTTATTTTTAAATTTTTGCAACTTGCTCAAGACATAAATATTAAGAATTCTAAAAGATTTAGATTTTTTCAGGATATCTTAAAAAATGTTTTAAAATATTTACTTTTAGGGTTGAATAGTAATCGTTTATAAATTTAAAATTATTGATTGCTTTGTTTTCATCAAAATTTATATTCCATTTCTTTTAAGTTGCTTATTACATAACTATATAAATAAAAATATTTATAATGTAAGAAGAACATTTCATCTTAGAGAAGTAGAGAATATCCTACCAATATGATTATAAAATTCTCTTTGAAGTTTAAATTGTGGATGTGAAATGCATCCAAATTGATTGAAGTATAATTGAATTCCCGGGTAAAATTTATTCAAGAACTATTATCTGGTGAACTTTAACGAATCGTAAATAATTTGACTATAATTATTCACTCATATAAATACTTTGATATTAAAGAACACATATATATATGGTGATATAAATTAATAATTCAATATGCTCCAGTGGAAAATTTTCATATCACAAAAAATATAAAACTTAAATCATTAACATATATTAATTATTTAAAAGATAAAATATGTTATAATCTTGAATTAATTTAAGTCTTTTGTTTTTATAAGTTTCTAAACAAAGTTTAATTTTTCATTAAAATTTAAATATCAATACATTGATTTTAATGTATTGAACATGGTATGTTGAATGACAAATATTAAACATAATTACGTTCCTACTCTTAATTTATGTTTGATTATTTTCAATTTTTTTACTGTATACTTAATGAAATTAAGATTAAGTCAAAAATTCAAGTATTTTATCATTGATTAAAGAATATTTATGCCATTGCCATTGCCTTAGAAAATATAGTATACTATATAATAAAACCAAGTTCAATGTCAACATAATATAGACATATATATATATATATATATATATATATATATATGTATGTATGTATGTATGTATGTATGTATAATAAATCATCCATTGATTTGTTAGCTTCATTTGGGGAAATATGGATCCATATCCATATTCTGATTGTTTATCTTTTTTTGAATAGATGAGTTCTCAAAATATTCATTGATCTTGTTTGGGTTAATATTTGATTTCGTCAACCCATTTCTGTGGTTATTTGGCAAGAAGGTTATTGCGTGGACTTTAGACGAAGTCCCTGTGAATAAAAATCCTTTTTTTAAGTTGTCGTTTTTATTATGCTCTCTTGATATATCATCGTGGTTTATTAATTAATTAATCTTGTTAGTATCAAGAGTATTTGTTGGGTATGGATCTATAGATATTTAATTTTTAATGTGCAAATAGTGCATTAAATCGTAAGTAGGCCTGATGCCATACTTAGTATTTCATCACGAGTAAGTCTGTGTATAAAGCATTTATTCATATGAGAAGGAATATTATGGTCTTTTGCAGACTTCTTAAGAAAGAAGATGATGCGCTGAAATGTGAGATAATTTTAAGAGAACAAGAGCTGATTAAAAGCTATAATATTAAAAATGCACTGTAGCTTTTATTTAATTATAAACTGCATGAGGATTTTTTTATATGTTTTAAATAGTTAATTTGAGTAAATTGATATATATATATATATATATATATATATATATATATATATATATATATATATATATATATATATATATATATATATATATACATATATATATATATATATATATATATATATATATATATATATATATAATTGAGAAAGAAATAAGAAATATTAGATTAGATAATCAAACCAAAGTAACTTAATTAAAAGCACCTAAATATAAACTAGATTCCCATTATATGGTTTTGGAACAACTTTTAGCAAAGTTGTTAATAGACAAAAATATTTCATATAACGACCTTTAACAAGTAGTCGCCTCCAATGTAGAGTTACTGGAATATTTTACAATTGTCAGGCATTTGACCATACAGAAAAATGTGCTGGTTTTCCGCTTTTTCCCCAAATGTGGGGAAAACATACCACTGAGTGTTGCACTGCTAAAAATAATTGCTTCAGCTGTATGGAAGCCAAAGCAAAAGAAAATAACTATTCAGCATGCGCAACAACCTACAATACATATCGTAATCTAATCCAGTAAAATATAACCAAACACAACAACAATAAATATGTAAACAATGCAAACATAAATATCCCTAGAAACTAAAGTCTCGTTTCCGCCAATCTAACTTCACACAATCCCTTAAAACAAATAATTTCACATCAAGTTAGACAGTCAAGAAAATGCATCGTAATAGAACAACAACCCAGATACTACCTTATTACTAACACTTACAATCGAATCTAATCCTTAGAAATCAACCTCCAAAAGAGTAAAACAATGCAAAAAATACAATGCAAATTGAGCAGTTCATCTATAGTATTAATATTCATATACCTCTTCTTCATGAACCTTATGAATGAAAAGGTTCAATTCTGGAAGTGCCATCTATTTGTCAACTGTATTATCTAAAAAAAAGATAATCCAAGAGCAGGTATATTAGTGATAGAATTTCTAAATCCAACTGTGATGACGTCCCAAAGAGACACAAATAACAATTCAACGAGAGGCAAAAACACATTCAATAATATTCATTTCAACATACTCGTTCCCAAATGAAGATAAAGATTCCACACTAAAGCAACTATACTCAGTTGTTAGCAATTACTCTTCCTTCCCATAATCATTGAAGGTGACCTCACACATTCAAACTTGGAATTACAACATCATTGATCAAAGATAGTGTGTACTTGAAGACTTCCTTGCACAAAACAATCTTAACATTGCCAATACCAAAGATGCGCAATCAACATTTACCGGACCAAATGGCACAGGGTGGCCAAATTTGACATTACATAATGAGAAAGTATTAATAATCTTCTTATTACTTAATGTCAAGTCTGGAGTGTGTAGAGAGATCTCACATGCTGAGATCATAACTACATTTTACAGTAAATAAACCATTCATAATTCCCACAACTAGATGATTTAAAGCCACTGGTGATTATAATAAATTCAAGGAACTTTTTTTTCTCCAAGATCTGCAAAATTTTAATCTGGGAAATTCCTGTAGGAAGTCTTGGAAAAATCAACGGAAATTTGGTAAATATTATTCAACATTAACTATTTTGACATTTAATTCAACGCTTTTCGCATATATCTATATAACCACTTTTGTTTCTCACAATAATATCTAATGATTTCCTTATCTCAGTAGTTTTGTCTTAGCCTTTTTACAAGTACTGAGTGCCATCAGAGATATAATATCATAAATAATTTAGCAAATTGTTTACATACTTAAAATATATTTAAACACTGATATTCATTAATTTATTCAGCACTCAATCCTAATGCATTCAGTACATGTAAACATTAAAATGTGGTATTATTTATTACACTTCGTTTCGAAAACTGAATAACATATCTTTAACTGATAAAGATCAGATTTTTAATATCCAGTTCATAAAGTGTAACTTAAAAGTGAATCATTTGTAAAATATTGATTATTTAGATAAATAAAACTTCACAATTGGCTATGAAATTTATTACTTGAAACAGTTTGAGAATAGATTTCAGGTTTCCTTTATGTAGGGAAAACTGAATACAAAATATTCAACTGAGTAAATATGATATGAGTAATTTATATTATGAAAGTTAACGTCCATATTGTATACTTAGGTCAACATATAGCGTTCAATTATAGCATTCAATTTCTAAAATGTTACTTGCAAAGGGAATCGGTAGAAATATATTATTTAGAGGAAATTTCATAATTGTACTAGAAATATATTGCTTCAAATAGTTTGAGAACAGTTTTCACGTTTCATTCAAGCAATAAGAAGTGATTATTGAATATTTAAGGGGAAATATGGTAGGACTAATTTACATTGTAACATTAGAATTCAATATTTGAAATCAGAAATCAATTTTATGATGCAATAGAATTCAAATAAAAAATTTCTTCCTTACACATTATAAAGCTTAGAAATTAATACTTTTAAAATCATTTAGATTTCTAAAGTAAGCTTTTGTTAAGTTTATATTCTCCTTTTGTAAACGTCAAAATAATTTAATCGAAAACTTATAATATAAGTACTTTGAATAATGTTGAAGTATCCCAACTGATGGCACAGTGGTTAGAGTCTCTAATTTTCTCTCTCTAGAACGGTAGATCCCAGGTTCGAACCCTTCTTAGGGCATGGATGTTCCTTTCTCTATGTGAGTGTTTCTCTATCCTTTCAGTTTCAGGGCTAAGATGGCACACCCACTGGGTGCCTCACTTTATAAGTTTACTATCTGTGGTTTTTGGGACTTGTCACGTTAATATGTGACGTCCTAAGTCCTTCCACTGGTGTGGCGTGGATGTTGAGAGGAGGGTGCCTCTTCAATTTGACCTCATCACCTGACGGTGGTTAAAATTACGAGGTGATGGGCTAGTATTCCAAACACATTAACCTAAATATATAGGCCGTTGGTCACGCCATCGTTGTGTATATACAAGTTGCCATAACCTTCCCCCCTGTAGCATTGAACAGGATTAAATTTTTAAGAAATGCCAGGCATTAGACATTTTTTTAAATATTATATATTTGACTGTATTATCTGTTCTGTTTCTTTTTTCTTTTTTTTTCATAATATATTTATTAATCGATTGCTACTTTTTATACATATATCTGAGAAATGTTAATACAACTTAATGGTTGGAATTCACTTAACAGCTTAACTCAATCTTTAAACTGTTAAAAAAGATTACGAATGCAATATATTTCCCTATCTAATCATTCTGACAGGCCACACTTGTTTGCCCAGACTAACCAGTGGGGACTTGGAAGACCTCACACATTCTGGGAAATACAATATGTTTCCTAGTTGCCTTAAATGCTGCCAAGAACGGACACCTCAATACATTTAGGCTTCTTGGACTGGAATGAGAATATATCCATATTTTCCTACTTCTTGTATCGGATTTCATTAATGTCAACGGTTTCATTAATCTGGTCTAATGGAGTTAGACCAGATGGGAGTTTAAAAACAGCAACAACTACAATTAGGGTATTATTGAAAATGGTTTATTTCACGTACTGCAAAACTAAATAAATAAAAACTTTAAAATAGATTACTTTCGTAAGACTCAGTGCTATATAAAACTGAATATTCATCACCATTTGTTAATAAGTCAGAAAAGTTATTTTTTTTTAATATTTAAAGCATGGTTGGCATAAAATTTATATTACATTCAAAAATTGGGTTCGGAAAAGAGCTATAAAATTCACTAGACATATTCGCAAATCTACAAAATTATTATATTACAGTAACTGAAACTATTGTTGTTGTTGTTGTTGTTGCTAATCCCAGATGATCAAGCAATGCTAGACCATCTTTATAAAACCCATTATTTCCAACAAGTCCGAAAATGGTGTAGGATCTTTAAGAATGTCACTTTTGGCAAAATCCAAGAAGTTTAGAATATGGGTCGGGGAGGCCTGCACGGCTCCGCACCAGTGGCAATCCGGGTAGTTCTTCGATCCCTGATGAAAAAGGAGATCTTTATGTCCACTGTAACTGAAACTAAAAGAGATTTACGCAACAGAACTTGATAAAATGGAAGTTTTCTTAATGTGTGTGTGTGTGATTCCTGGATTAGAATTTTTCAATGATGACATAATTATTGATTTTCAAAATTTTATTTTTCAGTTATAAGTGATTGTTTGAAACAATGCACGAAATCAACTATCATTTGTATTCTAAGAATAAATTTTATAACAACCTCTGAAAGTTCAACAATAGACTCAATAACAATACATTTCATAAAACTACCATTGTTCAATTTAAAGAAGAAAAAAACATGAGATTATATAACATAAAAATACAGAAATTACAAAATAATTTCATCTTAAAGTAATATAAAAAGAAACCCAATTATATTACTGATCTATGTTCAAATATTTAAAATTTGTAAAATTAAATATTTGAAATGAAGTACTTATCTGTGCTTCACACATATTTTTTTAATTTATCTTCTTCTATAAACCATATCAATATACATTTTTCAAAACTGGAATATATTATTTCTTCGGTTATTTGATGTCCGGAAAAAAACTGTTTTTTATATACTTTAAATAAAATCTATAAATTCATCAAAATATAATTTAATTATTAAAAACATTACTACAAAAATTAAAACATTTTTAAATGAAAAATCTAATCCTAAATGATTTTTTTCACAAATTTATATTATTTGACACAAAAACGTACGTTAAAATTAAGAAGTATCACATAAAATAAATTTAAAATTTGCATGAAATGGATTATTTTCGTATATATTTCAAATTTTAAAAACCTTTTATATTGCCTTAAAATTTTCTTATGACTTTGTTTATCAAAAAATAAAATATCCAGGCTTTAATTTTTTTCCAAAAGCATTAGGTGTAATGTCTACTAGTTTTGAAAATAGATGATTTCAAATAAAAGATTTTTAAATTTTACTAAGTGTAATAATAAGCATACATATACATTTATATATAAAAATTTTTTCATTATAAACAACAATAAAAGTGAACTTTCAAAGGAAAATGCTTTAACAAATTTAATATAAATTCACAGTAAAATGTATACAATATAATTGACAGTGATATTTTAAAAGGTTTTCTTAGATAGAACTTTTTATTATTTGAGAGAATAATAGTGTAATATGAAATTTTGCATTTGCAAAAACAATTTATGATTTTAAGCGGATACGAAAATTCAAATCTCAAATATATATTTTTATATATTAATATTAATATATTAATATATAAAAATATTAATATATATGCATATTAATATATATTACTATACATTTACTGGTCATGCTATTTATTATCACATAAAATTTCTTTCTGTATATAAAATTTTTAAAGTTGATGAAGTCACTTACATGGCATTAAATAGTATAAAAATAATTCTAAATTTTTAACTTCTTTATTGAAAAATTATTAAAAAAATTAAGAACTACCATTGAAAATTTTAATTAGAAAAGGGAGCGTTAAAATGAGCAACGTGTTAAAATGAAGTAGCGTATTTCATTTTAATTAAATTATAATGCCTTTAAAACGAGCAATATTCTTCCATTTTGTATAATTCGTGAGTACTGATACTTTATTAATTCAGTCATTGAAATATATCTGTAAAATATAAGAAGGTAATTACTAAGATGAGACTTGTCGAATTTTTTTTTTTGTTTTCTTAAAAATTCTTAAAAAATAATCCAATTTATCAATATAAATACAAAAATTATTTTATGAAATATTTTATTAAATGTAAATTGTTTTAGAGAATATAAAGGCAAATGTTTCTAAAATAGGAAATCAAAAATTATTTTGATTTTTTTCTTTTTTAAAATCTTAAGAACGCTGTCATTATATCTGTAAAATTAGTAAAATGATTTTTGTTTCCTTTAATATAGTTATATATTTATATTGATTTTTAATAAATACGTCAGAACTTTATGTCTTTTATAACATGCTAATTTAATGTAAAATTTTCTTATTTAGAACTGATATACTTTTTAAATATTCGCATTAAAATAATATTTGATAAAAATCATCAACATTTTCACGCACATCATTTTTCAAGACATACTATTATTTGCAAAGAAAAGTTTCAATTTTTCAAAATGCAACTAAAAAATATACATTAAAATTAGATAAAATAAAGATCTTTAACACTCTCTTTTTTCTTTCTTTAAGAACGTAAAATTTTATTTGACGAAACTAAGATAATTTAATTTTTATTATATTGTATCATAAACTTAAATTGATTAATAATTTAGACCATTTGACGAACCTTATTTTTTTCAGAATTAATAATAAACATTGTAATTTACTTTAAATTTGACCAGCAAAAAATATGTAATTCTATAAATTCGTTAAATACATTTCGATTAATTGCTTAATCTTTTGTAGAAAAGTTTTGGAATACATTATTCTCCACTTGAAGTTGCTTCTGTTATTGTATAAAATTTCTGCCAACAATAGTTTATACATTAAAAATACTTGTATTCAAATTTTTTCAAACGTTAAAATGAGAATCTTATCCTTCAAAACTCTTCATTCACTAACGACCATACTACATTCGACTAAACATGCTGTATGAATCTAATTTTTTTTCCCTTAAAATACTCAGTTGTCAATGCTTAGCCCTAAATTTTCAGATTATTAGAAATCTTTTGAAAACATTTATTAATTTAATATAAATAATTTATCGCAAGTTTTATAATCAAGATATTTGTACGCCTACATTTGATTTAAAATTCATATATAAAGATTCCTTTAAATCAGATACATATTTAATTCAGATAAATATATCTTTCATAACCATATTTGAAGAGATTTGAAGGATTTAAATTATATAGTACAAGTAATCATGCTTATTAACTACATATCTTTAAAGGAAATATTACAAGTATACGTATACTACATCCATATTTTCACACATTTTTAATTTCAAATACTATAAATTTGGCATACATAAATTTTCCCCTTAGTTTAAACAAAACTTACTTAATAAAAATGTGTACCAGAATTAAATTGAATAACTTTAAATCTATTATTTACTAAATTATTTGATGTTTTCTGCTTTATGAGATATTTGTTTTATTCAGAAATTCCTGTGAGTATTGGTTAACTATTGTTTTGGACATTATTTTAAAATCTTTTGAAAATATACATTTTGCTTCTTGTTAAATAAATAATAATATAAGCTTTCAAATTTCACAAAGTTTGCCACTTTTTTTTCATAATTAAAAGTTGAAGTGAAATAATATAAGTTTTAAATTGATACAATTTGGTAATTGAAATTATTTCTTATCTTTATAAAAAAACATTTGTTATTCAACTGGTTATTTGTGTAGTGAAAACTCGTCTTATTCTTTCGCGAACAAATGTTTTTTCACTTTTCTAACTTTAACGTAAGTTAACTTAATAAAAATATTTCAATTCTAATTATTTTATATGATAATGTATATGCAGAAATAATTTCGATGAATTTTTCAGGAGTTGATTTCATAAATAATTTTAATAAATAACCAATCTAGTTTCACAAGAAAAATTCTTGAATACAATTACAGGCATTTTAACAGTTAAGAGGTCCTTTTTTCCCTGTAGGGTTGTGCAAGTTTAAAACAAATGTCGTGATTTATCAATAATGCTTGATATTTTATGAACAAATCCGCAAGGTTTTTTGTTTTTTATTTTGACATGGTTTCAACTGTTTGTGATGACATTTTAAAAAATAACATATTGTAAGAAGTTTATTATAAAGATTGCATTAATCCACTTATTAAAAATTTCATTTAGTAATGCAATAATTAAACAAATTCCAATGTTTTACATTAATTCAAAAGCACAATTAATTTTGTGATCTAAATTTATATTTCCAGAATTGTATCCTCGTTTAAAATAATGCATTTTTAAAGGTCATACAAATAATATAGTATCTTTGTACAAAAATATCACATGAAGAGAATATAAATTATATTTTAAATTCAGACAAAAATATATATTTAATTAAAATTAAAACTTTGCTCTTGAACTGAACATTTATTAAACTTATTATGTATTTTCTCATTAGAAATTAACATATAAATTGGTTAAATTATCTACAAAGTTTCTAATTTCAAAGAACTATGCTATATTGGGTTAAATAAATCTTTTATTTCTATAAAGTCTAGCCATTAAAGATTTTCCCTTCCTATACTAACAATATTGAAACTAATCGTATCTTATTTTGCATAGCACACAACAAATTTAAAGAGTAAGAGAACTTGTAACAAACCCTAAGAATAAGAATTAAAGTTTTCATTGGGTTATTATAGAGATTTACCCTATTAAAGCCTTCTTTAATAGTCAAAATTCTATGTTAGTTAACCTAAATTTTTTTACTATCATAAATTTTTGAAATACAAATAAGATTTACAAATGACAAAAAATAGATAAATAAAATATTCTACATCCTTGAATCAACAAATATTCTACACTTCTCTGCAAGCTCTTCATCCTGTTTATCCCAAAAAAATATTTAGGAGATCTTAAAGGTGCGTTTTTAAAATTTATTCTATAGTGATTTTTTTAGCGATTATAAAAACGTTACTAATATTTCTATAAAAAAAGCTTACTGATGAAGTGAATATAGATGTCCAAGTAATATAACATCCTTTATCTTCAGCTTTTTGAAAGACAGATCGTTCACAACGGTTCATGATGGAGGGTGCCTCACACCAGGGGATGCCACAGGGATCTGTTGGTGGCCCCATCCTGTGGAACATCTTCTTTAATGAATTATCAACATCATCCTGGCCACAGAACATACTAAAGTAATTGCCTTTGCCAACGACACATTATTAGTAGTTGAAGGCAATACAAAAGCGTCTCTGCAATCACATTGTAATGAATCTGCAACATTTTTCAAAATACTGTAGCAACTTGAAGCTCACAATTTCTCATCCTAAATCGCAAATCCTTATCCTGAACCAGAAAAGTAAACACTAAAATCAAATTCCAGAGTAAACTTAAAAAATAATAGCCTAAAGCATAATAAGACACTAAAATATCTCGGAGTAACAATAGATTGCAAAATGTCCTTCCTACAACATATCAGACAGTTAATGACAAAGATGATACCAATAGTTCAGCGTTTCCGCTCCATGATCGCTAGAGATTGGGGCATTAAAAGTAATATTACTAAAGCAATTTATCTTTCTGTCATGGAGAAAATGGTTATTTATGGCTCATCCTTGTGGATTCTACCCATGACTGTTAGGAAGCAGTGGCAATTAGACAGCATACAGCGCTACTTTACATTATTAATCACGAGAAGCTTCAGGACCACGTCCACAATTGCCCTCAACACACTGGCAGGCCTGTCACCACTTCATCTTACATGCATCCAGCTAGCACACAAAACTAGGGTACTGCAACTGCAGGAAGCTACTTTGCTGGGAGACCAAACCCTCAGTGCGTCTGACTATGAATATCCTGTGCATAAGGACTGTGTCCATCCATCGATAAGACTTAAAGGGATACACATCCACAATCTGCCATCCAAACCTCACAAGGTGAAATCAAATTAATCACACCTTACAATATCTATACGGATGGATCACATTTGACGGTAAAACAGGTGCAGCCCTAATAATTTACCATGAAGACAAACAATTTCAAGAATACAAATTAAGCTGAGGAATAACAACTCAGTTTTTCAGGCAGAGACCATAAACATTTTCGAAGCTATCAACATCATTGATGCACAATGTCTGAGATCTGTAACCATTTGGTCTGATAGCTCATCAACTTTGCATGCGTTACTTAACCCACTTCACATATCACCAATAATACATGTCATACAGAAAAAAATAGCAGCTGCAACTTCGCACATCAATCTAAGCTAGATTAAAGCGCATCAAGGTGATGTTGGAAAAGAGTGCGCAGACATCGCTGCAAAGGAGGCCACAAAAATTGATGAATCTGAAGCATTAGTGATTCCACATCCAAGGTCTTCCCTTATTAAACAACTGAAGCACTTCGCACTTCAGAAATGGCAGTCTCTGTGGGACAATGCAACAATAAGCCGAATGACCAAACATCTACTCTCAGAAGTCTCTAGCAAGCTGACGTATGATAATCCATACCTTAACCAGCTGTTAGCATTTCACGGCCCATTTCCACAGTACTTCCAAAAATTCGGAAAGGCAGTTTCATCCACCTGTATCTGTGGAGCCCAAGAGATCCTTTCCACTATGTCCTAGAGTGCCCAGTGACTGAGAAATACCACCTAAAAAAGAACTCCCAACAGACCAACATGGAGTTCCTGAGATTTTGCTTGAAAAATCGTCACCGCAGACTACTCCTCACAAAGCTGATGATTCATCTCAACAAACGAGGATTAGAATTTTGTCAGGATTTAGGCCACGATTCCACAAACGATCTAGAAGACTCCACGGACGAGTCAGAAAACTATTCTTAAAGTGAATTTTCTTCCACAATTAGTAATGGTGTAAAAAATTTTCATGAACTTAATGAAATTTATGAACTACACTACTGGCCATTAAAATTGCTACACCAAGAAGGAAGGCGAATAACGGAACGTTATTTATTGGACACATACATTATAGTAGAAAGATCAAGTGAATAGATTTACAGAAATTAGGATATATAGATAAAGATGACGTGATGCCATTCCCGCGTCCAGGTTCGTCGCTGATCACACCATTGAAGGCGCTCCTGACTGTGACAA
>CM075858.1:19268671-19487028 GCA_037975125.1 Latrodectus hesperus | reverse complement strand
AGCGTCAATGGTAACCGAAGCCATGGTCGCCGTACAGACAATCCATGCTGCCGCAAACGTTCGAGCAGAAACTTGTTGCCTTGCAAATGACTCCATTTCTTGACTCAGGATTCGTGACGTGGCTGTACGATCCCTTGTGACCATGGGGATAAGATGTCTGTCTTCTCTGCTGTTAGTGATGGGGGTCGCTGAGATCCTGCATTACGTTCCGTATGATTGCCCTGAACCCATAGATTCCATATTCTGCTAACAGTCATGGGGTCTCGACCGATACGAGCAGCAATATCGCGGTACGATAAATCGCAATCCCGGTAGGCTGTAATCCTTCCTCGATCAAAGTCAGACACGTGCTGATAGTCATTTCTTATTCTTACACAAGGCATTACAACAACTTTCTTTGCCGAAAACAACGTTGAAACGGAAATTGAGTATGAGAAAACTGCTGTCAAATCTCTGATTTTATACACATTGTAGATGTCGCCTGCTTTGTATGAATGCGCTGAAAATCTAATCATTTGCATATCACAGCAAGTTTTACCTGCCATGTATATTTCACGTGTGTGATGTGCCGCTTTCTTGGTGTAGCAATTTTAATGGCCAGTAGTGTATATGTTCCGAATTGTTTGGACTTTTCGAACATTATGAAACCGCTTTAGAACTTTAAAAACTGTTCGAATCCTATTCCCTTTTAGTACCTTAGAAACCTTTTAAATAATTTTTTAACCTAAAATGCTTTTAAAAGCTAAGGTACTTATTTAACTTGTATAAGCTACTTGCCTGTATATAGTTATCAACTTTCGTATCATGCCATTTTTTTCCTTTTTATAATTAAGTGTTCATATTATTTATAATATTGCTTTCAATGTATATAATGTTTTTAATGCAATAATTACCCTAGAAATTATTAACTGTCTTTTCATTGATTGTAAATTGTTTCTCCATTGTTTGTTGTATGTGTTATCATGTTATATTTTATTTTTAACTCAGAGAAAATATTAAATGGTACTGCCTGATGTTCAACAGGGCTTAAAGCCCCTTAAAATGTTTTGTAACTTCTTGCTCTCAATTTGTGAGAAAAATTTCTTTGCCTTGTTAAATGCCACGATGGTGTTGCCCTCACGGACCTCATAGTCCGGGGTCTCCCCACACAGTTATGTATGTATGTATGATAAAGTGAATATATTTGTGAGATTGATTTTATTTGGAAACTAGAATGTCAAATTAATGAAAAGCTAAGTCCTTGATCACTTTTTTATTACTATGTCACTGTATATTATAGATTAATATATCAGCTAGCAAACATTTCAATAATACGATCTTACTATTCTACGCTATGCTATGTAAAAAGATTTAAAGAAAAAATGAATTTTTAACAGAAAATATCTTTAGATCTTACAACTAATTTCTCTTTAAGTAAACCTTAAAAATTCCATAATTCCTAACAAAGTTTTTATTATTATAAATTCCTTAATTTTTTTTAAAAAAATCATAAGTTATTTTTTAGAAAATAATGTAAACTGTACCGCAAACTGACCATTCTCTGCATACGTTACAATAGCAAATTTTATTGTTCCATTTGTTAAAACTGCATATTCATAATGACCATGTCGAGATCACCCATGTACTGAAAGAAAATTTAACACTGAAATTTAAGGATAAATTTTGAGATTAAAATTAAAAGAAAGGAATTGCTAACAAAGAATGTTAATTTAATAGAAAAGTAATACATTTTCATTAATAACTTGTAATCGTTTTTTTTTGTGGTAGCCTTTGTTTTTTGATAGTAACCAATTATAAAAATTACCTTCTTTAAGGGAAAATGTTATAATTTATAAACAAAGTACTTTCAAGCAACAAAAAATGATTATCGCACTACTGTCTCTTGTAGGTGTATCTTCAAATGGTGGCAAATTAGAATCTTTTAAGATTTCATATTATTAATATTTAAGATTCATAATATAGCCATTACTAACGAAAATTTATGATTAGAGGTAATATATCTACATATTGTTCACTTAATACTACCGCCTAAAGTAGGGATTCCTTTTTGTGGTGCCAATCTTTTGACCACAATAGTAAATTATCCATTCATGTAAACTAATAGTATATTTTTAGGTAATGCAATGATATACATGTAAAAAAATTGATATGGATCAGTTTAAAAACCTTAATATCATATGATATTACAATCGTGGGTTATAAAATTTAGCTAAGTGATTAATGTTAATTTTTAAGAAAATAAGAAAAACCAATTTTTTTATATAATAAGTTTATTTATATAATAGAACCACCACCAAAAACTTTGATTACACAGTTTATCGATTTTAAATGTAACATCAAATATATATATATTTACGTCGAAATTCAACATATAGTATATAAACAATAACAATGGGATTTTACAAAGAAGTTAATCTAGTTTTTTATAAAGACTACACATACAATACTACTTACAAGATCCTTCTAAAACTTAAAAGGATTGAAACTGTCAATTCAAATATAGATTCTTTTTAAGCAATTGAGTCAAGATGTTTACTTACCATGATGTATCTTTATTAAAAGAATAGTAAAATGTTAGATTAAGAAAGATTTGAATTTTTTTATCTTTTAAATCATATTTTTAAGAAGTTCTGAATCACTACTGTATCATTTGCATGCCAATCTTTTATATTTTCAACTTTAGAAAACTTTTTTACTTAATAATCATACTTTTATAATATAATGTTAAAAAGTGTAAGCTATTTACTACAATTATTTCTATCTTTTATTTAATTAGTTTCCGTAATCTATCTTAAATAAAATAGAATTAAAAATATCTTTAGAGTAAGGTTGTAAGCGTATTTGTATTTCCCCTTAATTTGCATTGTCAGATTTTTTGGCACATGAGGGAACTGCAGTTTAAAATACATTTCGAACCACTAAAGAAAGACAACTAAGCCAAAAGTGAGATTTAAATCCACAAAATTTTGAACCACCCGCCATAGCTCTAACCATTCAACTATCATGAACTATCTGCTTAAAGTTGGCTAGAATTATTGTATGAATTACTAATTTCCGAAAAATTAAGGCAGTCAATTAACAATGGTTTTTCATATTATATTTACTTACCAATGAAATTTATATTAAAGCAGGCTTTTTATTTCAAATTTAATTTAGAAAGTATCAAGAAAAAGTATATTTATATTACCTGAATGAATATCTAAAATGCTATAAAATATTTAAATATGATGATGTAATTTTAATGCTATTTAGAATACTAAAAATAATTTACATTTTAAAACTGTATGGGCCAATTAAAAATATTTATCTTTAAGTTTTTTCAACACAAATAAATGGAATTTCTTAAATAATATATAATCTTTGGAATTTTTAATAACTACTTTGTTATTCAGTAAAACAATATTTGATAATTATATAAACTATAATTAAAAATACTAAAGTGACTTAAAATTTTGTTATAATGATTTTTTTTCAGAATTTTAAAATTCTTAGTTTCCTGTTTATGCTTATGAATAAAAATATTTTCTTAACATTTACGATTTATATTGTAAGTTTTTATTGCTTCATTCTACTAAAATATTTGGATTTACAATACCAAACACATGTTTGCTTCTATAAAATCTTTATTGTTAATTCTCCTTTAATTATTAAATTTAAGAACACGCAAGTGATATTGCTGTATATTATAAATGAGGAAACAAATAAATTCATAGTATAAAATCTAAATTATAACTCATTTTTATAATACCATATAAGAATATGTATTTGAAGTTATAAGTAAATGATGTATTAAAAATCCAAACATTTCTTTAAAAAGTAATAAAATAACATAAATTAAATTTTGAAATGAGCAAAAATTTTATACTCTAAAATACTTTTCTAATAGATCCATGAGTTGTTTTTCAAAACGAATTTGTAATATGACGTGAAACTTAAATAATTCATTTTAATTAATAAATTAATAAACATACAATGGTCATGATTTTTTTAAATACCAATTATTTTGTGTATATGTGCATTAAATTTTTGTTTTGTTTTGTTTTGTGTTAGAAACATCTCTTCAAATCATATTTGAATTGACAGCTCCTTAACAAAATAAAAAGTACACGTATTCAAATACACTATATTAATTTTACAAACTTTAAATTTTGTAAGCTAATTTCCCTATTTAATTACTTATAGTTACTAATTTTGATTTTTGGTCTATAATTCATTTATATATCAAAACTGGTGCAAATTCAATGAAAATTTAAATATGGCATATTTACTTTTTAATGTAAATTAAATCAACACCCTAATTATAAATATACTTTATTATACCTTTATTGACATTTTAAAACTTATTTTGAAGATATTTTTGTACAAAATAAAATTAATTCTTTTGAATTGCTTGTAATTTTTTTATATTATTTTATTTACTCAATATAACGAAAATTGTTCTATTATAAGATATGAGATCTGTGCTAAGAATACGTGTACTCAATAAAGTATGTCTAATTATTAAGTAGTTTAGAATGTACATTTATATTTAAAGACGCAAAATTTGTAAGCTATTTTCTTAATATAAAACAATAAAATATGCAATGATACAAAAATTATAATTATAAAACGTTTCAAAGCTCTGAATTTAAGCAGGAAACAAATTCGCAATCACATATTTAATAAATATATGCTTTATATTGGCAGGCATCAATGAAATGTATAAAAATTCAATGTAATTAAAAAATTACTAAAATTCTAATAATAAATAATTTTTATAATAATAAATTATTATCAAAAAAACAATAATATTTATAAAGGAACATTTACTTAAATCTGTGTTAAACAGCAATTTATTCGTAATTAAAGAATATAACAGAAAATGAATTTAAAAGCTAGTTTATATTTACATACAGATTTTCTAAATATGTATCAATAATATGCTTTGTACTTAGATTTGCTCTTGCGAATGCATGCACAAAGTTTTGTTCATGATTTGGACGTAAATGTGAAGACATTCACATTATAACTATTTAGTTCGTAAAAAACAGGAGACTCATGATAAAATTAAAATGAAAGATATTCAAATACTAAAATTATGTTCTATCAATAGTTTACTAGATTTCATATAATGAACATCAATTTAAAAAGTCCGATATCAAATATATTAATTAAAGTATTTTACAATATAACTAAATTTATAAATAAACTCACAGAAATAATAAAAATTTGCGAAAAAAGATATATTGAATATATTTACATTTAATATTCAACTCATATACATTCAAAAACTATAACCATTACAAAATAATTTATGACATAATATTAAAAACTTACATCTAAAAAAAAATATTTTTAGACATTCAAATTCAAAATTTGTGAATCTAAAAAATTACATAATAAACGATAAATTAAAAAATAATAATAATTAGATAATATTTATACCTCATGTAATTTTTAATTTTGACAAATGTAAAATTTAAATACCATGTTTCTTTCTTAAAATAAGTATAGTACAGTGTGATTATTATAAAATGATATTTATTTTTACTTAAGATCACAATCCTATTAACTGCACACATCAGCAAATAAAAAATATATAATAATTAAATTTTTACACACTTTTGAAAGCCAGGTATTCAAAAATTCTTGTTATATAAAGCTTTTATTAGTTTTATAGTGATTTTTTTATGAATTTTTTCCAATAAATTTCCTAATGATTTTGAAAATGGTGGAAACGCATAATTAGTAGTTAAACCATTTTTATGCTGACTAATGGCTGAGTGGTTAATGCTCCTGACTCCTAAGCCTATCCTGGGACTGAATCCTGATTCGGGAATAGAAGCCCCTTCTCTGTGATAGTGAAACGCGGATAATACTACTCGTCTCCGTTACATGGTTAACATGGTAGCAGTTTCCAAAATTGTAGTGTCAAAGAGTTAGTCAACTAGTGCCCACCATTACAGAAATTTTTTTTATTTAAATAAATAATGAAACAATTTATTACAAAAATATTCATAAAGTGAATTAAATCTGGTTACTTTTTATAAAATTGAAAAAGCATTACGTTAAAAAAACAATAATTTGGTTGCTACTGAAATATATTTCAGGATAAATATTTGAGAACATCGTTATCAATTAAAACTTATTAAACAGAAATCATAAAAGACTGTTTATTCCTCTTTACTCAGAAATAAATTTTAGAATAGCTAAGTATTTTTCAGTCTATAAAAACGTTGGAATTTAATCCACTTCAGATGAAGACTTTTTTCATTAATGTTTAGAAGTAGAGTTAATAAAAATAAGCTAAGTATAATTTAATCAGATTGCATTTGTTATTATTTAAATACCATTAATTATTTTCTGAATTTCCTCACTTCCTTTTTAAGATTTTAACCCTTATTTGAAATAAAACAGAAAGAAAAAATTTTCCTTTAGTATAAATCTTTTTGAAATGTTCATCAAAAATATTTTTTATAGTTAGCAAAAATTAAATTTTGGCATTCAATTAGTCGTACTGATTTACTTATTATTTGTACTCATTTATATCCTAATAGGTAAATATTAGGATGTAAATCAATTCAGCAAATTATTATATAAAATATAGAAGAATAGAAAGTTTATCCTTATTTTTATTAATCAATACCTTATCATAAATTTACACATAAATAGTGGAAAACATAAGTGAAACTTTAAAAATTTGTTAGGCATTGTTTAGCAAAGTGTCATTTGACCAAGATAAAAGAGGTGCGAGAAATAAATATAGATAAATTATTAAGTTGAATGCAATTACTTCATTGCTAATGAAAATACTCGTAGGGCATAAATTGAAATATGATTACAACATAAAATATAATGTGAAACATTCAAAAGATTATGATTCCATTAAAAATTAATTGTGTTAAGTATTACTACATATTTTTAATGACTTGTTTGTTTATTTTAATACAAATTTTATTAATATAAACATTTAAATTTTGTGTAAATGTTTATAAAATTCCTTTTTGCTTCTTTTATTATTAAATTGTTTAACTGCTTTTATGATCTTAAAATTTACATATATCTGTAATTTTAATACAAATGAAACTTAAAACAATAACTTGAAAATCTAGGACAGTTTTTCAAAATATTGGTGGCAGGATTGTGCAATTAACAGAAATTGTAATTAATAATTCGCATTAATTAACCGACAATAAAATATGAAGCATTTGCTATTAAATTCTCTGCAAAATATGATTGTTTTATCTTAGCTTGATTATTCGCCATATTTTTAGTTTGTTCTTGTCTCTTGAAGCTCAATTTTTCTCACCTGAAGAACTTTATGTATAATAATATATCACTTTGTATAATGTGTCATGCACTATTATGTAACGGGTGATACTTTATGTATATTAGGGGAAATTTTAATGCTAATAATTATTCTACAAACTAATTTTAAATGTCTAAATCTACTCACCTTTTAAGATTGTTAAATAGTTTAAAGTTAGGTAAAATTACATAATTTATTTGACTGGTCTATACATCTATGATAATTCTTTGTGCACAATTATTATATCTCGTTTCTACATAAAATATGCTTTATTTGGCTCATCCTTATTTAAATTAGGGACTGCACACTGCTAAAATTAAATGGGTATTCCAAGTATTCTATTTTGTTACGTTTTTATAAATATTACTTCATAACATTTGCACAGAATACAAAAGAATTAAAATTGAACAATTAATGAATAATTTCATGAAATCTTAAAAAACGTATTACTAAGCGAACTCTCTCTCTCGAATATAATTATATATATATACATACATATATATATATATATATATATATATATATATATATATATATATATATATATATATATATATATATATATATATATATATATATATATATATATATATATATATATATATATATATATATATATATATATATATATATATATATATATATATATATATATATATATATATATATATCTTTTGGCATTTTAAAGTTAACTATAAATAAAGTTTCATTTTTCATTATCTTAACATTTCGCATCTTGGGCTGATATGACTTTGATAAGTATTTGAAATATTTTTTCTTTAATAATAAGCCATTTAAAAATATCCATTTATGATTTAGAACTTATTTATTTGAATATGAATTTACAGAGATTAAACTCACTTATTTAAGTGGCACGATTCTATATTAATAAGGAATGAGATTAATGAAGTACATATATAATAAATATTGGAAAGAATTTTTACTTATAATTTATTTGTAAAAATATCTCATATGTCATTTCGCTCAATTTCTCACTCTCTCTGTCTTACATATATACATATATATATATATATATATATATATATATATATATATATATATATATATATACATATATATATATATATATATATATATATATATATATATATTTATTTATATGCTTTATATATGCCCTATATATTTCTCTGTATACTGTATTTTATGTATGCTTGTATAAGGAATGAATATTAACTACACATATTCATTTCTAGTTTAAAAATAATTGTTTTCCGAATGCTAATATTAAGTAAAATATTGAGTATTACAATTGCTTTAAAAAGTATCTATTATGTTCACTTTAAAATTTACGCGGAGCTCATATTATTTACTGAAATATCTCTGAAATTTACTTCCTTCTTACCATTTTTAGGACTATATTTATTTGATTATTATTCTAAGTATAATATTTTTTTATAAACACTTTTTTTAATTTAATGATGTTAACTAAATAATTATGAATAACTCAGGCTTAGTATTAAAATAAATTAAATTATGTAATTTAATGAATTGACGTTGTTTTTATTTTTATCCTAATGTCTTTGATAGTTTTTATAACATTTCTTCAAAAGGAATGATCTTCAATTATTCAAAAGTATAAAATTTAAATATTTTAAGTTTCTGCAAAATAAGAATAAATATTACTTAAAATAAAAGCACTTCTTCAGTAGATTTAAAGTATTTTAAATCTTTTTTACAGTAAACAGAAAAACATTTAAATAAAATATTAATAGCTCAAAATTTTGTAATATTATAGAATAAGCAATAGAATTTTATAAAATTATAAAGGAATTCTAAAGAGATAACAATTTTGAATTCATTGTATTTTTTCTTGAGTACTAATTAAATATATATGTTTTAGAATTTATGTATTAAAAGACATTCAAAAATAAAATCATAGTATAAACAAATTAATATAAACGTAAGAGATTTCTAAAATGGAAATTCATTTCTTTTTCAATTTTCTAAAATGCAAATTTCTTTTACTAATGCTATTTATAATATAAAAATAAATGTTAAATAAAATGTGAAAAACAAAATATTTTTACAATAAATAATATAAATTCTATCCAAATGAATTTAAGATTTAATATTAAACTTACAAATATAAATTTAAGTACTAAAAATATAATATGTAAAACATTGTAAGAAATGATTAAATAATAGTTTAATTAAAGAACTATAAGTAATTATTTATATATAAACACATGATGCATTAAATTATAGAAAAAATAGTTAATGGAATAAATAAAAATTATATTAACAGCAATATATATATATATATATATATATATATATATATATATATATATATATATATATATATATATATATATATATATATATATATATATATATATATATATATATCTAAGAAAAATTTCAAAATTTATGAATTTCATAACGATATTATAATGCTAAATAAATATAGTACTTAATAATTGTTTTTAGAAATTCAGCTACTAAATTGAATTAATTCAATTTACAGTATTAAATAAATATGTTTTTCTATATCCATGATCCTATTACATTTAAAAACAGATTTATTTAACACATGCTTGCTATATCTAAACTTCAATTATGATCTTCATCAGGAGGGAGATGGCCAGCTAATTTTATTATAAATTAATTTTATATTTCTGATTTCACTTTTTTTCATGTTTTATCTTATTTATATAGGCAAATCTTTCTTTAGCTGCTTTTGCGCTGGCTAGATTTCCTATTATGCATTGTATTTTCAGTATTGTATTTATTACTTTATATTTATATATGTCTTTTCATTATATTAATATAGATATATATATATATATATATATATATATATATATATATATATATATATATATATATATATATATATATATATATATATATATATATATATATATATATATATATATATATATATATATATATATATATATATATATATATATATATATATATATATATATATATAAATTTTGCGCCATTGGAAAAATGTGTTTTATGTAAATACTTTTTATGATATATTGGCAAATTGGCAATTATATAATTAATTTAATGAAATGAAATAACCTAAATGCTTGTAAATTCTGCATACAAGAACAATTGATTTAAAATCATAAATTTAATGAAAACAATTATATAGAAATAAGTAGAACTGTAATCATTTTTATAAACGGGCTATACACTAAAAAGTGAAGGAATATTCATGCATACAAATTATATAATTCCATTAAAATAAGATAAAGTTATAGAAATTATGTATAAGACATAATTTTTGACATAACATTCTTGCTATTAGAAAGTTATATTATAAAGTATCTAAGTTAAATTATAGTTTTAAACTTGCATTAACTTAGTGTTATTTATAGACCGACCTAATTTTAAGAATGAAGTAGCTTTTAACAGTAAATTATTGCTCTGATAAAATTTTAACATTGATAACATTATCATTGCTATGATTTGAAGTTGTGAATTTATGATTTTACAATTAACTCTGTAAAAAGAAAAATATTAACTTACATCATCTATACAAAAGCAAAATTATAAGTCACTGATTCTTTCTTAAAAAAAGATATTTATTATTTGATGTGCTTAAAAAAGGAGCAGCATATTATATTTCCTATGAAAAATCGTACATAATCCATATTTTTTGAGAGTTTTAATATTTTAAACACACTTAAATAATTACATCTTTAATGCAAAATACCATTTTAGTATCTTAATAAATTTTGCACAGTTTTCATTCATAACAATAACACTTTTATTGTATTTTCAAAATGAAATCAATGAATTTTTATATACATTTATTAGTAATATTGAAAAAAAACATTTAATTGATTTTCATTTTTTATTCACAATTGCTACCACAACAAGCAACTAATTTATCTAAAATTTCTTTCTTAATTTTTTGATAATCTATTAAATAAAACCTTTTGAAAAGGGTTTTGTGAACCAAGCAATTTTTTAACATTTTGTCAATAAAAAATATCTTGCCTTTGTAATCCACTTGATTAATATTTCTTTATTTATAATAAAATATTTATAAATGTTTTGTTGTATATTCCGAGCCAATATTTTTTTTAAATTTTAAAATTTCTTTTAGATCAAGTGTTTATTGGTAAGATAATTTCAATATTAGTTAAATATAAATTTAAAAAAACTCTTAGGAAATAAATTTTTACAAAAAGAGGATTAAAAATTTCAATTTTCAAATATTTTTCAGAGCAGATAACTTAACTACTAAATTTATTACTAACGCTCAATTTTAAAGAAAATCTTTTAAAGCAAATTAGCAATATGTTTTAAAAAATAAGGAATGACTTAATATTCAAATTTTAAAAAATGAAAACATTTAGTCCAAAATTAAACCCATTTTCGTCGTAAAATAATGTTAGGAATACTTTTTCATCATTTTTGCGCAGTTTCTGATAATTTTATTCTTTCAGCCATAAAACACAAATTATTAACAAATGCCAATTACGTTTTTTTAAATTTTTACTATTTTTAAATATATTTATTTTTAAAAAGTCATGTATTAATAATTTATGTTGTTCGTTACTTAGTATATATTAACAAATCCTTTTAATTTGAAATTCCTGCCAAAAAATATTTAAACATAAGATCGTTCCAAGAAGACTTTGATTTCAATTTCTTACCTGAAACATCTTTAAAGACATTAAAAATTAACTAAAAAATATTTTTCCAGATATTCAACATGCTTTAAATTGTGTAAAACTACAGACGGTTGATATTTGGCATGCTTCAATTGCTAAAATCTAAGAAAATGAGATACAAACTTCTTAGCAAAATTTAAAATAGTACAGTAATTTCTGGATTAATCCACGAATAATACACACATAGTCAAATATATATATATATATATATATATATATATATATATATATATATATATATATATATATATATATATATATATATATATATATATATATATATATATATATATATATATATATATATATATATATATATATATATATATATATATATCATATAAGAGACTTAAAGCAAACAGCTTTATATGGAAAACAACATGGAAGTCCTTGCAAATAGCCATCATTTCATTGTTCAACCCTCAACTTCGGCCGGCACTCTCTCTGGTGAATCAGGTAATTCAATACTTTCGATGTCAGCATCCTTGCAGCAAAGAAACGTTGCCACCATCCCAGTTCGAAGTCGAGGATTTGACAGAAAATAGATGAGGGGATTCAGAACTGTGGATGATTTTGCAAACAGTGGGGGAATGAGAGTCAGGAAGGGAGGGACGGTTTCAGGAGTTGAGAAAAATGTCCACAAGCACAAAACTGCGTATGGAGACCAAGCTACCAGAAATGCAATGATTAAAGTAAGAGACATCTGTAAAAGTATAATATTAATTAATAATATAATTTCGTTATGATGAAATTCAAAGTCATCAACAGCTATTAATGAAATGTATGAAAAATAACAACATGAATCTAATGTAGTACAGTATAAGCGATAAAATATTTTATGTTTCAAAGTAGTATGACACACCAAAAATATGTGCTTTAAAACCAAATACACATGAGTTCTCCTCATTTCGCTGAAATTTCATGTTAGTTTTTAAAACGCAATCTGTAATTTACAAACAGAAAAAGTTATAACATTGATATCTTATTTGATGGTTATAAATGTCATTAATTACACAAAATTTGCACCCACTCACACTATAAGCATACATTTATATAAGCTGAGGGATAATTAATTATAGTTATATTACGCCAACATTTGACTTTGTGAGGTAAGGTGTGTCCATCAAGAATTAATGACCTCTCGTTATTACTCAATGCCAATACCGGTGAGAATAAATGAGATTTAACAACAAAATCTTGGTTGAATTAAAAAACGGTAACTTTTAAACAATATGAACGCTTTATACAATAGATTGCTTTTGCAGATTCTCAGGAGAAAGAGGATATTTATTTTAAAGGAATATGAAATTATTTTCGATTCATACATAACATCCTTAAAGTATAGGAAATGTCCTGCTATATATTTTGTTCACTGAGAGCGTGATGAAGAAAAACATACACTTATAAAATTATATTATTTAAAGTTCATAAAAACTCTTGCATAAATTATGAATACATGCTTTATATTTATTTCATTTGAATAAATTTACAATTTCTTTAAAAAGAGTTTTGAATTTTTTGATATTTAATTCAATTAAACTCCCGAAGAAGCTGATTTGAATAATATTTTTAGTGTGAACTAGTTAGAGCAAAGATTATTAAAATGTTCTTATAAAGAGCTTTTCACTAGTCATCTAGATAATGTCGTAATTGTTATAGTTTCTTTAACCATATAGTAAAAACCATATTAAAACAACTGCCCTTTCAAAAACATTTTTTCAACTCGCTTAGTTATTTTGTTTTGTAAGATATTGTTTTCGAGAAATCAAACCATAATTAAGAAATTGGTTTCTTATTAGCAGCATACATAGTGGTACACTAAAAATTCACTATACAGTCATACAGAAAACTAGACTAATGTATATATATGTTATTTGAAAACTTATGTATACTTAATATAATAATGGTGAAAAACATTACCGAAAATTTAATTTAACATCGTTTTACTTCCTCAATATTTAAGTAAAGGACATAAGCAACTATGCGCATTTAATAACCATTATATTACAAAATATTTTATTAACAGAATTCAAATAAAAAATATTAACGTAAAATATGATGAAGTGAATAATCGAGAATTGTTTGAAATGAAATTGTAATATATTGATTAAGATCTAACAGAATCTTATTTATAATTCAATTTGAAATTATTACATATACGTATCTATGTATTTTATATTCAAAGTATAAAGAATAGTGAAATAAACTGAGAAATATTCCTCAGATTTTATGTTTAAAATTTTTTGAAAATTTTGAAATTAAATATGCATATGTTTGTAAATTAAGGGTAATCCAGAAGCACACGAAAATGGAACGCGAAAGAAAAAAATGCCATCTGTAGAAATATCGCATTCACAATCATGTATTATATGCAAACTTCAGGAAAGTAAGAACATGTGGCAAAGAAGGAAACGTGGTTACAACCTGTCCGTGCAGGTCTCAGTCCACGACCGCATAGGTATGACACAAATGACGCATGTGTATGAAGTTTTAAATGATAGAATCATCAGCCACTTGGAATGTCAGCATACACTGATGGCAGTAATCGAGGGATTCGGAACCTCAAAAAGTACCATCTTTAAGCTGTGTCAACGATTTCAAGATGATAAAAATATCAGTAAACGTTACAGTACAGGTTGTCCCAAATTACAAGGTCAAACGACCACCTGTATTTGGTAGTAACAGCTAAAATATGACAGAGTACAGCAGCAGATCTATCGCCTCAGCTATAGTTAGCCACGAGGTGAGCATTTCAAGTTCCATCTGGTCCAGTCGTTTGATACAGTATGGTCTATGTACTCATTGGTCTATCAGATGCGTTCGGCTCACGGCAACACATTTTCACCAGTGGTTAGCTTGGAGTAGAAAACACGCAATGTGGACACTGTCACAGTGAGATTGTATTGTGCTTTCCGAGGAGTCGAATTTAAATCTTACAATACGATTCATACCTCACGTTCATATGATACCCAATACCAACAAATCAACATCACTAAATTCCAACGTTATAATGATGTAGGAGTGCTCATCTTGGAAGGCATTATACTGGATTCCAGAGAAGATCTGCATGCTCAGATTGGAACCATGACAGGAAAAATTTATCGAGACATCCTTCTGGAACAACAAATATGTTTAGGAATGTCATAGGTTCTTAATTTGTATTAATGGATGTCAACATCCGTCCTCAACATTGAAACATTGTCAAAGACTACCTCCAATCTGGGGATATCACCCGTATGGAATGGATACTATTCTCACCGGAATTGAATCTATTAGAGCATGTATGGGACACGCTTGACTGATGAATTGCAGCTTATCAACCACCTCCTAGATCTGTTCCGAACCTTCAGAGAGTATCGCTTGAGATCTCTTCTCCAAGTACAGATCGATAATGTGATCCTCGACATACCTTGGTGTTTTATGGACTGTATTTACTCTTATGGTAGACATATAGACTATTACCCACCATACCAAGACCATACTGTTTAATTTTTATACGGGCGATTTGTGTCGTAAGTGCTACAGGGAGTCATAATCGTAATTTGAGTATGCCTGATATCATACATACAACCTATCTTTTGTTCTTTCGCATGTGTTTAATATATAGTTGTACGAATAAATCCCATTGATTTTGTTACTGCACCTTTAGTTGCCGGTTCCGGCATTATCTTTATATATATATATATATATATATATATATATATATATATATATATATATATATATATATATATATATATATATATATATATGTATATGTATGTATGTATGTATATATATATAATCTTCACACACACACAAATTGGTGTTTTTTCCATCTATTTAAACACTCTATATTTAAAGAAAAAAAATCGTAAATAAATAATTTTTCGTATGCAAAAATAGTAATTAATTTAAGCTTACAAATGTAACTGAACGTTCATTGGCCCATTGGTCATGGACTACAGCTCTTTGCCTGTTTGCACTGTTTTTCCTGACTCGTCGTGCTATTGCACAATAACAGACAGTTATGATGACGAGTGGTACCAGAAACCCAAGGACGAAGTATACTAAAATGAAAGACTTATAGCTGGAATCGTTATGTTGCCAATCTATCGTGCACGTTGTTACACTGGGTTCTAATCCATATCTAATAAAATAAAACAAGTAATATTTTAAAAAGTATTAAAAATGTATTCAAAACACAAAAAAACCAATTGTTTGCATTATTTTGATAAATTTTGGAAGTTAAAAATAAACCAATAATTTACTTTTAAAAATCACACAAAAATATTTATAAATTGAATATAAATTTGAAACATTCTCAAAATATTCATTTTCTTATTATATGAAATGAGTGAACAGACCATTATTTTATTTCTTTTCTTAAATAATGTAACAAATTACATAAAAATAATCAGGTATTATATGTAATCATCATAAGCAAATTATGTAAAAGTAATATATTATAATTCTTAAAAATTAAAAAGTTCATAAAAATTAAAATAGCTAGATCAAATTCATTACATAACAATTCCTCTACTGAATTGTTACGTTTTTATCCGGCTGTTTCACACAAAAACTCAAACAACAGTTCATTGAACGATATATTAGTAAAATAATTCATTTGGCTTTATGATTGAAAGTTAAAATATAAATTCAAAAAAATGATTACGAGATACAAATCCGACGAAAAATATTTTTCCTTAAACTTGATAAATAAATATTTTGTTTTAAAAGTTATTTAAAATTAAGGATATTTTTAAAAAGCTTATGAACTATTCTTATTCCCTAAAATTAATTATTTAAAAAAATCCCAAAGTATAAAGTTACACCTCTTCTTAGATATAAAAAATTATTTCTTCAAATTTTGTATACTTTAATGTGTACATTAAAATAAGTGGTCAAAAGGAAAATAATACTTATTTTAATCTTTTTTTCTTAAACTATTTGTCAATTTCCATTACAGTAAAATATGGAAATTGACAAACAGTTTAAGAAAAAAGTTTCATTTTATAAAAGTTTCATTTCAAAAAAGTTATATTTTTCAATATTTTACATTGAAACTTTTCTACTAACATATTTTATATATATATATATATATATATATATATATATATATATATATATATATATATATATATATATATATATAGCATCTGATCAGTTGTATTAGATTTTATGATATTCATAACAGAGCCTTCTTAGCTTATGAAATGAGAAAGTTAAAAATAATACAAAATGAATCTAAGTCATCTGGGTTGTTACTCAAAATTTAAAAAAAAGGAATGAAATAGAAATTCAAATTTCTCAATATACATCTTCTTTATTTTGGTTTTTTTTTTAAGAGCGATTTTTTGCTATATGGCATTCTCTTATTAATTTATTCTCTTAAATTCTCAACACCACATTAAATAAATAATTTAGAGCAATAGCATTCATGATAATTGTACACATCTATATGTGAATGTATGCATACACATTTAAGAATAGTTATAATTACATGTATGTGTAACTAAATATGAATACCTATATATGCAAAAATGTATATACTTTCAGCATTTTCATACATGCTGCATAAATAAATATGATATTAAATATATATCTTAATTTAATTCCATTGACTCGAATCTATCTAAAAATGAGTTCTTTTAAAAGGTAATAGTAAACTTACTTTCCCCAACCCAACAGTGGCATAGCAGCCCAGAAAATCGCATAGCCCCAAACAGTTGCTAACATTTGGCAATATCTTCGATATGTAAGTTTTCCTCCTGAAAATATGAAAATAATTTACTTGTTGAATTTTGCTATTTATATGACAGCAAGTATATTTCAATTTGTGTCTTTTTTAATATTTGCATTGTTTCACTATATTTGAAAGCTAACTATATTTGTGTTCTTTCGTATGTTTTCCTGTTAGAGAGGAATTTGCATTTTTCAATTTTATTATATACTTGAAAGGAATTTAAATTATTTCTTTTTAGTGAAATGACCACAATTATTTTAACATAAACGTAATATTATTCCCAGGAAACTTTTCATTATTTACAAATAAAATGGGAAAAAAACACAATGTCTCTTGAAAACACGCGAGTGTGTTTATTTTTAAAAGAAAAGATTGCAATTAAAATTTGGTCATAATTCTTTATTTAACATTTATTTTTCTTATTTCCTATAGTTGACTTCCGGACACATAGAAAATCCAGGATGAGTTTTAACCTACTATATGAACTTTTCTAGGTGACACTACAAACAATCTCTTTTGTAGTTAGTAAATTTCAATGACTTGTATTTCATTTGGATTACCGTCTAGCTCTCACTTTCTGATCGTCTTTTAATTGCACATGTATTCCTGTGTAAAAACTTTGTTGCATGACTTACACATTATCTCTCAAAGTAATCGGGCCAATTATATTTTATATTTCCAAAGCGTCTCTGTTTTTGCTTCCATATACATTCTGTGCTTACTTCTGATTCATTATATATAACTTGAATTAGTGCTTATATATTTTTCAATATTTTACATTGAAACTTTTCTACTATCATATTTTATATATATATATATATATATATATATATATATATATATATATATATATATATATATATATATATATATATATATATATATATATATATATATATATATATATATATATATATATATATATATATATATATATATATATATATATATATATATATATATATATATATATATATTTTGTTTTTGTTGTTACTAATGACACTTGGACAAGCCAAGCTCACTATGTCTTAGCCATGCAAATTTAAGTCAATTGGGAGCGTCTTCCGTTTAATCAGAGCACCATGAAGGTGAAAGTACGACTTTTGCTCTTCAAATCTTCCGATAGATGGCAGCACCAGAGGATCTACTCTCTCAATTTTGGAATTGATCTGAAGGGGGAGTGAATTTTTCCAAACCATTGCGCCCAAGGTAACTGCTCAACGACAGACCATTGGACTTTCTATTCCACAGATTTAACGAGCATGTAAATCGCATGTACTCTGTGGGTCTTTAGCGGCATTCGGAATCGAACCCCACCCTTCGGGATGGAAGTCCGATACCCTAATCACTAGGTTACCACGGTCTGATAAAAATCATACACAAAATACTAATAATAACTTAAAATGTAGATAAAATCACCGGCACAATATTAATATTAATTCTCATAATATAATACTTTTGCATCAAAATAACTATTCAAATACTATTACGTTAGAGAATTTAATTTAAATTTATAGAAATAAAATTTGGAAAAGCATACCAAAAACTAATCATTCTTATTTAAGATTGAATAATTAAAAATTCAGTAAGAAAAAATATACACAGTTAAAAAAATATATAACAGCAATATAAAAATTTAAATATTCATTTAATTTTATAGTTTTGCATTTTTATGTTTATAAAATTTCTTTTATGCATAATTTAAAAAAAGTATTTTTATGTTAGAACTTCATCGCTAATATGCAAATGTATGTTATACGCAATTTAAAAACTTCTCGTATCAAAAATGAGAATTATCATTTGTCCATGTCTATGTTATTAAAATTTATCTTCATTAATTTTAATAATTATGATAGGGTTTATTTTCCTTAAATAATTTGAATTCTTTTGAAATATTTTCCGTACGGACAACTTAACATAATTACAAAGTTAATAATTTCAAAGAAGAAGAAATCTTGAATTTTTTTTTTTGTTTCACTGGTTATCTTTAAATAACGAAAAATGACAACAACGTAAAATTTTTTGCATGAAATTGAATGAAACTTATGCTCATAATACAACACACATAAGAAGGTACGAAATATCATTAAAGAAACCACCAAACAATCATGGCACTATAAAAATTAGCGTGTGTGTACAGTGACCAAATGGGAGGTGTAAGTTTGATATAAGAGAAATACCTTTAATATAAGGTTATTGTTGTTGCATCAGCATGCTTCCCTGTACCTAGTCCTGAGTTCGGCTCTACCAGATAGATAGAAGCAGCCGGGTAGAGTCTTCGTAATTTTGAAGCAGGGACCAAGCAGACGACCCTCAATACTCGGCCAGCCACCCTCAGAGGTATCATTTCACTTGGAGGACATTGCGACCACGCTCAATTTTAACGTCCCCAGCCGCCATTAGCGAATACGACGGATCTTCGGTCAGCCGGCATTCGAACTCACTGCCTTCCGATAATGAGAACGACGCCCTTTTTAATATGAGGTATAATCCCTCGACCAGCAATACAGTATATACAGCAATTTGTGATGCTCTCAATTATGTAATCTATTAAGTGGAAATGCAAGCCATCGCTCTTCCAAACAGTTGAAAGCGTGGCTAGGGTCCTAGGAGGGGTATTGAGAGCAGTTACTCGTCGTCCTTGAGGTTCCCAAACAGGTTCACTTGGGTTAAAGTTAGGTAATCGATCTGGCCACACCATGCGCTAAATTGTTTCTGGCTCAAGATAAGCATCCATGATGCGAGCCCTGTGTGGTATCGCATTATCATCCTGTAGCACGAAAGCATCACCTAAGCATCAAATATATCATCTCTATAGGTGAGAGCATTAGCATTTCCACGGGAAAAGACATGGAGGTCTGTGCGTCCACCCAAAGAGATTCCACCCCAAACACAGATGCTACCTGGTCCTTATGCACATCTTTCAAGGATGTTTGATGGATGAAAACGAGTTCAACGTTCTCTCCACGAAAATGCGCCTTCTGACGATTCCGAGGCTAAACCTGGACCTGAAAGAGAACAATCCTTCATTGATCAACCATTCAGTGGACATGTTGACTACCCATTGCAAATATTCCCACCTATGGTATGACGTAAGCGGGACTCAAATGACTGATCGCCTCGCACAAAGACCACTTCGTGCAGTCTTCGATGGTAAGTTTATCTGGATACCAGCCATCCGGAGCTTGCAACGAGGATGTATCTGAGCTCAGCCGGAGTTGTGGCTCTATTCGTTTATGCGCGTAATGGTAAATATTGGTTACCGGCACTCGTGGTCACACGTGGTAGCATTGGCTCAAGTTCCTAGATGCTGAATCCGTGGTTAAAAATTGTTGCCGAAGTGTATGAACCAAAGACGGACTCACATTCAGCCATCTAGCCACTTCTATCTGACTTTGTCCTGTCTCTAGTCTCCCAATAGTTCGCTATTGAAATTGTTCGGTCAAATGATGCTTGGAGACCATTGCTACAATTTCAATATACCAGATTTCTAATCTCAGACACGCAGTGACAAGTGCCGCCTTGATCTGAGATATCCATTTTTATGCTCCTCGCAAATGACATATTCCGACAGCAGCGACATAATGTTCAGTTCCTTTTACTTACCAACATATCCAAATTTCATTAAGATTGCCTTATTTTTGGAAAAATTATCGGTATTTTAGACATTTTACTTTAATTTTTGTTAACCAGAGTATATTACATATGATTTAACTTAAAATAATACATATTTAGTTTCTTTATATTAGGATCAAAATAAGAAAATCATGTAAAATATTTATCTTTCTATATTGTACTATATAATAAATGCATGTAAAACTAAATTTTGCATTTTGATTCAACTACCAAACTACACTACCTAAAACAATCTGTTTAACCCAAACATTAGGCCGGGAAATTTTACATTTCAAAATCATACAAATAGAATTTTTTTAAAGATCACATTATTTCATACATATAATTAATACAATTTTTTAAAAAAATATCACACACAAAAGTAACAAAAATTACATCCAAACTTAATATTCATAAGAATATTTTTATATTTTAAAATTATATATATTTGTTTCCTATTTATTGATTAAAAAGAAGAGTATTTAAATGTTTTAAAACAGTTAAACTTTTATTGCTTAAAATCTTTATGGTGACTTATTAATTATACTTCGTATTCCCACACACACACATTACATAATATATCGTATTCATGCTATGCATGTTCCTAACTGTAAAAATTGGAGTAATATACCAAAATGCGTGGTAAGCAAAATTTGAATTTTCGATAGCCAATCGGAACTGAAAAGATTATACAAGTATTTCAAAACAATTAGGGAAATAAATAAACAAACATTTTACCTAACAACCATTTATCGCCTTGAGTTTTGAAAACGATTCCATCACACAAGAATACAAAATTGTAAGTACAGGAAACAGATGAAAATTTTTGGTATTTGCCTATTAACTTTTTCAAAACAAATATGCTTATTGAATCTCAAAATGTAAATGGAATATGTTGAAAACTGTAATTCTATTGTTACCATTAAAAAAACGAAATAATTTATGTCCTTTTTTGACATAGCATTTATATCTTATTGGTCTAAGGTTTTAATATTCATCTCATACATTACTCTTAATAGGAATTGTCATATATAGTAGACTGTATTCACGTCACGTGACAAAAGGGAGGAATTTCCTAATCACATACTTTAACACACGTGTACACAGAAGGTAAAAATCGCATTATCCATTTTTCGTTGCTCTACAGAGATTTATTCCTGGCTTTTTTCCAATGAACAGATCTGTAATATCACTATTTCACGGTGATCTCCAGTTATAGATATGATATATTTATCATTTTGTCATTTCACAATTATAAGAAAACATTAAAAATCAGGAAATTGCTGACCGAAAAAAAACGCTTACTCAACTTAGAGTTGTGAGTTTGTAAATGACTGACAAAACGCTTTCTTTTAATTACATTGAATAAATAAACCAATATTAAATATTTCACAATATAAATTTATCTAGAGTTTAATGAAATTACATTTTAAAATGTTAATAATTCTTTTTCTCTGTATACATGAATATGACAAAATGTCATAAGTAATCATAAATGTACAAATTTTTCATATCATAAATAAACTGCTATTTTTTAACATAATTTTTAGTTACATTCAGTGTTTCATGAATAACATATTTCATTGAATATATTCCAGAACTACAGTGCTTAATTTGTAATTAATTTGTACTAACCTCCAGGTTTTCAGACTTAAGATGTGTTTATGTATATACTACTTACAGGAAACAAGCGATTAACTAATAGAATTGAATATATACCCAGATAATTAAACATTTTAGAGAATGAAATTATTAAAACCCAGTGGAATTAATCTTTTGAAAATATATTCAGTTTAAATTTGGTAATAGTATTTTAAGGTGATTCAGTGCTACACTGATTTGAAATTTAACTGCAACTAATTTAAAAACAAAAGTTCACCCAAAAGAAAGGGAGGATTTTGTCGTAAGGGGATGGTCTTCAAGAGAGCAAGGCTTGCGAGGTAGAATATCATGTTCTTACTCAGACTAATGCGGCATGCGATCAGGTATCGATCCAAAGCCAAAAGCGCCAAAGTGCCAATGTGTGCAGATCCGAACAGGAAGCCCATGAAAGCATACCACTGACATCCGCCCTCTCCAAATATCCACCTGAAAAGCAATTATATTTTATCAAATAAATTAAAGCACAGATGCCGTATAATCCAGGATGCTAAATTTTCAAATTTGGCGATTTTTTTGGCGGATTTTCTAATGTATCCGGTAATTTGGTTTTTATTACGTTATATATAGGGAGACCTATAACAATTATGTATAAAATTCTATTTTGACAATATTAGTGTTTACGTCATCGCGCATGTCACAATACGTACTCTTGGCAACATTTCTTTACCGCCAAAAAAACTATGAATTTAGCATCCTGGATTATACGGTATATGTTTCTAAATTAGCATTGTTCAAAATATCGAGTACATTAAATAAACAATAAATCGAAATAATATTTTTTAAGCATTCATCATGATATAGAAGGTTGATCCAAATCTAAAAGACGTTTGTTATAAAAGGTAAGAAACCCAATTCTCATTATGAAAATTTCATGTTAACCATATAATTACTTTACTTTTCTCTACATATCGATTTCAGTTATAAATGCTTATAGTATCATGCCACAAATTTCAGAATACTCCTTTTATCCTCTTTTACCATAATTTCGTAACACAAGTCATGGTATTTTATGTTAAAAGCCTCTTCAATCAAGGAGGAATTTTTAGAAAAAATCTAAAGAGTGAGAAAATCTAACGGAATTAGTAAAATTACGAGGAACTGTCTAAAATAACGGAAAAGAAATCATTTCTATAGAAACTGGGATTATACACTACTACTATTTACCATTTCATTGTTGATTTTAATGTCTAGAATTTCAAGATAAATGCGTAACAGAAACTTTCAATAGTTTGGATTTTTCTTGAAGCAATTTATAAATTTTAGCTGATATAAATTAATTTAGAATCATAAATTTGGAAACAATGAAAAATTAAAGATTACAATGACGATATTGTCTGACAACCTGAAAGCAAAAGAATGGAGATAAAAAATTCCTGAGTAGATGGGACAGCCGTTTGAATATAAGATTTAGAAAAATGAAGATTAATTCGCATTTGTTATAAAGTTATTTTAACAAATATTGCACTTTTTTATTTTTTACCTTTAAATACCATTATTCATCAATGTTTTTTGAATAAGTAATAAATAAAAGTCATCGAGACTGAACAAATTTAATTTTCAGTTTGTACCAAAATTTAAATATAAATAAACCTTTTAATATTTTGCATTCTATGCATATTTAATTAAATTGAAATAGACCGAGAAGAAATTATGCAACAAACAATTGCTTACCTTCCTTTAAAACTGGACGAAGAGGAAAATGGAAAGCCAAGAAGTATAAGCCCAAGATCTGAGACGGCAAGATTGATAAGGAGCAAAGAGGTCGGAGTAATTAAAGCTCTGAATCTCAAGAACATGGCCAATACAAGGCCATTTCCAAGTGTTCCAAGGATACCTAAAAGAATAATTTATACTCATATTTCAATTTTGTATCAATACACCCATCTAATGTATACATATATGTAAGACAGAAATTTCAAATATTTTACAAGACAATTATGATCAGTACAAACCAAAACGAGCACCCAAATACCGAATATTCATCAGCATACGTTGACAATAGTAAAACAAGGGCTAATGGCATAAGTCAAGTGTTTAAAAGTCATGTCATGTTATATTCTAAAATCATATCAAAATAAAAATTGGGAAAATATGGTATAGCAAAGGAACAGAAAACAAATTAACACAGATACACAAATTCTACCACCAAAATTGAATTAGATTAGTATTTTCACATAGCCAAATATAGATACAAAAAACGGTGATTAATATTCGTATAAATTTCCAAATAAGTAATAATTGAATTTTACAGATCATTAAAAATATAATAAATTTAATAAACTAACAATGAATTAATAAATTTAAAGAGTGATAAAAAAATCTTACTTTAATAATTAACAGCTGCAATTTTAATATATTCATTTATACATTGTAAAGGGTTGCTTTTTTCATGATGAATATAGCTAATTTTCAACTAACTTAAGAGGTAAAATAATTTTTTTACAAATTCTAGGCATAAAAAACCATGAAAATCACCTATTTGAAAAATATAAAATGATATAGTTATTTATTTACAAAAAGATGAATTTTAAAGCATAAACTATTTTCTTCAAGTAAAAAGTAATTTATTTTTTGTAAAAATGAATTTTCAGCTATTCAAAATTTACGGGTTTTAATTCTTACATTATTTAAATATTTTCACGTAATAATATTTTAATATTAATAAGATAGTGTGAAAATGAGATAAAAGTAATCTTTAGATGAAAAATAGGAAAATAAAAAGTATTACGTGAGGATTTAATGTGAAGCTAATAGCTATTTTTTTAGCAAAACTTTCATGTAGTATTCATTAATAATAATGAATAAAGTGTAAATTTATTAAGTTTTTTTCAGAATTTTTGTATCATTCCTATGTTTAAAAATTTATTCTTTGTAAAAGCACCTAATGAAAGTTCAAAAGATTTTAATCATAAATAACAAGGTAAAATAAATATTCCATCTTATTTCGACACATTTTAAAATAATATGATATTTTTATTATAAATAATAGTGATAAAAAATATAAAATTTTTAATCTTTTCACATTTTCAAAAAAGAAAATTAATTAGTTTTTTAAACAGATAAAAAAATTTCTATTTAAGCACTTTTGCATAGATAAGTAAAAATTTTATGTCTTATTAATTTTAGTATTTAATACCTATTTACGATATATTATGCATGTGCACATATATGTATATACAGGGTAAATATACAAACTTTTATGTATCTTAAGTATATTTTTTATGTGTATCATATGTATCTGTTTCATTTATCACTAAATATATTTAAAAAAGTGCTATATTAATAACTAATAAAAAATGATTTTTTAATGGAAATGAATATCGTCCTTGAACACATACAGAGGTGAGTACTGTTGCCAAATTACTCATTCTAAAATGTTCTTGCCTTGGAAGATTCATAAAATTTCTTTTGCTGCAACATTATTAATTATGAAATGGATTTTATTAAATCAATTATTTCGATTTTAATAAAACTTTAATCTCAGAAACTTGCTTTCAATTCATAACTGGGTCATTATTATCAAAATGGGTAAATATTTAACATAATTACGGCACCAAAAAGCATCAACATATAAATTAAAAATTTAATTAATATTTCATTGATAAAAATGTTCATTTGATTTGTTTGTTTCAAATAGAAAACATCTAAATGGAATTTAAATTTTACATTATTTTGAGACTCATGTACTTGAGGTAACTGTTTAAAAATTACCATTTAATTTTGTATTAAATTATATTTCATTAAATATTCATTAATATTGTTCTGACGCTGAATTAAATTTACACCGTGAATTTATCACACCACATATTAGCAATCAATTTTTTATGATCATCTATGATTACACATAACATAACATTAATTTACAGGAACATTTTGTGACCACCACCATTACATTCTCAAAATGGCCGTTCTAAATGACTTCTCGAAACCAGTCGAACAGCTCGCTATTTCTTTAAAAAAAATTTTTCTATTTCTTTTTCTTAAAAAAAAATCTTGTGTTGCTGTCTCCACAGCGCCATTTCGAGTCGTCGAAATCATTACAATATATTAAACGATATTTCATTAAATGTTCATCAATATATTGAATGGTATTTCATTAAATATTCATTAATATATTAAATGGTATTTCATTAAATATTCATTAATATAAAGGGTATTTTACTATAGATTCATTAATATATTAAAGTGTATTTCATTAAATATTTCATTTTATTAAATAGAATTACTTAATCATGGATGGTGAGCTCCATAATTGAAACCTGTATTCTATTTTGGAAATAAATATCTTGAAAGTGAGTCTAGAATCAAAATTCAGCAATCGAAATATTTCATTTGGCTTTTCTCATATTTCCAGAGAAAATTCTCAGGAATTTAATTTTGGAAAATTCGTGTGTACTCCATATTCAGATTAAACCATTTTCTAATGTAGGCAGCCGAAAAAAAAACATATTTAATAATTTGAAAATTTTTAAGGCAAATAACTTTTTGAAAGAACTTTTTTGAATCTTGTCATTTATTTATTGCAGATAATATACGTTATTTTAAATTACTCTAATAATACTTATGACAAATATTATTAAAACTTGTCTCGCAAAATAAGGAATTATTTTAGCTTTTAGCATCAAATGTCACCAAAATTTACAAGTTACATTTTTTTCTAAAGCTTATTTGTCAATCTATCAATTAAGTTTATATCTTGCACTTGATAGTAGTTAATGTATTATTAAGTATTTATATTTATTTTAGATAAAAAAATCTATTTCTTTACAACTATTTATTTTGAGAAAAAGAAGAGCTTTTAAAACAATTAAGATAAAAAAATGTGTAGTCTTAACAGAGATAAATTTTAGTTTTATTAACTGAAAAAACATATATTTCAATTTAAACTAATGGACTTTCCATTACAATATATTTGTACTAAATTAAGAAAAAGAGAAAAAATTTAATTCTTAATCCTTAAAATAATTTTGATATTTTAAAAATATTATAGTGATTAAATCCAAATAAAAACAGCAGCAAAAATATAATCTAGATAACTTAGACACTTATATAGATTCCTTAAATATTTCACTTTTTCAAGTAGTAAAATGATGTATGATAGTTATATAAAAATAGAGCTTTTTAATAAAAGATTCACGAATTAAATTTGTTTCAACGACTCGTGTATTACATTTCATAATGGATGTAAATTACTCAAATCTCCAAAAAAAGAAACTTCTTGGCGTATAAGGAAATTGAAGACAAATTTTGATGTTTAACTAATTCATTTATCTTTATTTGTTATTTTATCCTATGAAACATCACCATTAAATTCATTCTAGTATATTTTTATTAAAAATGTAAATGATGTATATTAATTTTTAAGCAAAGTGCAGATATATCTGAATTTACATTAATCTGCACACACATCTTCAGAAATTTCGGAAAAGCTGCAACTGTTATTTTTGAATTTTGATTGCTTTAAGGAATAAATTCCTTAACTGGATTGAAACAATTTCATAATAACTTTTTTATTTAAGATATATTTCATACACTTAAATCAATTTTGTAAGCAAAAATTAATCCTTTTACTCTATCTTAAAAGCTAGAAAATATGTACTGTATCTTTGACCTGAAGACAATATTTAAAACTACAAAAAGAAAACGGAATATTTGGAGTGTCAGCAATTTATTATTATAAAAACACAAACAATTAGAATATTTTAAAAATTGAATCAAAAATTGAAGCATACATTTATTAGTTTTTATGTTCACTATTTTTATTTTTTATAAAAATATATTGTTTAAACAAGTTTGAGAAGTTTTAAAATTTCGACTAATTAAAGAAATGCCAAACAAAATTGTTACAAAAGCGGTCATTTTTTTGTGTTAGGTAACAGACTAGATCGTAAACTTTTCAGAAAAGTAATTGTCACACAGAATTAAAATATGTTAGTAAAAAATGCGAGATTTACTAAGTTTTTAGGTTTGAAATTTAACATTGATTGTAAAATACAATATTCAAGCTATATAAAAATATGAATTATAATCTTAATAGCTATATCGATATTTTATAAGCTAGTAAAGATTAAAACAACATATAATATCAATTAAATAAATCCTTGATAAACAAGTCTTATTTCTTAGCGTAACATACAATATTAAGACATTTTGTATATTAGAATAAAGAATTGTATAATAACATTATAATTAAACCATGTAAGTAAAAAATGACAGCTTTGTCTATGTTTTAGTTTGTTTTATTGATAAGAATATAAAGCAGAATTCAATAAATGATTATCTAGTATACTAACATGTTGAATTTCTCGTCAGTGTAGACAATGTTGTCGATATTAAATGTTTGAACTGAACAAATTAATATATGATATGCATAATGTTATTCAATACTGGTTAATATTATCGAGTAATCAGAGGACGATCATATATTATTGCTATATGGTCAGTATCCAGTTACAACAAAATGATATTAATTTTGAGAGCAAACAACAATCACAGATATGTATCAAAACAGATTATCTTATACTCGAAAAACTTTAATTACAAAATGTTTTTTTTTTCATGAAGATGAAGCCATTTTGAATTTATAAGTGTAATAAAAATTACATATAAAATTAAATTTCTTTGAAATTCAATAAGAGTTTAATACATTTCATTTTAGATTGATATAAAAAAACATGAATTTAAAGACATAAATATAGATTCAATTAAATGCAAAAATACTTAAAAACTAAATATTAAGGTTAATGAATTTTTATTAAATTATAAACTTTATTTAATAATTTTTCCGTATTCGGTGAATATAACATTTAATCGGTATTCTATAACTGCGTATAAAATTTTAACAAACTTCGTTTGTTGAGAATGATATTCTTGAATATTCCTATCAATAAAGAAATTTTTGGATCTAAGACTTTTAAATGTTATTATTTGTTTTTATATTTTTCATGAAAACATTTTTCTACTTGTAATAACCATGAAGTAAAAAGGTTATAAATGTGTCTAAAATATCAAATAAGAATTCAATGATAAAGTAAGAAAATTTTAAAAGTCAGATGGGTCTACAAAATTTGTGAGTAACATAAAATGAAAATAGAGTCTATTCCTTTCATGTGTAAAGAATTTTAAAAGTACTTTGTGTAACGTTTTAACTGCAGGCAATTTAAATGTGAAAGCATAAAATGCCCGAGGAAATTTATAAAGCATATCTTACATTTCATTCCTATCTTCTAAATAAAATGGAAAATATACTGTATTTGCATTTTTTAATTTTTTTCTGTTACATATTTACCACATATATAATGATAGTTGATGAAATTCAGAAATATACTTGTAATAATGCAAAATAACACAATAAAATATAATCAAAGAATGTATGTATTTTTAACTAAAAATGAATCAAAGCTTATTTTTAACTAAGCAAAAATAACTACAAATTTTTATTATTTATTCATATCATCTTTTTTTAAATTTTGATATTGAGAAAATTTATTTAGAATACTGTAGCTATGTTTTCCTTAAATAAATAATATTTTTGAATATTACAAAATTCAAAATTATTACTCACAACATCAAAATTTTAAAAAAAGATGATATGAATAAAAAAAATTCAAATACGTTTTACCTAAGCCTTGAAAATTTTAATAGAATTATTTAAATTTTAATCGAGTGATTAATTTACTACAATTAAAATAAGACATTGCGAATAAATATTCTTCCAAATATGTTTTGATCCATATTTATGTTTCTTCCAAATATAAAATCTTTAATAAAATTAACTAATAAAGTTAATCATAAATTCAAATTTATTGTTTCTTATTGTTATACTGAGTTGTATCAATGTGTAATTTAGGCTTAATATAGAATGAGAATATAAAATATTTTGATTGTATATTTCTTGGTAAAATATGTTATCAATAATAATCAAAAGTTAACGAAGTATTTTATATGAAAACAAATAAAGTATTGGATTTTATATAAAGTTATTAAAAATTGGAAGTCTTTGTGAAGATTATTCGAGAAAAATTTAGTATGCATTATTTTTTTTTTGATTTAGTAATGTTATTCATTATTTGAAAAGACTGTTTATGGATAAAGGAAAAGGTATATTAGATTTTATAAATTACATCATTTTTATGGAATGAAAAGCCTTAATAACAAAAACTTTTATTTCGATTAATTAATTAGTTAAATAATTAAATTAAAACATAAATCTAAAACCGGAAACCAAATTTTTTAAAATTATGATTATTTGCATGTGAGAAAATTAAAAAATTTTATTACTTTTGTTCACATTAAATATACGAGTATTATAATATGATGAAATATTTAAAAGATCAAAATATTTGGTAATTATAAGTTTTTGGCAATTAGATAAAATACTATTACAAAAGAGAACACAACTGTATTTCTATATAATTTCAGTTATAACGTATTTCTAAAATTTTCATATTTTGATTATACTGATGAAAGCAGAACATAAGCAGTTACTACAAAAATCTTTAATGCACAGAAAAAAAGTAATTTCATATTTTATTTAATAAAGTAAACATTTTAGTAAAAATTCTTATTTATTTTCTGTAAAAAATTTGCTTTCACAGTCCATTTTAAAATAACTTATTTGAGTATTAGTATTTATTTTTTAACTGTAAAAACAAATTAAATGCTAATGCATTTGGTAATAATTATTGATTTTGTTCTCGGTTTGTTTCTATAATCCAGCAAAGTTCAGCAAAATTCTACATAAAATAAAATAAAAGGTCAACATGCACAACTTGAATAAAAATTAGTATTTATAAAAAACATTTATAAATAAAATCAATAATTCCCACTGGTTTCTAATGTATAAATACATTTTTTTGATTTCAAAATATGTATTAATGTTTTATTAGAATACCTTAATTTAAAAACAAATTATGCAAAGATAAATTTTAATTCATAATTTTAGTGTATTGTTTTTTCAAAAATACTCTGTTCATTAAGTTAAAGCAATATTTCAATTTGAATTAAATTGCAGAATTTTCTTTCTTATAATAGAGAGAGAGAGAAAGTAATGCATCGTTTTCTGATGAAAATAAAGTTTTTATGAAGATAACTTTAACAAAAAAGAAAATAGTATCAATTAGCTAATGTTATTAAAATAGCATTATTAAGTTGAATTTATAAATGTAAGAATAGTTCATAATTTGTTGCTGATTTTTCTGTAATGAGTTAAAATATATTAGTTTTACTCTAAATGTATTTTTACTGATTTTATAAAACAAATTTAATTATGTTCAAAAATTAATAATCGAGCAACATTCATTTATGAGCACTTAAAAATAAATCATGTTACTTTCTATTCGAAGATCTACTTAAAAGTTCTTGTGAAACTGTTATCTTACGATTTTCTAAAATATTCATAAATAATGGCGCTGAAGGGAAAATAAAGTTAATTATTGATGAAACGAAGAAAGCGATTTCAATAATAACTTATTTGCGTGATGTTTCGTGTACCTAATTGGTCCATGCCCAATAATTTATCAGACATCGCTATTTTTATTTTGCTACATAATGCACAAAAATTATTTCAAAAACAGAGTAAATTAGTCGTTTATTGCTCTCTTTACAAATTACAATCTATCAAACAAGAAAATATATAAAACAGATTTTCAATTGTCTTTAAAACATAATACTATAAATGTAATATGAATAAAACAATTATGTAAAGAAAATTTTTCAATTCATATGGAGGGAAAAAAACTTACATTTTATTTTTATATTAATGTTTATTCCGAAATTTTCCTGAAGCATTTAGACTGTTAAAAAGATTTTTTAACAGTTGCAGTCATATCTTATATCAATTTTGCATTAGTAGGTGTTCTAGTCCTCATGGTAGGAGATAGCGGAGAAACCAAATAAAGTTGTGATTATCACATTTAAGGAAAATACAACAAAAAGACCTTGATATATGATTATGTGCTTTAATTTGTTGTAATTTTTTCTATAAAATTTAAGTTAAAGTTAATTCCCTATTTTACAAACTACCATTTTTGGGGATGCTATTGGTATTTGGAAAACTAATAAAGATAAAATTTTGATGGCATATATAGAAAGGTTGGCTACTCCTGATTTAAATCATAGAAATTGCATACGAAATACTTAATTTATTATATATATATATTTAATAATAATGACAAGTAATTTATTTTTTTTACTGTCATAACTTAGTATTTTTGTTTAGTGGTTTATTAATAATTTTAAATGCAGAAGATATTTTATAATTATATAATTGAACTTGTAGATTATATTGTTACTTTATAAAATAAAATCAGATGTTTTTTTAGTTTGAATTCATTTCATGATGTGTTTATATGTATTTAAATATAAATATAATATTCTAAAATCACATTCCATTTCTAACTATAAAAACTGTGTAATATTAATAAATGTGTAATAATATTAATAAATATTGTGTAATATTAATAAAAACTGTGTAATATAATAAAAACTGTGTTTAAAATTATAAATTTGATTAGTAAATATAATCTTATTTTTTGACGATTTAAAAGCAGTTACTTAAATTAATAGTTTTTAATGGAAAATTTAATCACATATTCGTTTTAATATCCATATTTTGTGAAAATTTAAGCAATTCTTTTTTTAGATGTATTTGATAATAAGAGTTAGTCGAAAAACAAATTTTGAGATACTGACATACAATCCAAAATAGGATTAATTGAATCGTATATGGAAAGTCAGTATCTCCAAAATTTCTAATTTACTTGTTTGTAAATATTAATTTAAATAAATTTCATCTTAAGTATATTTTCTCTTGTAGATATTTTTAAGAGTGTTACAGCGATTAAAAGTTTGAAATAAAAAAGATAAAATCAGGATAATATTAATCACTTAAAAGCAAAAATTAAACAACTTATTGTTAATATGGTTCTTAAATGTTCAAACACTACAAAGAATTTTGGGCAGAAACATTACAAAGAATTTTGGGAAGTTTATAACAATATTTAAACAACGAATAATTACCATTATTGTTCTCAGCGTAGGCTATATTGTGATTATTACAAATTTTAAGAAAACCAATTGGATAAAGGAATTTTATTTTAAAATTTTAATGAAAAAAGATATCATTTAGTTTTATAAAATACTTTAATAAATAAAACATATACTTTAGATGGAAAGTTATTCCTATGTCCACAGTTATAAGACATTATTCATATTTCCGTCAATAACTACTATGAATATATTTAAATCACACATTTATGTACTTTAGAATGGCTATTTGATATGCGCACTTACATTATTTAAATACCTCAAATCTGATTGTAAATATTCAGGTATTTAACAGATTATTTAAAATTACATCATGAATCTATTAGAAGTGAAGGAATACCATTTCAAAAACTACATATTACCCCAATTTTAGCTAGCTTTCAGATTTTTTGTTTCCCTTTTCTTAAAATTTCCTATTTAAATTAAATATTAATTATGAAAAATCTAAGAAAATAATTGAAAATCGTATTTCATCTCGCAATTAGCAATAAAGGTTGTATAAAAATAAATCAGCAATAAAGGTTGTATAAAAATAAATCAAACATGAAATTTTAATTTATTCATAAGAATCAAAATAAGCTTTAATTTGAATTATTTGTGACGCATTAGAAGTAAATACTATTTTTGGTTAATTTTAACTGACTGTCTTCTTGTTTAAGAATATGAAAACAAATTCTCAGATATTTTTTAAATATGAATGTATTAATTGTTTTGTTAAATTTTGAAATTAAGAATTTGTGTTACATTTCGAATTTCAACTGAGATAATTATCTTAAATTATATCGCAAAATATTTATATTTCATTAAATAAGGAATTACAGTTAGAGCTTGTTGTTGTTTTGCTTGCATTACAGATGGAAAATACACGCACAATTGAAACAGATATAAGAAAACTCTGTATATACTTTATGTAAATATATGTGAAGAAATGCTCAAAGGCATCATGAGAAGGCATGAAAATTAAAAATTAATGAATCTTTTTCATATAATTAAAAAAGAATAGGATCTACACTTCTAAATATAGAGAAGAATAATTAATATTTTATTATAGATTTAAAAAACGAGAAACATGGAATATATTTTTAAGTTATCATGATAATTTGAGAATTTATGCGCCCTAGGGTTATAGGGCGTTAAATTAGAATGTTATAGGGCGCATAATTAGAATTCATGCGCCCTATAACATTCCTATTGAAATTTAGTCTATTTCAATTTGCATAAAAATATTCCTGCTAGTTATATTAATGTTAATGCTTCAAATATGTACCGAACGTTTTATTAAAACTCAAATTTTCAATAAAAGTTTTGAAAATGCATAATAATTGGAATTTTGACTTGTGAACAATTATCAGAAATAACATTGTTAAGTTAGTTAAATGATGCTAATACTGGCTCAAGAAAAATGTCTATATAAATATTTTTCATTAATATACTTTTATATACAAACCTTGAAAAATATTCTTTAGAGGCATTTTATTTCTTGTTAAATTTTCAAATATGTATTATATCAAAATCAAATGAAGTAAGTGTTATGAACAGTACAATAAAATTTTAATTATAAATAAATAAGATATTACTACTTTAAAATTTATTGTTATATTTTATGATTTTTATTTGAAAATACTATTAAAAATTGTTGGAAAGTCTACAATTTTTATACATATGCGAATGAAATGTAAAATCAAGTGAGTCTTAGTTTATATAAATAGAAAAAGAATTAAATTTTTAAAAAACAAATATTGCATTGTCGTGTAAAAAGAAACATTTATTATTAATACTTAAATAACCTTAATAATAGTAATGACTTAATTTATAATTACTTAAAGCAGTAATAAATGCACAATACAAATTTAGAGCATACTTGGTGGTCGAGAAAGTGGTAAAATTTGTAAGCAAACGAAAGAAACAAACAAAAGTTGGCATTATCTCTCTAATATATAAATTTCGTTTTGAAAGTAGTTTTATTATAATGATTATAAAATAAAAAAATTATGAAAACAGCAGAAAGTTGCTATTTAAACAACATGTGTGATCTGCATAGAAAAATTAAGATTTTACCTTATAAGTAAATATTTAAGTATATTACATTATTAAACGTCGATACATTACACAATTATTTATCTTAATAATTACATTATACATTATAATCTTTAAATTACAGTAATCAAACAGTTGTTACTCTATTTTTCCTTAATTTATAAATTTTTCGTTTTGTTAAGGTGAAAAAATTAAACCTAAATATGTTAAGTTACTCGTGTTAATGATCACATTTTGTTAGTTATGCTATATTTTTCATAATATTAATCTTTTCATATAAAATCAAATAATTGTAAGATAGTTACGCAAGAAATTAGGAATATTAGGTAGATATTAAGTACTTAAAATGATTTTAATGGTAATTGTCTAAAATATTTAAAATACAAAATAAATAAATCGCGTATACAGTAATTTAGATAAAACCTACAATCGTGGTGATTTTTACTACAGTATTGCAAAAAGAAATAAATTATATTTATTACTTTATACAAAATATACTTGACACTATAGTTTAAGTTTTTAAATATGTTATTTTTTATAAAACCTATGGCCAATAAATTACTGTATATAAGCTAACACACACACAATATATATATATATATATATATATATATATATATATATATATATATATATATATATATATATATATATATATATATATATATATATATATATATATATATATATATATATATATATATATATATATATATATATATATATATATATAATGAGAAATATTTCGCTTACTTAATATGTAATTCAATGCAGTATTTGAGATAGTTACACTATGCGATATAAAGCATTATACTGTCGATTTATTTCACGATCAGTTATGTTAATTGATATCTGAAATATATTCAGGCATTACAATTTATATAATTGATATATGACTTAAAATTATAATATTGCCTTATAGTGATAAATTCGCTTAATACCAGAGCTTTGAGTAATGTATTCATATCGCATAACATTAACAAATATTCAAAATAAAATGTAAAGTTTAAAGAATATTAATTAATTTATCAGAACAATATAAGATATGCGTTTTAGTTTGCGTAATATTCTCTCACGAAAAATATACTTGTTAACGTTTGATAGAGTAATACAAAAATTTTCTGTATATTTATTACAGATCTTCTTTATAAATGAAAATAATACACTGTAAAAACTTGAAAAAAACATTGCATTACAAACAAATTCTAGAAATAATAAAGTTGATTTTATAATTTTTCATTAATTGAAAAATAATATATAAATAATTCGTTTGAACATCACAAAATACGAATTTATTATAAAAATGAAGGACATTGGAGAGTGGTAAACTGTGTTTTCGATATAAATCTGTTAGAATATAGAACTAATGAAATAATATTAGAAGGTATTTTAACATAAGCTGATTTTTCGCTTATCCTTGTTAAGCTTTCTTTTTCTTAGGAAAACCATTGAAGCATTTGTTATTCAAATTTAAAAAATTTAAGGGTAGTTCTTATTTTTAAATATTACACTTCTCCACTTAAAAATTTTACATGTAAATAAACCTATGCAAGTCAACGCTCATGCGAAAATTTTCGTAAACTTAATGTTTTCCCTCAGAAGTAGAGCTGTTTTAAGTATAAATAATACAAATTTACCTGTGCACTCATGTATGCAACTATTTTGAAGCAACCTTATTACAAGGGAAACAAAAAAGTTCTTCCCGATTTCAATGAGCCAAAAGGACATGACATACAGAAAGTGTAGACTATTGTTAGCTTCGAAGCAATCACCAGTTGGCATCCATCAGAGCATATTGTCAATGTGTCTCCAGTTGTGTAATCAATCCTCTTGTGGTAAAAATCGGGATTTGGATGGAAAGAGCTACATGGGTGTTTGGTGTAAGTCTGCTTCATTGGTAAAAGATTTTTTTCTACGAAGATGATTGTCCAGGGAATGGAAAAGGTGATGATCTGATGGTGCAAAGTCAGGTGTGTAAAGAGGGCACAGAATCTCAAAACCATGTTATTCCTGACCACATACATGTCATGTAGTCTCAAGTTATTGGCCAAGAACAGTAAGCCCTTTTGATTAACCAGTGCTGGCTCCATCAGTTCCAATGTCAGTTACACACGCTCCAATTGCTGCGAATACAGGTTCACAGTCACCGTTTGGCCCATTAGTATCAGTTCATTGTGAAAAACTTGGCGTCTAGTCCACCAGACACTAGCTTCATCACAGAGAGATGACTCTGCCGACCTGAATGTGAAACTAATGTCTTGTCGCACGTTCATTCAGAGCATTATCTCCAAACACTCGACATATTAGGCCATTTGATGCAGTAGCTGGTAAGCCCACTTTGAAGTCGTATAGCAGACTACACCGAACAAGATCCTTCGATACGTCCATTTCTCTTCCCTACTGTATGACTTACGATTGATTATTGTGCGCGGTAACATCTGCTTTTATAAAGACTGATATTAGTACTCTCGACTGACCGATGTCTCAAACCCGTCATGCACTAATTTGTATACGTATTCTCACTTCATTATATATCAGTGTGAAAATGGACAAGGATATTCATATTAACCTTCTATGTTGATGCTTGATGCCTTTTATGCTTACATGAATAATACTCGCATAACAATAATCGTCACAACAATGTATACCAATTATAACTTTATAAGGAATAGAAAGGTCAACTATATATACAACTTAGATATTATAATGGACGATTACTACGGATTATGTAAAATGTATTTTTTATAGCAAATTTCAGATTAACTAAACTATTCAACATTTTTTTTAAAAAATTCATAATTGTTATAGTAAAATAAACAATTGGAATTTTAATGGTGAAGTTTTGATATATATCTTATGTTCTGATCTTTCTTTTTTGAACTAATATGTAGATCAATAACTTATAATTCTTTTCGACTAGGTCGTTATTATTCAGGGTGGAAAATAAGCATCCAATCATGGTAATAAATCCCATTAATATTGCAATATATATAGGATGAATATAATGTTAAAAAAAACTTATCAAAGCAAATGTATTTTAGCAGATAAAACATTCAACAGGTTTTACAAAATGTGCATTTTTCTTCGAAAAAACATTCCAATTTGTTTGTAGTGGAATATAAACTGGATTTCTGATGTAAGAACTTTGATATCTGTCCTGGGAATCTTTTTCTTAAGCAAATACATAAATGTATAAATTAATAATTTTTCTAAACATGACCATTATTATTTAGAAAAAAGAATATAATCATTTGTCGTTAATTAATTAATTGCAGTATGATTAATTAAAAAATATTGAACTTAATATGTGAATCTATTATTCTTAACATATTAGGAAATGTATGATGCTTGTCAAAGTTTTAGCACAAAATTTTTTATCTATTAATCTAATTTCTTATCCATTTATTTGAATACAAATCTTAAAATTGAAAATAAATAATTTCAAATCTATTACATTTTTAACACCCCCTCAACTCAAAGCATCTCCTATTATTCAAAAATACTTAATAGACTGTATTTTGTATAATAAACTAACAGATATTTTATTAACACATATATTGTCAAATAGGTATGTTATTTTTCTGTAATTATTTATAATTATATTTACATAGGTTTTTATATCTCTCCAGTAGTTACTACACCTTTACTGAAGGATGTGTAAAATATTTGTGAAAATTCCCTGCATATTCTTCAAGATTTTTTTACAGATTGAAGAATAACCTATTAAGGAAATATATTTGTTAAATACTGTTTAAATATTTTTCTAAAATATTAAAGCTAAATTGAGTTTTGGATGGTAACCGTTATGATACAGGCGAAAACATTTTATTTAAACATATTAATGCTATTGTTTATTTAACTGATCAAAAAACAAAATTTCTCAATAACAAATATCAGAATTTAATTTATAGCTTAATAAAATTAAAATGACTAATGGTAGTTTATTTTATAAAATCTTTAAGCAAAATTTAACTTCATTTGCTTAGTAAATAAATTGTTTATTTATTTATTCATAAGAAATAGTACTTAAATACTAAATATATATTTCTATTTATGGTAAAATCAAACTTTTAGGAGAAGTAATTTGCCAAAAAACTCTTTTCATAGAAACAATCATTAAAAATATCAACAAAGGTATACATTTGTTGGAGATAGAAGAAAAAAGTAGGTGGTATTGATTGAAGCTCGAAAAATTGTCTTATAAACACATGCTATTGAAAACTTCGCCAAGGTCAAATCTTACTTTTTCAGTAGTCTAAAGGTTTGAATGTAATAAGACACCGCGCGCGTATCGCATTGAATGATTATTCATAAATTTGATTCGTTAATGCAATCTTCGCAAAAAAAAAAATTCAAAATCCTTATTATATATCGAGGATAATAAGGATTTTGAATTAATAAAAGATATTGGATTAAGTTAAAAACATTTCTTATTTAATTTTTTAGATGTTTTCCTATATTTGATAAATTTTATTCTTAAAAAATAACGTAAATTAGGAAAAGAAGCTTCCAGATCATATATCCTTCTAAATTTCTGTGGCATTTTTCTATTTACGAAAACTATAGTTATCATGATTAAATTGCAAATGATTTCAAAGTTTATAATTAAAAAAACAGATGTATGCATGTAAAATAATAAGTAATAATTATTATCAAAACATTTTACACTTGTATTGTATTGCGATTTTAGATAATTTCTACAATATATTGATTCTTTTATTTATTTTGCAATATAAAATGATTGTTTACGTTTCTATATTACATTAATTTGCTTAAACTTCATTTAGCTCTTCATTTTCTCTGGTATCATTATTTTTACATCATTTTCTTTCTTTAGTAATAAGATTTACAAGTTTCATTCTTTTTCTAGACAAGTATCATGTATTACAGTAGAAATAATAGATAAATGAATTTACTGTTCTGATATATTAATTAATAGAAGCTAGCTGGTAAGTTAACATAATATTAAAAATAATTATGAACTCAAAGATATGTTTTGATTAACCAACTTACATCGTTCATCAACAGAAATTAATATAATGAGAGTAGGAATTTGAGTCAAAAGTTTTATTTAATAATATTATTTTACAATCCTATCTAAACTTTCCATATAAAGAATAAACTAGCTTATCCTTTCCTTTTAAATTTCTTCTAAATTTCTACAACTTTGTGTTAATAATTTTATTTTTATTAAAAATTCACTGACTTCATTACTTCTATATTAAAAATTTGAATGTGATAAAAAAAAGTTTTATTGCATACAAATTAACATTACAAGTTATGAAGTGTTTACATATATTGCATCAAATTTTACATTCATATTACTACATTTATTCATTTTAAAATATGGTTTATCTATATAAAAATATGCATATTCTTTGTTTTGTTAAAATATTTTTTACTTAAATTAAACGAATTATGTCTTTATTATCATATATTATTGTATTATTATCATTTATTTATTATCATACATATGAAAATGTGAATTATATGGAGTGAAAGTGATCATGAATACTATGTAAAATTAAATTTAGTGTTAATGCAATAATCATACAGTTCAACTTCATGCTCATATAAGTCATATGTAGAGGTATCTGTTGCAATTCAAAAATATTTTTTAAGTCTTACAAGATTTATATTACCTACAGTATCATTGAACTCATAAGTCTAGTCAGGGCTATACAGATTCTTACTCTGCAGTTCAGAGGAAACATCACGTACATGAAGTTGAGTACATCAAATAATTCACGAGCAGAATTTCTAACGTAGCAGCAGTAACAATGCTACGCATTCTGCTGAGAAATTTTTCTCACGTTTCTAATCCGAGAGTATCTCTTTCAGTGTTATAGTGAGATAATATCTTTCTTTATCCTCCTTATAAATTTTACTTATAAAAATTAGCAACATGGTAACTGAATATTTGAAAAATATAACGTTTGTAAATATGAAATCTGGAACTATTCCCTCATATATTAATTTTGGGAAAATATAAATTTAAGTAAAGTTGGTACAGGTATAATATATGTATATGTATAAATGTACATTAAGTAAAACATTGAAACCTGAAATTCACCATTTATGTATATATATATATATATATATATATATATATATATATATATATATATATATATATATATATATATATATATATATATATATATATATGTATGTATGTATGTGTGTATGTATGTATAAACTACATGAACGGGATAATAAAACAAGATACCTTGCATAATAAGTGATGATAATTGTTAAAATTAAATATATATTAAAACTAATATGTCGTGTTTATTATGTATATAGATCACATATAGTAAAAGTGATTATAGAAGCTGATTATTAATTTGCTGGGAGTCATTTTTGTTGATAATACAGTGAACAACACTCCTAAACACAGACACAGAGTTGGCTGATTGTCTGTTGGGAAATACCTATTCAATCCCTTTCAGACTTTAACCCCAATGCTTCATCTAGATAAAAAGATGGCGACAAGTAAACGGCAACCACTCATGTTTCAAGCATTTTCTACTGGTGAGAGATCCGTGGTGATAATTTCCCAATGAAGTAAGTTTCAGAATTCTAGACAGGGAAAAATAGTAGCCACTATAGAGATTGCAAATTATCCTCCGGAGAAATCAAGGATTTCGTTGGATGAAATCAGGCAACTAAAAAAATTATCTGAATTTGGAGAGTGCAGTTGGTGACGGTAGAGTGACGAGATTAATTGAATCCATATTGTTGCGAAATAGTATGAAGTGATAAGCATACTGTGAACATAATAGTGCTGGATTCAATCTGTTATATACCATTCAGTATCCGCTAGTACTATTCAGCACAATTTTAAATGAATAGAATGTCCGCAAAGGGAGCATTGTTTCCTTTAACTTTGACTGAAAAGCAAATGTAATTGCGCCATCAATGATGCAATGCGCAAAGGACGTGAATAACCAAATGCAAAGACAATGTACTAACTGACGAATGTCTAGAGTCACCATGGTGAGAAACTGCTGAATTGTTTGGTCGCATCGTCACACAAATCCTGCATCCAGTATTATGGTTTAAGATAATATTGATTTCTCTTTCGTGTCCTTCAGCACTTACCAAAAGACCATATTCCAACAAAATATGCATCAGTTAAGATGTTCTCTTTTTCAGTATTAATGAAAGGAGTTGAATTCTCATTGTTCTTCTAGTTCACCACAAATCAAAAATGCGTGTGGTACAACAGTTCTAAAGTACATCACCCGTTCCTACACCATATAAACTTTGGCAATAGCATCAACAATTTTGGGAATAACATCGAGTCACATCAACTGCTGTAGCCCAAAGAGACACCCATAATATATTTGATTCTATACAAAAATGTGTGGCAGCCAATAATATTGAGAACAGTATGGCTTTGATTCTCCCTTCACAAAAGTCTATAATTTCAATCATTTGATATTGGTTGATTTACCCACTACATATACACGTACATGTAACTACATATGGTAATAATATCAAATTTAAACTAAATAAACAGCCCGTTATGTTTTTAAGTAATTACAATCATTCTTTTAGAGTTAAATTTATAAATAATTAAAACCTTTACTTTATTCATACATTTTACACATTAAAATCAGTAAATAGCTTCATTCCAAATAGTCAGTAAATTCCTCAAATATTTACTATGCTTTGAGGACATTTTGCGTAATTTTACATATAGAAACAGTCGTAAATTATATGCGATAGATAATTGCAAATAATCGCATAAATAAAAAGCTTTTAGTAAAATATCTAGTTTGTCACTCCATTGTAAAAATTAATTAAATTAAATGTAACTACAAACGTTGACAAAATAATTAAAAAACAGTGACGACAATGATAAATTACAAGGAAAATGTTTTCCTTATATATTACTGCCATTTTTTTCATTTTCTACTAAAAAAATTCAACAGTACTGCTTTTTTTGCACTCATCTAAAAAGTTGTTACTCTTGTGTTAATTTCTTACTCAAGGTGATTATTGTTTTCTACTACTGGTAGAAACATGCTTACACAAAGAAATAAACATAAAAAGTGCACCAAACTTTCCAACATAATCAGGATATACTACAAACAAGAATATGACAAATTGATTACCTGATTGATTAATTTGATTGATTAATTGATTATGTGAAAAAGATTATCTATACAATCCATTCCAATGATTCTACAATTTTTCTTTAAAAATTGTTGCAAACACAAAATGGTGAGTGGAATTACGCTGAAGTTAAGATCAAAGTAATTAGTCATCATCAAAAATCTAAATGAATTTATATCGTTCATTATAATATTTCGACTTTGTTAATATTAAAAGTATTTTGAAATAAGATCCCTATTTTAAATTAATGAAAGTTAAAAAATTAGATAGTTATTTAATGCTTAGAGTTATTGATTTGGATGAGAGTAGTAATTTAAAAAAATTCCTCAGCATTTCTTTAAAATGATTATTTAAATATTTGATAAATATTATATTGTTTAATTTAACTTAAAATCATATTTAAACTCTGGGTTGATGCAAGTTAAAAAAATAAATAAGCATATTATAACGTGATAATTTCAACGGACCACATGCCTTTGCTTTAGTATAGTACTTTTAAAAAAAATCGAGTTATGATAATGTAATCAATGGTAAAAATATCTCAATATATAATTTAATGTATATATTCCATCTCATTGTGGCTTATTTCAATTGTTAAATCTTCCAAATTTACAAGTATAATTGTTCTTTTTCGAGATTAATTTAATTTCAAATCTTGAAAGAGTATTTCTTATTTGCTGTTAAAATTAAGTTTCTGCAACTTTGAATCCTTTTAAAATAAAACAAAGGAATATCGTATAAAATATTATTGCTGATCAATCTGCTTTAATAAGAAGGCTATAGAATGAAGATGATGTTAATTTTATAAACATAGTTTTAAAAATAGACAATGTATCTGAATATTAATATTTATAAAGTGTGTAATAAGATTTTAATCATATGTTTTCTTTGAAATATATAATGTAAATCTTATAAATTTCTTGAAATATTTATAATTTAATAAATCTTCATATAACTCTATTGCTTTTCTAATAGATTAAGCTTACCGCAAAGATAAAACTGTTTAAGTAGATTAGATAGAGATCTTCTGTAATAAGTCACACCACTATACCATTGTCATATCACTACTTCTTCCAAGAGTAGTTTGTTTTTTTATAATACATTGATCATAAAAACATTTTACAATTTAAACATATATGCAGGTTATTGGCAAAATTGAATTAGACGAATTTTTGCTGAATGATATTCATTCGCATTCTGTATATTGCCTTATAATAATCAACATTATCATTCTGTTATTGTAATAATATTTAATATTTTTCCTCAAACATCTTAAGTAAATTCTAAATAAAGCAAAATAGAATTCAAATTAAATTATTTTTACACTAAAATTCTTTAAAGTTTCATATAAAAAACATTCTGAACATTTAAAAATAACTTTTTTAGTTTTTTGTAAAAGAATAACATTATTTAAAAATTAATTTGTTTGCTGTTAATCTAAAACTTTAATTATATAAGAGAATCAGGTAAATTTTAGACATGATATAATGAAACAAAAATGCAACCATCTAGAGACATTAAGAACGTCAAAAATTGTTTTATTCTGTTAATATTCATGTTAAAATTTGTTGCAAATTGTATCAATAATAAAAGTTCACTTAATAAACCGTATATAAATGTTATATTGATTTGCTTAGAACAATATTTATGCATTAAAAGGCAATTTGATTTCAAAACTTTTTGTTACCCAAATATTCATGATATATTTTTGCTGATGCGTATAAAAAGCTTTTAGAGTTATTTTTAAACAAAAATGTTTCAATGAAACATTCATGAATATCCAAAGGAATTATTTTATCAGCTAACTAATTACATAATCATCTTTTAGCTATTATAGATTACGTAGAGAAATTTCATTCATATATTTATGGAATTAAATTCATAGTTCATATTGTTCATGCTATTTAAGTTTTTTATAGAAATTAATTAAATTATTCTATCAAAAAATGATTTTTGTGGGTTTCCATTCATATAATATGTAACTCACAGATTTGTTTTTTTAATGAAATAAAATTTTGAAGGTTTGCTCAAAAGACATCTGCTAACTGCTAACTTTTACTTAAAGAAATCACTTGTCAAATTTAAAAACAAGTTAAAATTTAATCAAAATTATCCTATCGTTTTATAGTAAATATTTTATTTTGAAAAATATGTTCTGATTGTAAAAAGGAAAGGTTCATGTACTCCTGTGCCATTAAAAGAAAAAAATTCATATGAAACTATAAACTACAATACTTATTTATCATGTTAATCCATCAGCTCTATACTATATTTGTTTCAAATATATAAGTTCAAAAAATATTCAGGTAAGAGAAATATTGTTTGCTGTAAACGCTAAAAATATTTAAAACCCATTTAAAAATATTTTATTGATACTGCAACTGGTTTTAACTACTTCAAATATTTATAAACTTTTACTGCTTACAATATTTGTGATACATTTTAAAATTTATTTAAGTATTTAATTCAAAATTATTAGCACTCATAGAAATAGCTTAAAACAAATTTTCAAATTAACTTACGTATTTCCAAATTTATTAAGTGGAAAGAAACTAACTTTTTAAGCAAATTAATCAAGCATTAGACAAAGCTATTATCAACTTTTATCAAAGTACAGAAAGAAATTATATAAATCAGACACAGAAGGGAATCAAACTTATTATTAAACTAACCTAAAATTTAATAAGATAGCTACAATGTCATGGCTTAAATGATAACTCCATAAAACAATTTCATATAAAACATAAGACATTTCATATTTGAATTTCCATTTTCCTTTTTTTATAATTTGTGCTATCAATCGATGAGAGTGATATTATATGTTAAAACCCAACGAGTCAGAACGAATTTGGCGCGATTTAAAATGTTCGGGCCAAGCTTTGCTTAATTATCTCGTAAGTCTATCACCTCTACGTCAACTCGTATGGTTTTCAAAATACTGATCGCATTTAAACTCGCATTTTAAACATTATAATCCAGTTTTCAATTACAAAATTTAGAATATTTCATTATACAGTAGGTGATTAGTTAACGAACATAATCCGTTACAAGACTATGTTCGCTCTCCGAAATATTCGTCAACCGATCATCAATTTACCATAACTTTTTTGTGAAATCAATTAATTTGCTTAGGAGACCCTAAAAATTAAATTTAAAAAAAGGATGTATAATTTCTTAGTTGGAGTTTATTAAAAAGATAGTTTTGCATATTAATCAGTTCTTATTTTTTTTTTTTTTTTTGCATATGGGGCATTAAAGAACATGTCCAATCTCGATTGCTTTTCTCTTTTTTAAAAATTTTCCGAAAGTTGTTAATAGCATTGTTGTTACAAAGATCCCTAATCTTACTGATATAAGATTGGTTTGTGTGCCATTCTACGACAATTGCTCTGACATCCACCCACTACTTCAAGGAAAGAAAGAGGGGTGTTCAAAATGAAATAAGTTTTGGTTTTGAATGAAATCAAAACCGAAACTAATGATCTGCTTTGGGTATAAATATTCTATTGAAGAAACATTTCCAGCATATAAATTTAAAGTTTATTAGGCCAGCAGTATAATTCAAGAAAGATGAAAAACGATTTTTGTGGTTGGTTGAGTTTGACAACCCAGCACATCATGCTCCGAGAACCGAGAAGTGTTCGTTAAAAATCGTTTTAGTTCGTTACCCGAATATGTGTTCGTTGTCCGCACACAAAAAGCTTTTGTGAAAGTGTTCGTTATCCGATTTGTTCACAGACCGAACTGTTCGTAAACCGATCATCCACTGTAATTACTTACTACTGATGTGTTATAAAAATAGTAATATATAAATGGAAACCAACTCCAAAAATATTACATTTTATAAAACACACATAAAATATCTATTTATCACACAGTTTATAGCGAGAGACAACGGGGCAAAGAAAATGAATCAGTAACGTAAAAAACATACATCTTTATGAAAACTCCAATTTTTATTAACTAGGCAGTGGTGCTTAATTTAAAGAAAACATACGTAAAAATGCAATCTAGTCAAGGAAAGAACTGGGCAATAAAGCTAAGCCAATAACGTAAATAAAAGATAAATTTTTATGAAGGTTCAACTTTTTAATTAAAAAACATTGTGATTCCTGGTAAATCTAAATACATAAATGCCAAATGTTTCTGAAAAATATTTAATGCTTTACATAAAATATTAATTACAACAGAAAAATTATTCAAATACATAAATTTTAAGTATTCACCTAATCACTTCAAGAATTTTCGGCACCAGTCAGACTATAAAGATTTTATGTGGCCTCCAAAAATTCTCCCTCGATATTATGGGAATAGTTACGCCTCCACATATATTTCTCCAGGTGCGAATCAAATTAACCTGGCACATGATTCGCACCTCAAACAGATATCATAATTGTGAACCAGGTGCCTTTGATGGTAATTATAAGAGCATCTATATCCATGTCTTTAAGCGTCAAAATATAATTAACTATTAAGTATTCATATTTTGCAAAATTATCTGTCACCTTCATATGATAGACAGTCGTATAACTAGCAGTCTAATATTATAATAAGTACTCGTTAAAATCACTTTATAAAAATTTAAAATAAATTTCATTTAATTCTTTTAAAATAAATATTTTCCTAATAGAAACTTACAATTTCAATAAACTTACAAAATAATTTTTAATTTATAAACTTAAATACCAATTCGATAAATTTTTAAAATAAATTTAACACTTCATTCCCTTAAATTTTATTCAAACGAAAACAAAACAAAAAAAAGCTGTCAAAGTCTTCAAAGGTTATTAACACGTCTTGTTTCGCGCATGCGCAGAGAGAGTCAGGTTACGTCATAAAAATACAAGAAAACCTTCCGACTCAATAAATCCCAGTTTGTCTCATTTATTGCTGTACGAGAGACTTTTTTTTTTATTTAGAAACATTCAAAGAAAGGCATGTTTAATATATAAAGTTTGACAAAGTTCTGTGTATCCTTTTATCGCGTATAGTATTGAATTTCCCGAATGCTTTAAATAAATTTATTGAAAACGATATCATAAATATTCATATTATTTGTTTTTATTTTCGTAAATGTTAATGAATCATTATAATTTAATAATTTCAATATTAGTAACTTTTCTTTTTTGTTCGTTCAGTAAATTTATTGATTAATTTCTTTGAATTACTTTTAAGTCTTATGTATATTTTTATTAATAAGGACAATTTTCTTGAAAAAATTATATTTACAATTTTTTAATAACTAATTATTCAAGCTGGAATATTAATTATCTGGAGTTAAATGTGAAATAGTTTGCTTTACCTTATATTAATGTCAAATAGCATTTAACTTAGTTTGTAGTGAGTTAATTTAAGGTTTCATTACTTTACTCATAAGATCCCTTTTCATATTGATTCAATTAGCATAGAATATGCTTTTATGCAATTAGTTTTTGTCAACTGATAAATTCTACCACTGAAATGGCTTTTATTTATCTATCATCTTATAAAAAATCAGTCATATAAATAATACATATCAAGTTTGTATTTTTATCTAGTATTGAGTAATTTTCAATTATACAAATGTATATAAAATTATATATATATATATATATATATATATATATATATATATATATATATATATATATATATATATATATATATATATATATATATATATATATATATATATATATATATATATATATATATATATATAATGTAATATAAATCATAATCATATTATTGTGCATATATTTCTCTGTATAGTTCTTCTTTTTACTAATAAAAGTTGATTTTCAGTTGAAATACTGACAAATGTAATATTTTGAATTGCATTCTATATTTGAATATTGTTGTGTATTGAACTCATCTTTACTCATTATTTTTATATATAAATATAAATAAAAATTTCTAATACTTAATCTAAAGACTTTAGTAGTATCAAGGAAAATACTTTGCATTTATATATTTTAAAACATTATATTGTTTAATAAATTGTTAATGTTATTATATTGTATAACCTATATTATTAATAGAATGGTATTAAATAATTTGTATTAGTAATATTCCATGAAACTTTTTACAGTTATATTAAAAAATTTATTTCTACACTTTCATTTCATATACTGATCAATGTATTTCTGAAATTAAAATATTCTATACACTGCGCATACAATTTAAAATATATAAAGATTCTATGTTCTATAAAATATGCATTTGTGCGTTAGTTATGAAATATTTTGATTGCTTATTATTCTTTCATTCTTCGCAGTGATTAACATAAATGTTTATCCACCATAGCCTAATAGTATTTATTGGTTTTCTTACTATACATTTCAATAAGGAAAATATTAAAAATATTGAATTCTCTATTATTTACTACTTTAAGTGTAATAGCATTAATCATTTATTTTAACACGAAACACAAATATAAAGTTGTATCTATATGTGTTGCACATATATCAATGAAATTAGAAATTAACACTAGAAACGCGAATGGGGTCATTTTGACTCAAAAGCAATTTTGTTTCCGATTTTCTCAAAAAGTTACAAATGGAATTGAAAAACAATTCTTGACTTTCCCTATTTTTATCTGTGAATATTATTCGTTAAGCTATTATCATTTTTTTGTTTTTGATATTAATACCTAAACAAGCAAAATAGGTCATTTTGAACCCATTATACTCAGAAGTACTAAATTTGCAATTCAGTGTTTTCTGAAATGGGAAAAGCTTTGTCAGTCCTTCCTCCATTTCCTAGACGTCAGCAGAACAATATTTCAAGGTCAGTAGATTGTTACTGATAACTGAAGAGCAGTTGAGAATTTATTGTAGTAGTAATAGCCAGTGCTGCAAACCCTCCTCCCCACCCGTTATCATTCCTTATAAGGAAAATGTTTCTGGTTAGCGTAATCAAGGAATGCTTTCTCTCCGATGTTTTTTGTTTTGCCTTATTGGATGGAATGTGGTGCAATACTACCATAGCCAACGCGGCAGTCTGACGGGGGCACATCTTGTTCTGTATGACTGCACAACTGGTTGTTTGCATTGACTTGGAGATAGTTTGAGTGTATCAATCTGTTCGATTTTTGCCACCTTATTTACACACAGAGACAAAATTGATCTTAGGTGAAAATGGCTAGAAATAATATGCTTAAATTAACAGTTTTTGAAACCCTACAATATTATGTGCGATACATCACATTATAAGTGAATATTATATGCAAAACAAATAATTCCCCATTAGGGGCAGTTCGGATATTCACTGAGGGAAGTAAACAGGACAATGGTAACACAGGCAATGGAGTCGTGATTGTAACTCCCGACGGCGTTACAAAACTGAACAGGCGAAACTCCTGTCTGGGTTTGGAGAAGAGAGATCTTTTTGAAGACCCTGCGCTGGTTTGGGACTTTCTCTGGGTGAACAATCTACTGGACTTGGTCTAGATTGTACTAGATCAAGTGGAATAATGAACAACAACAACAAAGCAAATAATATATGACATTTATTGGAAAATGAAGACGAAAATAATAATGATGCAGAAATCATTTTTTCGATTAAAGATACCATATCTAATTTTCTTGTACAATGGACTAGCAGAAAAACCACTTTTTGGAAGAAAAAACAAAGTGTAAATAAACTTCCAAAGTTAACGTATTCAAATTCATATGAAATGAACTCTAGAACTTTATTTACAAATGATGGAACGTGTTTTGAATACATCACCTCAGGAAGTTGTATGCGCGAAAAAATTGCTGAACATTATGTTATCAAAAAAAGTGGTTAACCAGTTATGCAAAGCGAAATATTGAAAATGGCTATGCAATTAGTTCATGGAATTTACTCTAAAAGGAGCCTAAGCTTCGTTCTATCAAAAATTGTAACAGAAGAAAACGCTTATCGGCAACTGGAAATAAGTGAAGGGTCAGCAACTTCTCAGATGAACCAGATGCTTTTATATCAATTTTGTATGCTCGAGGTATATACGATGCAAATAATCTAGAGCTTGATAATCTGAGGTATTTTGTTTGGGGTCCACCTTTTTTCCGCGATACTGCGAGAGATAGATTCAAAGAAATCTTGAAAGTTCTGCAATTTGACAAAAAAACTACACATCTGACCACCTTCAAACAAATAAATTCTGTTTCATTTTTGAACTTTGGAAAAACTTTACTGAAAATTTGATAGCTTTCTATAAACCTAGACACTATAAAACTATTGATGAAAAGCTGTTTCTGTCTAAAGTCATATGTCGTTTCACGCAATATATTCCAAGTAAACCAGATAAATTTGGTATCAAGTTGTGACTCGCCGCTGATGTTAATAAAATACGTGCTCAATGGCTTAAATTTTTACATATTTAAATAAAGATAAGGAATATCCTGAAAAGCCTATCTCTCTCCGAATACGTCATTTTACGTTTGCTAGAACCTTCCGAAAATAAAGGAAGAAATATCACTACAGAGATAATTTTTCACTATACTAAATCTGTCTTAAAAATTAAAAACGAAGAACATTAGCTTAACTGAAATAATAAAATGAAGTTGGAAATAAGAACTAGTTCATGAAAAAAGTAAAGATGTCGTTATGCTATACATTGTTACTGGAGCATAATAATATAACTTTAATGTAGCCATTATAATAATCATTATAAGTGATCAAGTTTTTATCTGGGAAAAAACAGCAAAAATGTTTTATTATTGAGCTCCATTCCTCCCACAGTTGATATAGACAATAATCCCCCAAAAAGCTTTCAGAAACAATATCATTTTATAACTCAACAAAATTGGTGGTCGACATTGTGGACCAAATGCTCGGAAATATTCTAGATCAAGGAGGTGGTAAGCTCAAGTATTCTACAATATTTTTGGTCTTTCAAGGATTAATTCATAGATTTTATACAAAGAAGTTACTGAAAAAAATTTACGAGGAGAGAATATCTTGAACAGTTTATTGAAGAGTAGCATTGTGCGTATATTAAAAAAAGAAAGTACAATTCAGATACTCAGTGAAAAATAGATATTACTAAAGAATCTGCGCAGATGCAATAAACAGTTCATTGCCAAGCTTTTAAAAGTAGAAACACTGGTGTAGATACTTGTTCTGACTATGAAATACCGATATGTGGAAAGTATGCAATATATATAAAAAGAAGTTACCAAAATTGTGCATGAACTGTGTAGGAAATCTTGACTAGTAAGAAACTAATACTTCTATTAATAATGTCTGTATATTTTACTTACAGTATGCAATATTTTATATTGTAATAGTTTATTATTTTTTATCACTTATTATGACAATTTAATGTTATATATGAATAAATGTCATTGGCAAATAATTATAGTGTACATTTAGTATAACAACACGGGCTATTATTAACTGGGGTCAATTTGACCCAGTCTGAGGTTTTAGGTATACCGAAACTACCGCGGTTAAAAAAGATCTTTTTGTGATAAAAAAATTGGAAAAATCATAGTGGTAAAGAAAACAAATAATATAAAATAACAAGTCTGACATTTTTATTTATTCACTGCATAATAATCCTTTACACATAAGAATTTTTGCATATGCTCACAGGTTTTGGATTGTCCAAGTAATGCTCTTTTGCTACTAATTCATCAAACAATATTGCCACACTATTCCTATTCTTTACTATTTCTTATTTTTTATTCATTAAGTATATCATCTTGTGTTAGTCTTTGGAATTACAGGTCACAAGATCACTATTATGTGAATTTTTTTAATGTATATCCACAATATCATGAACTTTAATAATAATGTAATGAATGACAGAAATTATGAATAAGCGCAAGTGTTGAAATTATTCCTCATTCCTTACCATAAGTCCTTACCATTTTCCATGTATCTCCATAACTGCTCTTAGATTCCTATTAGAAATCGAATAATTTTGGTCTCAAATACTGTAGCAGTCATGCTTCTGAATTGATGGCGGAAGTATTACACAAAAGAATTCTGAAGTTCAGGAGCAAACATTTTAAAACGCTCGAATGTAGGTGATGATTATGTAAGAAAATCGAAACTTCATGTAATAAAATTTCACTTTTCCTATAACTATTGTCTTTTCCATTTTTATAGGAGTATTTTTCTGACTTCCTAGCTGTGTCTCATACCTATATATGCATATTTAAAAAATTATGTATGTACAGGCATGGAAACATATTCTAGAGAATACGCAAATCTCAGTAACTTTATGTTTTAAAATCCTATTTTTGTACAAATTTGTTAAAAATTATAAACCTTACTGACCAATACAATATCTGATTTTCTTCCTAGATTTTGGTTTCTTAAATTACTTATTTAAAATACAGGCATAAAAAGAATATTCTCAGTCGAATTTCTGCTACATCATCATTTCATTTTCAAAGTGAACTTACTTTCTTGGCTGCGAGCACGAACAAAGTTTAAAAAAGAAGATAATGAGCCCCGAGCCATATTCGCCAATAAGAGATATCAAAGAATCGAAGGTTAAATTCCTCTTGTATAATATGAGTTAGAAATTTATCTCTAATTAAAATGTAATTCATCCTTTCTATAATTTTTAAGATAAACTAATATTTTTATACATAAATCTGTATTACATTGTAAAACATTTTTATTAAAGTTTTATTTATATTTCATATTGTTTTCTAATGTATTCTCAGATTTCAGAAAAATTAGAGCATTTTTATAAGTTTGCGTCATTGTAAGTATTTCAAATAAAAGAGGGTGTTTGTACAATTTTCAATTTCTTAACACTTTTGTCATTAAGATAGGTAAACTAAATGGTAGGCTTTTTAATAAAATTTTCTTTGCCTCAATATAATTAGAATAATGATAGTAATTGTCTAATCATTTTTGGAAACCTCTTATGTTTTCTGAATCCCGAAGCTTCCTTCATATGACAATAAATTTATTTATTTTTAAATTTGAAAACAAATTTTAAATCATTTCTAAACATTGAGTCATTGAAATACTAATAACATCTACTCTACCATTAGTATTGCGATTAATACTAATAATAATACTAATTGCGAAAGGTATAATACTAACTATTGTATTGTGAAGAACATTTTACTACTAACTATTTTAAGATAATAAGATTTTAAAGCAATTAGTCAAATATTAATCTCATGAATTCAATATAGTGTGCAATAATTTTGCATAATCAAATAAATTGGATTTTGAAATTTTAATATATATATTGCAGTATTTTCAATCACGCAGTTTTAGATAGTTAGTAAAATTTGTTTAGAAACAATTTAATTTGTACAATTAATTCATTTTCTTATATACAGAAAATAATTTTTAAATATGAAAAATTATCTGATATATTTTCTATAATTCGAATTCGGCATAAGAAAACGTGAAAGATCATTATTAGAATTTAATTAATTATATTTCAGTTAAGAAGGATTTACTTATTAACGATAAACAGGAATGTTCATTTTAATATGAAATTAAAATCTGCAAATAATATACAATATGTAGAATATGAATGAAATAATACTGTAAAAACTTTCGGGATTTTGTTTACTCTTTGTCCAAGGTCAATTTAATATTATAAAAAACATATATATATATATATATATATATATATATATATATATATATATATATATATATATATATATATATATATATATATATATATATATCCATGACATAATGAATATCATTATGTTTCTTGTGAAACTTTGTGCATTTTTCAGTGAAAGAGGCAAATTAATCATTTTTATTTAACTTTTCGTTTTTTTAAATGCGATGCAAAAAAATTAAAAAATTTGCTTAGAAATCCATTTTCAAAAATTTATATTCAATGTATTTTAATATATTATCTCGTGAGAATATATTGGTTATTAGAAGGTCATGCAATGTTGACAAAACTATTGCTTAAGAAATGAACTGAAATTTACTGAAATGTCCAATGGACATATAGGATATGTATTATATCAGTTCAATTAGAATGAAGCATAAATAGAGAGATATGCCCTTGAGAAATACTTAAAATTTAAGCTACAGACTTAAATGTTAACGGTAGAATACAAATATTTTACTTGGTATTTTTAAATTTACAGAACCTAATACACTGTAGTTTAAATTATTAAAATAATAGAAATCAAGCTTTGAATATTTTAAATACAAATTATTTATTTCAATACACCTATATCTAGAGACAATAATGTTTTTTTCCTAAAGTTAATATAATATTCGGGTGCACATTTAATACGAAATCATTTGTAGATCTTTTTTCTTTTGTGTATTTATATTTTCTCAAAAGAGTTAGACCATTTCGCAAATTTTGAGTCCACATGCCTCTGGTGCGCATTTTTGTTATGAGAATATAACGCAATTGGCTTAGTTTCTTAAATATTTTAAATTATATGGAAGGGAAGAATCTTGTTGAAAGCGTCTGTACACAATATTCCACACATTTTCTATTTAGGGTCTCCATGGTGATCAGGGAAAGTATAGTAAGTCATGCTGATGTTTGAGAAATCAATTTTGAAAAACTTTTGCCACGATGTGTATTTGAATTATCATCCATAAAATTTTGCTTGCATTTAAAGTAAATTTGCAACGTTTCAAGTTGCATTCCATCTAACAGTATCAAGTGCAACTAGGTATTTCATTGCTGTTTGTTTACCACCAGGACACTACATCAATGCCAGCAGAACATGTTCCTTACCATACCTCATCAAATAATTGCACATTACGTATCGAATAAGATGATTTCTTTGCTTCTTTCTGTTCTCGTCAACTTCAATGACCTCTATTAATTCAAAATTGGTGTACTGTGATTCATCTTACCAATTTACACATTTCCATTCCTTAAAATTCCTGCATATTTTTTCACCATTAACACTGGAAATGAATTTTTGAATTTTGGACAGAAAAAAGTGGTTTATTATAAGCACCAAATTATGCATTTCTATTCTCTTCACATCTAGGTGCGTGAATCAAGCTGAAATCCGTTGAGAAGAGCCTTGTTTGCGCATCAAAATCTCTACACAGTTACCAAAATCTGATACATATTATTTGGAGTAGCGCTTCTAGACTTGATCTTTGGTTTCTGAGTTCAACTTCTGAAAGCTTTTGATATGACTGTTTTGAGAATCCAGTGAGATTTCGAAATCAAGATGTCTTCAATTTACGAAAGCAATAAATTCTTTTTTCAAAATGTTATATACTTATTGCTTTTTTTTCATTTTCTTCTTTCATCGTGACAGACATTAATACATATTATTCAGTTATTTAAATGACTTCACAAGTAACGCATTGCAAGAAAAATGTGCATTTTTCTATATCATCAAGCGTTTAGATAAAAATATCAAATATTTCCAATTCATCGGCTATATATATATATATATATATATATATATATATATATATATATATATATATATATATATATATATATATATATATATATATATATATATATATATATATGTATATATGTTTATATATGTAGATAGATAGATAGATATACTGATAAATAGATAGATATAAATGTAATTTTTAAAAAAGCGTTTTTAAAACCTAATTTTTAATACATTAAACTCTAATAATTATAATTTTGAACGATGAATATTTTATCTAATGTATTTAAAATTTTTGTTAATTAATAAGTGTACAAATGTTTTCATGTAATTTTGATTAATTCATTCATGAAATTCACAAAGAAAATAATTAATAGTCTTCACATTGAAAAATCAAATTTATCATATTTCAACATTAAAAATTATTAAGATGTTTTAAGTAAGTAAACAAGCACTATTATTTTTTCGTAAATTTTCCTAAGTTTTTACTCTTTGAAACCTAAACCAATATTAAATAAGTAAATATATTCATAAAACATTTTTAGTGTCACTGCACTTTTTATCACCTGAAACATAAACTTTTTTATATGGAAAATATAAAATTTTGTTACCAAATACTTATAATTTTTAATAATTATAAATAAAATAAATGATTTTATGATAATAATAAATTTTAAATTATATATATTTAAATATGATCTATTAAAAAATATTTTGCTTTGTAAAGCATTCATAGTCCACATAACCCAATAAGGACAATTAATAAATTTACTATAATGAAATAATTAGTTGTAGACAAATGGATATAACTTATAATTTTAACAAAGTTATACCAAATTTATTTGCTTTTAGTGACTTCAATAAATCAATATTTAAATCAAATTTAAATATATAAAGAATCATATTTCTAACACACACAAAATATTTATTTTTAAATGAACTAACGCTTAATGTATTTTTATAAAGGCACACAGTTTATAGTTTTAAGCAAGAATTCGTCAATAAAATCTTAATAAAACCATATAATGTTTCACTGATATTACTTTTCAAATTAAAATTTTTTCGTTTAAAATAGATTAAACACTTATAAATTACTTCAACATTTATAACTAATACATATATCTACGTATTAGTTAACTGAAATATATATATAAATATATATATATATATATATATATATATATATATATATATATATATATATATATATATATATATATATATATATATATATATATATAATTACCTACATTTCATATATATATATATATATATATATATATATATATATATATATATATATATATATATATATATATATATATATGCTGAAATCAATCAAAACAATCGATCTATAAATATCAACTAAAAGAATTTGATTACAGATTCAAAATCACAAACACCAGCCATTTATAAATAATTTATATATACTGAAAGAATAATAATCTAATATAATGGATATATTTGTGGTTTTCAAAACTGATCCGGAAAAATGCTTATAAATCAGACAAATGTTTATGATAAACTGAACTTCAATATCATGAAAAAGAAATGATTTAACCGTTGGAAATAAATAAATTTTGAACAGAAAGTTTTTAAATAAAAATCAATATAGTTTATTGGTCCTATAATACACACCTTGATTTATTTTGTGGAGTACCGTGATGATGTGTATTAAGAAGGAACAATATCAAAAGGAAATCAATAATTTAAATTTACACATCTCTTTTGCTAACAGGAAGAAACTATAATTACCTACATTTCATTCATTGTATAGCAAATCATGTATATACTTTGAAATAATAAAATAAAGTAAAATCAAACTAAAATCCAAGATTTAAAATAGTAATTTCTATTATTAAATGTTTGCTTTTGCATGTCTAATAACTTAAGATTACGTTTAGTATTAAAATAAATTTGATAATTTACTTTGATGTTTGCATAAAAACCGATGTCAACTTGAAAAAAATTAATTAAAGTTAATGTAAAATAAAGCGCATGTGTTAAATTATTAGACATTAAATCCATTAAATAATGTTTGACTGCAGTCTCAAAATGATTTAGAATAATGGAGCTTTATTATTTTTTTGATAAATCAAAAAAGATTTTATGCACATGCAAGCTTAATTATTTTTATTACCCTGAAGAAAAAAGACTCAAAATTTTTTTCGAACAAGCGTAACAATTTCATGATCAAAATAAAGTTAATACGTGATGAAAAATTATTCCGTACATAATATTAAAATAAAGGTAATATTTAAATACCGAATCTTTCTTCTTACATTTTTATAAACACAAAATCTTTCTTCTAACGTTTTTAGGAATAATTAATTGTAAAAATAATATTTAAGTCGAAAAATCCTTTCTCTCAACACTTTTTTTTCTTACATGGTAGAATTATTTTTTTAACAGATATTTAATTTAATATGCAATTAACAGTGATGTGGTATAATATAAATCACTTAAATCTACTTAATAATAAAATCTTAACATATAAATAAAGTTACAAAAATATTAAATATAGCATATAAAAATAAAGTTATGACAAAGCAAAAACAATTCATAAGTTAAATGTGAATATCTTATTTTATAAAATTGATGTATTACCATCAACGTACCACCAAAGAATAAAATTATGTGACAGAAATTAAAAAATTATAAACTTTAAATCATAAATTGTTCTATGAATTCAAAAAACGTGATCGAGCAAATGTGTGCATGCTAACAGCATACGTATGATAAAAAAATTTCTTTTGATGTGTTGTTTTAAAATTTTTAATTTTCTTTGTAACAATATTAACAAAATGTGTATTTTTATAACAGTTTTAAATTTTAATACACTTTTAACTTATCCATTTTACATTTTCATCTTCATGTCAGAAATTTAACTCGATTTCATTGTAAAAATAAATACATGAAACAATTTATCACAGTGTAAGAGACACTCGGTAATAAATATAAATAAAAATTTTAACTTAGGATCAAATAGCAATAATAATTTAGATTTTAAAATAGGATAAAAATAATAGTTTACATTTTAATTTAATATATCTGTAGACCACTATAAAATCTAAACTATTATATTTTTCATTTAAATTGACTTAAATAAGTTAATTTTGATTGATTTGTTATACATTTAAGTACTTATTTTTATTTTGTATTTATATAGTAAACACAAAAATACAAAATGTTTATTGACTAACTTTAACCTTTTTTCATATACAAAACAGCTATATTTCAAAGTTCTTTGACTTTTAATATATCAAACCTTTTATCATATTATTAATTGTAATATTAGCTAAAAAAGTTTTACACCAAAATTAATTTGAAAAATAGTTTTTAAAATTGATTGCCTGAAAAATATAATTAACTTAAAATATTATAGTTCTATTGATACCATACTTTAGTGCCACATGTATTTTCTGATTACTAACAAAATTAAAATATAATAATCTTTTTTTCTTTTTTTTGGCTATACATTTATTCTAAAATTCAGCTTTATATTTATAGTAAAATGTATTTATGATTAATGTATTCATTGTTTTATATAGTGTATTATTAAGTTTTATACTTCCTAACTCCATCAAATTATTCACCTCTATTTAAAATCCAATATCATGCTTTGTATTGTTTTCATTATAGTTTACGTCTGTAAATTACTCCATGAAATTTTACATTCTGAAAATTTATTTATCTCAATTTAAGCTTCTTGAGTACAATTTATCAAATTTTAAATGAAAGAACTGGTTGAGTTTGGAAATGGTTAGAGAATATAGGTTTGCAATTATATAACCTGTATGAACATATTGTACAAAAATAAAAAATCCACTTCATAATCTGCTTAGTAGTAAGAAAGCGCCCTATTCCGAACAGAATTATCCATGCTCAATTTCGTTAGTTATAAATAAAGCTAAATCAATCATATTGTTCATTTCTTTACTTATGCCTATTGGAATAAATACTTGCAAAAAATTTCCAGTTATTTATTTATTTTATTTTTATTTATTTATTTATTTTTTTACACATATTTATAGGCTGTGTCTAGAAAAGACAACAGGAAACAAAATCGCAGAGAAATATTCAAAATAAACTATTGGCTCGTTTTATTTTACAAAACATATCAACTACACAAAATCAATAAATTTGTATATTTACAACGGGACTCGTGATACATATTTCAATTGCAAATGAAATTTTCCATAAAAATTGTTATCAAGAGTTAATTAATTAATCCAGTTTAAATAATTTATTTGAAATAAGCATTTAAGTACAAGCTTAATTTTTGTTGCAATTTTCCTTTTAGTAACCAATCGTTTTCTTAAGTGACACCACGAAATGCTTTATGGTGTATACAAATCCCGACTGAGTTATTTGCGTGCATATATATTAATGAATATTATGATTTTTTTGTCTCACTTCCTTTCAATTGGTGATATTAGATTTTCATGAAATATCTATTGTCAGATATAAAGTAATTTTATAACTAAACAGTTATTCTTCTAAAATTTGTACAATACACAATTTTAATTATTACTTTTGACAAGAAATACTAGATTTAATTTTTCTATAATAATTTTTTATATTAAACAAATTATTCCAGTTTTAACAATTTATTTGAAATACTAAACATTTTAAGCTTTTAAGTACAAACTCATATTTTTATTAAAATTATATGATTAAGAAGTAAATAAAGATAATTTGATGATGGAAGACTAGCTTGACTATTATAACTCATCAATCCTATTTAGAAAATGAGACTAAATTTTTAAGAACGAATAAGAAATTTTTAAGAACGAAATTTCTTAAAAATCTAAATTTTTAAGAATTTTCTTTAATTAACGAAAAATTAAAGAAAAAATTAATAAAGTTATTTTTTTTTAATTTTTTCTTGAACTCACGACAATAAATTTTAGTATTTTGCGAGACTATATGTATAAGTCTTTATTCTAAAATGTACTGAATTCCTATTTATCTTTATAATTTTTTTAAATTGTCGAAAAATATCCTAAATTCCATTAAAATATGATTTTTATGTGAAAAAAACTTTTAATTAAACAAACATTAACTATCTCCTAAGACATAATTTTGTACATTTTTAAATAAATAGTATTAAACTGATATATTATTTAATATAATCATAGTAAAGTATTAATATCGTTACTTCATAGAATTGTGAATAAAAATTACGTATTGACGTAATTTTTATTCAAAACTTATGCTATCATTTCATTATGATTATTATTTTAAATTTTTTCCAGTAAAATAGAGTTGACAAAATAAAATTTTCTGCTTAATTCTTATAGGTTTCCATATCTATGGTGTAATAAAAAAGGTTGCCAGATACATAAAAATATCCGCCAAAAATCACCAAACTCAGACTTCGGCATTCTGGCTTATACGAGTTTGTCCCATAAATTGATTTAAATTATACTATATATAGTTATTCAGTTACGTATAGTTAAGCAATGGTATATATAGATTGTATAATAGAAATTTGGAAAATAATAAATTCTAATCATCACATATTACAATTATTTTTAATTTAGAACTTCATTTTATGTAAAAAATGATGAATAAAATGTTTAACTTATGTTTTTAAGCAACATTATTATTTCCAGTAAAGAAAATAAAGAATCCGATAATAATTTTCCTGAAGTCAAAGAATACTGGATATAATTCATATGACAAATTAATCTCAGCTATAGGATAAACAAGATCATTTAGCTATTAGTTTAATGATGTTGAATGGAAAAGTTGTAATGAAGCTTCAAGTCATGGGATTAGGATCATTAGCTAATGATCATGAGCTAATGAGCCAAAGATATATGATCCATAAATTTTTCAAAGCGAATTTTATCGTTATGGCATCCTCAGTAGCTCAATAAAATATATGAATGTTAATTTGCAAGTTTGTTCAAGACAAGCAAAGTTTTACTGGAATTATAAATTACATTATAAATTATGCATCATTAAATTTATTAATTAATAAAATTAACTTGAAAAACAGAAATTTATAAAATTTTCTTCTGAAAGAAATATATCATAATTCACAGGTATAAATACGTTTATATTTAATTATTTTTATCTATAAATAAATTGATTTTAAAGTGTAGTCCTACGAAAATAATCTAGAATATTTATAATTAAAGTGATTAAATGTTACTCAAATCTATAATTTAAATTACTTAAAATCAATATTAATCAAGTATATACTCAATCTTAAGAATTCATTGTGATAAGTACGGAATTTAATTATTCAGCACAGAGGTTTAGAAACTTTCTTGAAAATAACTATGTTGAAACAGAGAGAGGAAACTATTTCTTCCGTTGCTCATTAGATTGAGTATTATGTATTCAACTTATGCTCTTCCTAAATGTATCTACCTTAATTACTAAAATTATCACTATCTTAATTACTAAAATAAAATAAACAATTTATCTCATGTAAGAATATTTTCAATATAGAAAACTGATAATATTAAGGCTATCATTTTGATTCAGTTGAATTGTATTCATGGTTAGAAAGTACTGCACTGTGTAACTAATTAATCTCACTTTTACATTTTTGAAATGAATTTAACAATTGTAAATCTTTATAATATATTTTTACTAATTACAATTTTTTGTATCATTTGTATTTTTATATTAATATGTAAAATTAATTTCAGATATTAAACTCAAGTTTTCAGATGTTTCTAAAATTCTGTTTTCATATAGATATGATAGTGATGATGTGATAGGATAATCAAGATTCTTTATGGGATGATCTGGATGGTATTGGATGAGCATGCAAAGACTTTTTTTATATTTCCTTATTTCTGTCTTATTTGGTGCTTAATTGAATGAAAATTAAAATAGGATACGTCCTAAGATATCGATGATAAACATTTCAGAACTAAGCATTTTTATAGGTTAAGAATATTTTTTAAGCTAAACATAATTCATTTTGCTACTATGGGAAAAGACGAGTCAATATAGGAAGTTAAAATAAATAATTATACTTCATAGTATTCTATTAAAATACACAGATTTCTTTATTTACTAAGCAGATGAAAAGCTTGAATCATATTTAAAAAAACTTTTTGCAACAATAAACCTTTTAATGTAAATTTCATTATTGCATGGTTTTTTTATCTTTTTAAATAATAACAATTTTGGATTAATAAACGTCAAATTGCATTAGAAACGAAAATATTATATAATGTGTAAGTTAGTATAATACATTGGTAATCATAAATTAAATACTGTGCACAACGCATTACAATCAACAATCCATTAGTTTACAGTATAATACCGTTAATCTAAGTAACATCATATTACGTACTGTACAAGGTGATCTTCGGTGACAATATTGACAGTTCCAATATCTGTGGTATACGAGAACATTAATTTGACACAAATTAGACGTTGACAAATGTTGACAGATCACATAGCATTAATGGAGCTTTAGGAATGTAACCAGTATATTTACATAAATCGTTTCATAAACCGAATGTGCGATGATAACTCCATAAGCACTCAGAGTTATAATGACACCAACTTTGTTTCCATTGGAAGCAATTTTCAAAACATTTATGAAACATTCTCGATAAAACACAATGAATATATTACGTCAATTTTCTACAATAATGAGTTTATTATTAAAGCTAATAACCAAATAATAAGTATGTTGGACTTGAAAATATTCAGAAATATCCACTTTATTAGGAAAAAGAATAATATAATATTCTTTTAATAAAATAGAGAGTATTCTTCTAATAAAATATCGTATAATTAATTATTTTTTATTTATTATTATTATTTTACAAAAACGCATATACATGAGAATAAACATGGTTACAAGTCAGAAATTCTGTATTAATTCAGTGCAATTAAATTCTCTTTTTGCTTATGATTATATTTTATAGCATTTTTCTACCCCACACTGGATCTCTCTTTTTATTTCATGTATCTAGATTTTAAAATTTACAAATGTGACATTTTTGTTTCAGTTAATTTTCAATACTTAAATCATCCGAGAAATTAATTTCTCATGCTTAAGTAGGTTTGATGGAACTCATTTAATTTTTCATCGCAACCATCTAGATATCCTTTTTCAACTTCTAATAGAACCACACAACTTAAAAATTCTCGTTTTTTAAAAAGATTTGGTGAAAAAATTTACACATCATAATATGCAAAATATTCTTATTATATGTAATGTATTAATGTCTTATATCATCATGTATTAATGTCTTATATCATCAAATATCATCATTATAAGGCTGCAAATGAGATTAACTTGATCGCTATTGAGAAGTTGTTAATCTTTTGCACTATTATTATATTTTTTTACTAAATTTTGTTTTTAATATTTAATGAAATATTTTATTATGAAGTATCTTCTCATAAAATTCTTTAGCCATTGTCACTAATATAATAATCAGCACTGCACTGTGAAACAGGAGAATTTGATATCAAAAATTTATTAAATAGAAAAAGAAATTGTAAATTTATTAAATCAGAGCATTTCCTTTTTATTTTTGTACCATACTATTTCAATAATAATATTGAATACAATGTGGCGTGATATTTTTTATAAAATTCATTTTTTGATCACACAGAATACATACAAAATATAACATTTCAAATAATCACCAGAATTTAAATATGCCAAACAAATTCAAAGAAAAAAAATAATTCTTTTTTCATTAAAATGTGATTTATTATTTCAATGTTTAGGAAATTTAAATTAGATAAAACTGAATTTAGACATATGTTGATTTGAGAAAAAGTTCATTATTTTTTGAATGGGTATATGTTGTGATCAATTTCTCATTAAGTATTAATAAAACAATTTCAGATTTTATATTTCTTTGAAAAGTGACATTTCACTGTTTTTTCTTTGGTACATTCAGTTGTGAATGATAGGGTGATAAAAATAGAAGTCAAAAGTAAGAAAATTTGGTACATTTTACAGTTTTTCCTTGATAAAGACGAAAAAGCTAGCAAGACAGTTATAGTTGTGAATGGTGTTTATGGTTCTGTGATACTGTAATGTGCAATTTTGATTTCGTAGAATCGTTCGGGCATTTTTTACGTTAAAGATGCACCTCGCATTAATGCAACGTCTCGCAAAAAATGTCGATAAATTATCGATATTTTAAACTTGACCGCAGAGAAAGCAGTAGTAGCATCACTCAGAATCTAAAAAGATCGACCATAAAATAGTTTTTAAAATTTTTCCACAAAGAAAATTTGAAACAAGATACATAAATTTCACACAAAATAATGAATTTATTTTCTCTTATACTGTATAAATTAGAAAATGGTTAGAAAATTTAACTTTGAAAAAAAATATTCCTATAAAGATGAAAATGTTTTCTTACTCTATTCAAGAAAATATATTAAAGTGGAAAGAAAAACATATTTGTAAAACTCATTTAAGGAAAAACGAAAAAACTCTAGAAATTGCATTATTTTTCTTGGGAAATCAAGTGATTTTATGTTCTCAAAATTGTAGAAATTTATTGCGCTATTCACTAAGAAATTTGCTGTTTATCTGACAATTTAACAAAGTGAATTTTCTTTTCAAATACTTACATTATAATTTCAATTATAGCTTTATTATTTTATCAGCATTTAAAACAATATTTTATAGATTTTTCTTCAAAAGTCACTGTACCAAATTCATACAGTTCACTCCTTTCAAAAGTGCAGATTGTAGAACTTAGCATATATAATTATTTTTAATTCTTCTTTCTAAATGTTAATCCGGTTTGGTTTACAGTTTTCATAAGCTAAGCTTTTTGCTCGAAAATATTAACAAACTTTTTATGAAAGAATTTACTTCAACTCATAAAAATAAGTAATCAGCATTAAATAATCAACATCGAAATAAATAATTTATCCAAGAAAGTATAATTCTGATTTATAAAAAATAAACCATTATTTACCAGAGTAATAATTTTCAAATATATAATAAATGAAGAAACTGGTAATCTTTGTATGTAAATTAATTAATCAAATGTGATAGCGTTAATAATTTACACGCAAATATTACCAGTTTTTACATTTATTATAAATTTGAAAACTATTCATCACGTAAATGAATGCTATATTACTTTGTTGATTTTTAGCATGCTGCAAATTTTAATACTTGAAAAATCATGAAAAAATATCTATTACCTGGATATAAACAGCGAGTAAAATAAGTTCTTATAAAAAATATTTATTCTAGATTCGATTATATGATCATTTTTACCTTGAAAACAGATATCAGTCTGAAAATATATATTTTTTATCGTATGCAAACTGAGAAAATGGAAGAACATACTACTCTTTTTCGATACTGAGATCTTAACGGTAAAATTTAGATGCATTTTTCTGTTAGAATAAATTTAGGAAATTATTTCAAATACCATATGTATGAAAATGAGCTTTTATTGATATCTAGAGAAACAGAAAAGTTTTGAGAAATACTTATTTTACATAATCTTCAATCATGTGGATATTTTACATGCAATAATTATTGAAATTAGCAATCACACAATAAATTTTGTAAATTCGTTTTTAAATTTTCCATATTCATAATTATTTATTATGTATCATAATAATATGTATAAAATAGAATGACAAGTATTAAAAAACGTAACTATTAAAAATATTAAAATGTAACATTTTAACATAGATTTATAATTAATCCAATGATTGACAAGAATAATTATTTAAGTTAATTTTTTAATCACATTGATAAACAATGGTGTTTAATGAAATTTATAATTTTGTTCATTCTAAAAAATGTAAGAAAATGATGAACTTGTTGTTTGCAAGGTAACAATAAAAATATTATTCAATAAGTCTTGTATCTTTTATAAATGTTTGTATTGAAGTATATATATATATATATATATATATATATATATATATATATATATATATATATATATATATATATATATATATATATATATATATATATATATATATATATATATATATATATATATATATATATATATGTATGTATGTATGTATGTATGTATGTATGTATGTATGTATGTATGTATGTATGTACCCATATATATGTAATTATATACATAAATTTTTCATTTAATTCTAATTAAATATTTAGATGATCTACTTAAAAATTCTTTTAAATAGTATTGCCATCAACCAGTTCATGCATTTAAATTTTTTCCATTTGAATGTAGCAAGCAAAAAATAAGATTAATATATGATACACTGTTTTCACTGATTTTTTCTGTATATATAATGGAATATATTTTTCGTACAGAAAATATTTAATGCATATAGATATCAATGAGATATTAATATTTCATTGTATAATGTTTGTATAATGTTTTTCATTGTATAATGTTCAGTTTTATATATGCTGTGACTTTCAGACCACTGCATATCGATAATACAGGGTTTAATTTATGAATATTCCATTAACATCTTTTTATTTTTTACCAATTAATATTTTTATGTATTTTTCATACAAATGTTATTATGCGAAAATAACACAAAAATTTTTAATTGAATTGAATTAAAAGAAATATTCGTTACCATTTAAGCAAAACATTTACTAATAAAGCGGTACAAGGTCAATGAAAATATATTAAATGTTCATCTCATAACATATTTCACACATTACTATAATAGTACAAGCTTCAACTGTGAATAAATAACGATAATACATTTTAAAAAAAGAGTGAAATATTTTAAAGTTACAGGTAAATAATATAGCTTATTATTCACAGAACGACTATCAAAATCATCCCTTTTCTCCAATACACTCTTTCTCTCTTACTCTCTATCTCACTACTCTCTATCTTATTCATTAAACTGGTACTATAATAATAAATTCCAACATTTTTAAAGAAAGGAAAAGTTATCTTCAAAAATCAATGAACGTCATCGAAGATACTTCAAGAGTAATTCCATTGTAATTTGCCTAGTAACAAAAAAGTCACATCATCATTTTTATCTTCCATTTTTCGCAAACATCAAAGTTGAAGCCTTTTCGCCGTAAGGCTTGAGAGTGAGTTTCGATTCGAGTTTGTTAAGTACAATATTTCTAAATAGTCAAATTGATATATATATATATATATATATATGTATATATATATATATATATATATATATATATATATATATATATATATATATATATATATATATATATATATATATATATATATATATATATATATATATATATATATATATATATATATATATATATATATATATATATATATATATATATATATATATATAAATATATATACATATATATATGAAATTAATTTAAACTTTTTTTTCCAAGATGTAAAAACAGAAATGCGTTTTTTTAAATGTAACAAAACAAATATTTCATGATATTGCTTATTATATATTTATGTTTTCTTTCATGACTTCATTAAATATTAATAAATATTACTCTTTTAATACTAAAGAGAGATTTATTTATTTATTCCATTATTTAAATATAGTATTTATTTTAAATATTTTATTTTAAACCTTAAAATGATTTTGCATTGCATACATTGTAATCTTATTTCACTCAAAACATTTCATAAACCCTTTCATTTATTGCAGAAATTATATTTCAATGTTTCACAAAAACTATAAATTTGTTTAAACGGTCATAAAATATATAAATTTTTAATTACAAACGCATATTTTCATTTCCATTTAAAATCTCGTATACTTACTAGATTCTAATTTAGTTCAAAGTATATTCGTAAATTTCAGAAAGTTTTACTATTTTTGGTTCAGTAAATGTATATGTCATTCAAAAACTAGTGAATGTCATTCATAAACTGGTGAATGACCTACATGTGATGCATATGGAAAATGATTATGTCTGTTGAAAAGGGAGAAACGTCATAATTCCTCCCATTCCAAGAAAAATTTTAAATATATTCTTATCGACCTTACATGTTTGCATGCACCAATTCATTATACACAGAAAACTTTATAAAATCAATATTTTTATTCCATGTAATTTTATATTGAAAGCAATTCTTTTTTAATGTATTACCATACAACTTGTGAAAGACTTCTGTAACTTTAATACTTTAGCAGTTATTTCTGTTTACTCATTTTCCTACGTGATAGTGTTATTGAACTCACATTGATTATTAACTTATATTGCGAAAAGTCTTTTCACTAAGATATAAATACATAAAAAATAAACAATAAATAAATGCGTAAGATAGATTTGAACGCGGAAAATGTAATAGAATATTTTTTTATTAGAAAAGATATTTTTACTTCACATGTAAAAATAAGACGAGAAAATTATGAAAAAAATTATTGATCATTTTAAAAACTATAAACATTTATATTAATTAATCAATTTGATACAGTTTAAAAACGAGAAACATTATGCTGAAATGAATAATAAATATCTTTTACGTTGTAGATATAAATAAATAATATTATTTACTAATCAGATTTCTGTTTAAATTAAAAATAAAAATATTCTACTCAAATGATAAAAATAAGAAATAAGTTTCAGAAATTTAATGGAAAATATTATTTATTGATACTTAAATTTTTGTAGTTTGTTTTTAGATAAAGACTAAAAAAATCTAAGGTAATTTATGATAATTATATTTTAATTGGTATATTATTGAATAATATTTAAATTGAAATTTCAAACTTTTTAAAAGATAACTTAATTATTAGTTATGCATATAATATAACAATCAAGTACATTTAAAAAGTTATTTTGTACTTAATATCAACTAAGGAATGTAACAAAAGATCTTTAAATATATTCATAAATGTATACTTTTTTATTTTATTAATTAAATCATTTAAAATTTATGCACACACGATTTGTGTATGATAAATTCGGTGAAATACATAAAAGTTCAGATTAATTATGATTACTTTCAAATTTATTTCTGCAGTAAAAAAAGTAATAATATAATGATATCATATTTGGCACATAGATAACGAAACAATCTTTAAAAGGTTTACTTTAAAAAATTCAAACAATTTAAGGTTATTCATGTAAAAAATTGTAACTATAACTACGAAATTGAATAATATAGATTAATCAAACATTATGAATAATTCAAATCATAATTTATGTAAGCAGTAATACATAAAATTAAAATCAATTAAATCATATTATATATTAATAAATACATGATTTTTACATTTTTTATGGAAGAATGAAAAATTTTCTAGCACAGATACCAATATAAGACGTTTAAAAAAGTGCTTACGTTTTCATGAGTTTCGTATATTATACCTTCGGTGTTCTTGTTTATTGTGTAATGGCTATGGATTTGTTTTACATAAAGGTGGAAAGTTTCTCCTGTATACCATACATTTCGTATTTTAATGCCTTTCGAATACAAAAGCAAAAGTCATTGATATTGAAGTATGGATGTTGTAATTTAAAAATTTCCAAGAAAATTGGTATTTAATAAATAATACGCTCATACTAGAGCTTCTTCAAGAAATCCATAGCATTGTTTTTCATTACTATTACTCAAACACACGGGTATTTTGACTGGGATGCAGTAGTACGCGCACAATGAACTATCTCGACAGAAAAGTGTATTCAAACTTACGTGTATCTTGACTTGAAGGCAGTGGTACGCATACAATAAAGCATCTCGATGGAAAAGCGTTTCTCATGCATTGTTATCTAAAGCATGTTGTGTTGTAGCATTGATTTTCGTTACTATTTTTCAAACTTACGAGTATCTTCGCTTGAACACAGTGTTACGAGTACAATGAAGCATCTCGACGGAAAATGCGTATCTCATGCACATTCGAAAATGTTGACAAGGAATAAAATTCATAATAAGAAGTTTGGCATAATGAACAGATGTTGCATGACGAGGATAAATCCCTTCAAAAAAACATCTTGCCTTTGAAACTAGGCATTAATGTGTAAAGATAAACCCATTGTATGCTCTACTGTTTTTACAGGAAGTGTTTCTGGATGAGTATTTTTATGCTTAACTTGTTTTTCTTCTTAGCGACAATTGTGAAAATGACTCACTGTCCATTAAAATTATAAATACTTGATTTTTTTTACAAAATATTGGCTTTTTATAATTCTTTGTTGTGAACGTTTTAATCCAAAAACTAAATATATTTTGTTAATCATACAAATTTATGCATATTTTCATAGACAATTTCAAGGGAAAATATTATGTTACCTTATCTTTTTATTTTACATACTTTCATTGCAATAGAAATACACTGCTAGACTCCATGTACGCAACACCCTGAAAGAAGCATGCAAATAACATGAAATTTACAACATGTATTAGCTGAGATGAGATATGCAAATGATTGGAATTTCAGCGCAAACGCACATCACGCGGGCCTGTGGCGCTAACTCAAAGCGCTAATAAATGCTTGGAGATTTCGACGATTTCAAGTTCAACAATTGTGTTTTTCTTATGGTTTTTTCAAAAAAATGATCAATTATGCCTCTTAGAAAACAGCGATCATTTTTGATCAAGTATATGAGGTCGATAGAAGAAGAATAATGGTCCACCGAGATTGTGGATCAACTTTCAAAGAAATCAACTGTCATGTTGTACGAAACCAAACAACTGTAATGCGAATATTGGATTGTCGGATTCAGTAGGGTACGACAGACCGACGCGTGTTCGATCGCATCTACCTCAGTGCACCACTTCGCGTGGTGACTGGCAAATTATGCGTATGGCTGTGACGGATCACTCAGCCACATCACGAACAATATCACAGTAATTCAGTCTGTAACGCATCATCCAATGTCTGCGTATACACTTCGACGCCGTTAACTAAAGAATAGTCTGTCGGCAAGACGTCCATTGCTTCATCTAGTCTTGACACAGAACCAAAGTTGTCTCTACCGCCATTGATGAGATGAAGGAAGGATGTGGACGGAAAAATGGAATGAAATTGTCTTTACTGACGAGTCACACTTTTGTCTGCAAATTCCACGATGGTCGCATTTGTGCCTGGAGACACTGTGGAGAGAAGATGGTGAACAGCTGCGTTATTAAGCGCCACATTGGTGCTGCATCGGGTATTATGGTATGGGGCAGTATTGGATATCTCTAGCGCACTCCCCTAGTACGCATTGCCGATTCTTTAAGCAGCCAGCGCAACATCTCCGGAGTGTTGGAGCCAGTTTTCCTTCCTTACATTCAGGGCTTACCCACAACCATACTTAAACAGGATAATGCGTAACCACACATGGCACTCTTTGTCCAAGGGTTCTTCATCAATCGCCAGATTGAATTGCTTTCCTGGCCGAATCGCTCTCTGGATCTTTCGCCGATAGAAAGTCCATGGTTGCTCAATGAATGACCAGGATTACATCTCCAGCCGCCCCACCAGATCAACTTTGACAATGTGTGGAAGCTGCTTGGCTTGCTGTATTCCAAGAACACATCCAAAGTCTCTTTGAATCAATGCTGAGGAGTGTGACAGCTGTGATATTCAACAATGGAGGTACTTTGGCTACTTATTTTGGTATGAACCACGCTTCACAGAAGTCTATAATATTTAACTATTTGATACTTGGTTAACATGTTATCTACAAAATAAATTTATTTGTGATATCTCAAGTCTTTCTTGATGTTGCAATTTGGGCGGCCAGCAGTGCAATACAAAGATGTTTTAGATTAACGCTCTAAGCAACTTATAGATTGATTGTTGAAATAAAATTCACAAATTTTTATTTTAACATTAACATATTGATCATATTTTAACTCCAACATTGGGATGCCCATTTATTTATGATTTTATTTCTTTTGAAATTTTTACTATTATTAGTATTAAAGCTTAATTTAAAATATAAACTTATGTAAATGTATTTCAACGAAGTCATTTAACTGATTCAGAAGCTCGGAGAATTGTTGGCCGGAGAATCAACTACAATCCAAAGTAGCAGAAGTCATTGGAGATATAAACTTAAAGTGAGAATAAGTGAGTGAGAGTTAAAACTCTTCGTTTCTGTCAAATTTGTTTTACGTAAGTAAAAGAATAAATATGAGGATGAGAAACTATTTGCTGTTTAAATAAAGGGAAAATATATTTACCTAATTTATATAATAAAATTTTATATAGACTGCTCAAAACAATTCAAGGATATTGAAATTGTAAGTTGATCTTACACCAGAAGAATTCTTTGGATGATTGATATATTACTGACTGATATACTGTGATATATGTGATAAAAATGACATTTGTTTAGCAGAGGAAATGCATTTTACTGGGTATTTGGGTACAAAAGTGAAAAAACGCAATTCATAAATACGTGAAGAAAACAAATATAAAAGTATGTCCATAAAAGATAAATTTTTAGTAGGGACTATGGTTTTCCCAAATAATTAGCAACGTTTAACATCCTTGAGGCATCTAGTCAGTGAGGTTACTTATGAAGAGCTGAGGTATTCTGAACCCTTCCTCTAGAAGAGTTCTTTTTGGAACTAGTAAGGTATATCCCCCATTGGCAAATTTTGCGACTTTTTTTTGTCGTTAAGCAATTTTAACGCTATTGCCATTTAAAAAAAACGACATATAATGACGTAAAACTCTAGAAAAAACCAAACCTGTAAACAAAAAACCCAAAAAGCAACAAAAATTCAAATTGTTAACACCGAAGGGAAAACCAGAAACATTATAGTCAAAACACGGGTGGCAGATTTGGCAAGAGATCTCTAGAGGGGATGTCATACTTTTATCCTGTTTTTGAGATTTTATTGAGGTAGTTGGTGTAAAGCAATCCGTCTGCCTAGACTGTACCAAACACACTCTATTGGGTTCATGTTCGGAGAAAAACTTGTTATTCCACTCATATGATTCCGTTATATAAAAGGAAATCATTCACCACGTTAGCACAATGAGGTCTGCATAAAATTCATTAAAATCTCATTGACTAGTCGTTCATTAAAATCTCACTATCAAGTCATCTCCAATTATTACAACGTAAGGGACTACAACAGGTCTGAGGACCTCATCCCTGCATCAATGACCAATCAGAGCTAATTTCCCATGTTATGGAGATTTAGTCACCTATCAAGGAAGATTCCTGAAATCACTTCCCTACCGCCAAATATGACATTTTTATGTACGAAAACGCAGGATTGAATCTAGTACGACATTCCCTCTAGATGAAAATACTCCTATTATCAGAAGGAAGAGTAAAATAGGACTTGTCAGAGGAATGCGCCTTTCATTTTCCCTCCAGATTACTTATTTTGTTGTTCACTCTCTGCAGGCAAGACTACACCTCGCTCTTAACGTGATACACATCACTCATCATACAGCTTTACAGCCTGAAGAGGGTTTTGGACATTTTGTGAAGAAATTGTGGTACCAGAAGCTTAACGAAGGTGTTGTTGAAGAATAGTGGTATTAAGTTTTTGGTGTCTTCAAGCCATTAGCATTAAATAAGGTCTTCATAAGGCGTTGTTGTACATTTATGACTTTATCCTGATATTCGGCCTGCACATTTCCAGCTTCCAAAAACAATTATAAGTCCTGAAAATCTTGATTATGTAATAATTGAAAAACAAATGTGAATTATATTCTTAAGAATAAATATATGAATGAAATAAGAAATTATAAAAATAATTTCAGATATGTGAATGATTATATTTATCTTAAATACATGTTTCCGCCCAAAAATTACATTGTATAGAATACAAAATTTGATTATTATCATTTGTTTTTACATCTTTGCTTGACATTTTCGTCATAATTATTATAAAGATGCTTTAGTTTTAAGGAGTGAAATAGTATTACATATTTAGGATATCAAATCATTAAATTAAATAAAGTTTATTAGAAACAAGCACATATTATTTAAAATCAATGATACAATTCTTATTTGTTAAATTGCTTTGAATGTTAATCCGTAACTCAAGAGTGGCATCTTAAGATTTATTTGTTCTTTACGTCCATTGTAAGTTAAATTCTCCATATTAGCTGATTAAAAGTTTAAAAGTATCTTAACATTTTATTTTTAAAACATTTTCGGCTTTTAAAAAATACAATAAAATTTAAATTTGGAAAAACAAATTGCATTTCATTGCACACAGAATATTTCTATAACTAAACGCATTGGAAATTTTAGAAAAATCATAAACTTATTAGCTTCATATAAAAAATATATAAGCACAAAAAATTGAATTTAAAAGTTAAAATATTCAATTGAAAATTATGGAGCTCTTGAAATTAATCGCGTTAGTTGACATAGATAATAATTAAATATATACTTTATATAAATGTGTTTATATGTTATATATATATATATATATATATATATATATATACATATATATATATATATATATATATACATATATATATATATATATATATATATATATATATATATATGTTTTATCTTCATTAGAGAACAGTGTTTTGTGTTCCATATATATATATATATATATATATATATATATATATATATATATATATATATATATATATATATATATATATATATATATATATATATATATATATATATATATATATATATATAATATATGCATTCTAATATGCAATACTAAAAATAAAATTTAAAGCACTAACAAGGTAATATTAGAAATTAACTGAATCCAAAAATCATTGTTTTCATAAAACACAATAAAATTATCCATGTTAATATTAATTTAAAGCTTCTTGTATCATATTTCTAACTAACACAGAACAAAATTTACCATTTCATAAAAGTTTTAAAAGCAAAACTAAAATTACTTATCATATTAAAAGAAATCGCTTCCGTTAAAACTTTATATGACTCCATTAAAAAAATTCAAAATAGAACTTTGAATTATTCATAAATGTCTACAGATTTTGAATAGTAATGTATTACAGATTTTGAATGTAATGTATATAGAATAAAAATAAACTTTTTATTCGTAAAATAAATTAGTATAATTATAAAACATTTAATTTACATTTTGTAAAGTTTTTATGTCTTTAAATTTATAATAAAGTCGAATTTCTCTGAAGAATAAGTGAACAGTAATAATAGAAAATCCCAGAATATAATAACAAAACTCCAGAGTTATGATATTTATCTAAATTCAAGATTAAAGTAAACATTTTAAATTTTCAAAACAAATATAATTTGATATCTTTTTTAAACAAATATCTATTTTATACAAAATCTCTATACTGTAAGTAAAATGATACACAGATATTGAAAACAATTTTAAAAGTTAAACATTTTTTTCATGAAAAATATTATGATGAACCTTCATGAAAAATATCAAGAGACACAACTTTATTGCTAGTTTAATTATAGACTATAAGATTGAAATATTTTGAATGAAAAGATTAATATTCGAAAGTCACATTTTACCCACAAATAAAGCTTGGGAAAAAATTTTAATATATTACTTCCTTTAAAGGAAACATATTTTTTTTTCTAACGAACTTTTAACTTCATTTTTTTAGATTGATTAAATTAATATAAGCTTTGATAACAAAAACGTACTTTATTATATATTTTTAAATTTTAAAAAATAATTAATGAAGTAAGGTAATAATTATATATTTAGTAAATTAACAAAACAGTATTTAAGATACAAAATTTATCTTAAATAGTTCTCAAAAAATAACTGTAATAGAAACAGTTACTTTAAGATATAGATATATATGGTAAATTTATATTATTTAAAATTACAGTTTCTCATTTAGTTAAAATTTATTATTTAATTTTGCAGATAATTTTATATGATTTTACTGATTATCAGCGATTGATGCAGATAATTTTACATGAGTTCTAAATATATAAATTTTCAAAAAAGTGCTGTGCATTAAATTTTATTATGTTATAATCAAATATTGTGTTTTCTATTGGATTTATTAAAGCATATGCATTCAATAAATCCCATAATCTTTTGTTCAGGTTTCATAAACCTTTCATTGAAAAAATGGTTTGTAAATATCTATATATAATTATAATATAAAAATTATTTTCATGCAAAATTAATGGTTTCAAGTATAGCCAATTTTCTCTGATTATTAAAGCAGCACTGTTTAATTTATAAAAATTTCTTTCATATAAGTTTTGATTATGGAATAGCAGTTATCAAATTAATCTTAAAATGATTTACTGCATCATTAAAATTATTTAATAAATTTGAGGAAACCAGATGACTATTTCAATAACAGTGAATTTTATATCAAGTAGATGGAGTTTAAGAATAAAGTTTGCGATAAGTTTGTTCAATTTAAACAAGATTGCTTTAAGTAACGAAATGTCAATTATTCACAAGACATTTAGGTTGAACTAGAAATTATGAAAGATGTAAATTTGAAGTGTTGACTTTATGGGTATATTTGGATATTAATTCTAAGTGTTAGTCAGTGCAAAATTTTCTTAAAATTTTTTGTCAAATTACTAGATTAAAATATAATAAACATCTTTATAACAACAATTATTTTAGCCGATCAAAGTGTCTAGTGATCAGCGTGCCTGACTACGGATAAGGAAGCCCTGGGTTCGAATCCCGGTTCGGGCATGGATGTACTTTCTCTCTCTATCTATCCTGTTTTTGTCCTTTCCTTGTATGAATGAGGTGTGAATGGTTGCCTATTCTATAAACGGGTACCTATAACATGTGTGTAAAGCAAAGTCGTACTTTCACCTTCATGGTGCTCCGATTAAAATGAAAGACGCTCCCAATCGACTTAATTCACATAGCATAGCGAGCGTGACTTGACCAAGTGTCATTAGTAAACAACAATTATTTTATCCATTTTATGTCTGATGGATGTATCACTTTCATTTCATTTCTCTTGAAAGAAGTTAAATCCATTCATTTTATTTTACAAATTTTTCACAAACATATTTCCTATTCAAAATTATGATTGTAATAGCCAGAAATATATATACGAGGCGTTGAGATTAAAATTTGTTCTGCAAGGAAAAATAAATAAGCTAAGTGCAAAATTAAAATAAGCCATTCTAATCTGGAGATTAGATGGAGCACTTCTAGTGTCCTGAATAAATCTCAATGATTGAAGTGCTTGAATGTGCCTCTTCTACATTGTAAATATTTACAAATTTAAATGGGTTTGTATATTAGAGTGAATTAGAAAAAGATGCTTGAAGTTTTCATTGTGGTTGCCAGTAAATTCATTTTTCCTTCGACAAAAAAGAAAAAATTGTTTATTATTGAATTAAAGTATGAATCGGAAAGCTAGAGCATACTAGAAAAAATGTTCTCTTTTTTCACTACGGGAAAAACAATAAATTAAAAATATTTGAAAACTAAATAAGGCATCTATCAAACAGCTTGTAAGGAAATAAGATTAACATTTGGTTAAGTAAAGTAGAATTATAGATTAATTTTTAACTTACTTGATAATAACTTAAAATTATGCTAAACTGGTGTAAAACTAATGCATTTATTGAAAACAAATATTAAGCTAAACTTTTAGAGTACGCAAAAAATAATTACATTGGATAAGAATTAACTCCATTAATTATTATTTTATTTAAGTTTAGTTCATAGTAATGTCGTAAATGTAGTAAAAAATGCGATAAAAACAAACTGATTTATATTTGAAAAATTATAATACACATGCACAAAATATAAACTAAATGATATACAATAACAACATACAATAACTATATAAACAAAATATTAATTGAAAATTATAAACATTTCCTGAAAGAGTTACGAGGTGAAAACAGACCGCACAAGTTAAAACTATATAATTAAGATTTTATTTTTCTCAATTCTTATATAATTAAAAAATTCAATAGGTTACTTAATTATTTACCGGTGTAAAAAATTAAGCAATATTTTTAATTTTCTTTTTTTCTTTTGCTATACTTTTAGGAGAAATCGTCTGAAAGACAGGAATTCAGAAAGGAGATATAGCATTTTGTATTGTACAAAAAGAAATATGATGAATATACTATGGAATCAGATAAAAAAAAGGCTACATTAAACATATAGTACCATTACACATGATTGTCTAAGAGAAAGAACAACATGCAGATGTTTCTTAGTATAAGGTATGCCCTCCACTAATTGCACTTTGCTTCTCTCCATACTCAAGTACCAGATTCTCCAACAGTTCTTAAGATAAAAATACTCAGTTCCTAATGAGAATCTATTTTGGTAGTTGAGCAATCCCTGACGGACATAATCAGGCAGTCAGGCATCTCACCAAATCATGCTCTATTGGATTTAAATCAGGTGATTATGCTGCCTAATCCATTCGAATGATATCTGTTATATTCGCCTTCGTGATAATTCTTGCCGTAGGTTCTGTTTGAGTGTATTGTGTAAATTTACGAGACATCCCCAACGGATTACATTGGACAAACATTTTTTAACATAAAACATAATACAAACCACGAACAAAACATAGACATAAACGGAACGTTAAATATTGTTTTTTCTCATCTGTCCTTTCTCATCCTTCCTCTCTCGTATCTAACTCGCAGCGCCACGTGTGGCCAAAATTAAAAGTTTTATTTAGAGTTTTCTCTCTAACCCTGACAATATCTCTCATTCCAAGTAGCTAATGAACAGCTACTTGGATAGAAAGAAATGCAGCTTGAGTCCGGTGAGGTCATACATTGTCATCACTATAAATGAAGTCTGTTCTAATTGCATCTTGAAACAGACGCACAGGGGGAACAGAAGAACATCAGATTCTTACAATGGAGATCTATGGACGCAGAAAATGTGTTGAAACATGGAGCTCAGTCAACATGTTTAATATGATGTCTCACCAATTGACAACTCTAGGGTCTTCGTAACAGGTGGCCTTTTCGTGATGTTATTATTTAAATTAAATAGCGTTGAGAATCGTTGAGGGCAATTAAACTACTCTAGTAAAAGCGATATGAATCGATGGCAAAGATGTAAACTTTTACTTTACTGCTGGTACTTAAAGAGATGGCGCTGATGGCTAACGTTCAGGAAAATGCAGAGTTCAAGACGGCAGGGCACTATACCACCTTTTTGAAGGCATTTAGACACAGTAAATCATGCCCCCTGTAGTTGTGCACAGTTACTGAGCAATGCTGATTGATAATTTGACTCGGGAATTTGTCGCCGTAGGATGATAGATCGGTCACCTACTACTATCGCTTTCCTGGAATAGCTAACACCAACATTTCTAACAACTTTATTTAAGACTTTCAACTCGCTTAAAACGGTATATTTGTGAATTCCTAACTCTTAAGTTACCATGATCTTACGACGCCTCTTCTGCAGCTTTCCATCATTCTTGACCATAAAAAATTGTGCAGGTGATTTCTTCCAGTCATATTTCACGGAAGAACTCCCTTTCACTTGAAACAAATGCATTTAAGTACATCTTCTTCCATCCGTTATTGTAGTCATGAGCACGCGAGAGTTTGCGTACTCCCATGTCTTCTGTGACGTTTTGTTCCTGATTATCGCAAGATCTTTCCACTGAACTGCGAGTTAATTGTACCGATCACAAGAACATCTTTTCTGCAATTTCATGTACATACACACAACTCTCTACTTAAAATATATACTTCCTTCTTACTTTACATTTTTGTTTAAGTTTATATGAGGAAAAATTAAATATAATTCTCATAAACAGACAGAAATGAGTATGACATATATAGTATGTATATATATATATATATATATATATATATATATATATATATATATATATATATGTGTGTGTGTGTGTGTGTGTGTGTGTGTGTGTGTGTGTGTGTGTGTGTGTGTGTGTGTGTGTGTGTATATGATATGTGTGTGTGTGTGTGTGTATGTGTGTGTGTGTGTGTGTGTGTGTGTGTGTGTGTGTGTGTGTGTGTGTGTAACAACAACCAATGGATTCCATCCCATGTAAATGTTAGTGGCAATGAGACTGCGGATCGATTGGCCAAAGAGGGCAGTGAGGAAGATACGCCCACTGATTCAACACTTACATATCAGGAAATTTACTCTAATGAAAAATCTAGACTTCATTGAATCAGGCAAATTCCACCAACACACCAATGGTACTCTGGAACATCTCCTGGAACTCTTCTGGATACAAAATGTGACCGAATATCTCAGACTGCCTTGGCCAGATTCTCAAGTGGACATCTAAAATGTTTATCGTTTGAACGTGGTACAAAAATGTATCCCACTTGTAAAAAATGCTGTGAACATCCAGACTCACCGAATCTTATTCTGGATTGTGTCGGACTTTCCCAGGAGGATTTATCCTCAAATCCCTTGCTAGTCATTAACTTGCTAACTGTCAACAATTTAATGGAATTGATCTGACAAATGTCAGATCTTTAAAGAGGATATAAGCCAACAACAACATATATATATTTCTACGGTGGGCACTTGGGTGGCGAATCCTATGATACAACAAGGTCCAAAAACGGCTAATCATTTGTCGTTACCCAGCGGGCACCTGTGAACCATGTCACGGAGGCGAGTATCGTTGCCCACGCCATACCACCAAAAACCCTTTTATAGGTTGGGCCACATTCATACATCATCACAGAAGAAAGGACAGAGAACAGAAAAAGAAAGTAACATTCATGCCCTAACCGGGATTCGAACCCGGGACCCACAGCTCAATATGTATATATATATATATATATATATATATATATATATATATTAGAAGAAGAATTGTATTATAGTTTGTTGGACTTGTATAAATGTCTTTCTGAGAGAAATAAACTTATGACTATTCATTTTCCATGTTTAGAACTCAGAATATTAAGAAATAATTATTTTTACAAACTTTTTATTGCCCAGACTATAAGGTAAACGATAATAATAAGCTTATGTTTAAAGTTCTTTTTTCAGATAAAACTACGACTGAGATTTCTTCTTAATTAAAACATAATGAGAAAATGTGTATTTGTTTTTGAGTGAATAAAAAATAGTTCATTGAGATATTGTGAAAAATTCTATTATTTGTCAAAAAATTTTATTGAAAATAACACCATTTGAAGAAACAAGTTTCCTTGCTGGACGCAGAAGAAAGCTTGTTTCCGAAGAAGTAATAAATATTACACTTTTGGTGGAAGAGAACAAATCATGCAAGACATTTATATTAATTTTATCGTGATGAAAAAATGAAATTGATTATGACCTGTTTAGCTGATCAGTTAATAATGAAAAGGATCTTCTGCTATTGATTTTCGAAGCTCAAATAATGCATAGGTTGCTTACATATTATTTTGTGACTCAAAATATATTGTAACTTTAAAAAGTTACAGATACTGTATTGCAAGTTCCAATGCAATAAAAAATAATTATGTGCTGTGGTTTATTGCATCGTCTATTATCGGCTCAAATGCTTCAGAAAATTAAATGCTATGCATCTTGTAACTTTTCAATTATTGGGTAAAGATATATCTCCTCATTGTGAAATGAAATTGTTCTTGACTTTCATACTTGATTTTTAATGCAAGAACAGCTCCTCCATGCATTTAAAATTTGTTTTAAAGTAATTTTCAAAAATCACTTCATAGAAAAGAAACTTCATGGATTGTAGTTTTCATGATTTGCTGCCACCCCAAACACCAGACTTCAATCCATGAGAGTTTTGATTTTGTTGGTATTTAAAACACTTTATAAGACATGATTATCGAAGAATAAATATCATGATGAACAAAAGATAATAAAATAGCATTTAATGATACGTCAGTATAATACATTGGGGTCAATTATATAAAATGTATATTACGATTCCACAGATGGCAGCTGAAGATGCTGGTGGTTATTTTGAGTATGTTTTACAGCAATAAAATTTTTAAATTATCAGAATACATTCTAACAGTTTAATTCATTACAAAATTACCCTGGCAGCAAATTATTAAGCTGTATATTTTTTCTTTCAGTAAGACATTCTAATATTTCCATATGTTCAACACAAAAGTTCTTAAGTTGTTGTTGTTACTAATGACCTAGCTCGCTATGCCTTGGCTATGCAAATTTAAGTCAAATGGAAACGTCTTTCGTTTTAATCAGAGCACCATGCAGGTGAAAGTACGACTTTGCTCCACACACATGCGATAGGTACCCGTTTATAGGGTAGGCAACCATTCACGCCTCATTCGTAAAAGGAAAGGACAAAGACAGGATAGATAGAGAGAGAAAAGTACATCCATGACCGATCAGGGATTCGAACCCAGGACCTCTTCATCCGCAGTCAGACACGCTGACCACTAGACAAGTTGGGCGGCAAATTTCGTAAGTAATCTTCTTGAGTAATCACTTCGTCTGTAGACCATATTAAAATAGTTTCGCTTAGTATGATCAATTTGTATACTTTTTAATTTGTATGATATTATGTAAATTTTCATTAATATAATGTTTTCTGTTATCCCAGTTAACCCATTTTTGTTACATTGGTTGGTAAATAACTTCTCACGAGAACAATGGATGATATAACAATAATTTAATACGCAGGAATATGTTACTTGCGACAGTCTATGTAGGACTTAATTAATAAATAGTATTATGCTTACTTAAATATATGCAGTGTATATTTTTCTTATTTATGTGGACTTTAATTTTATTCAAAAGATATTAACCTGGCTGTGCATTTAACAAAAATACGACTAATTAATAATATTCTAGGATAACCCATTAGCCATATGAAAAAATTTAATAGCACACATTGAAGTTGTCTTTACCATTCGCATTATTAAGTCTTCAGTTAAAGTCTAACTCCATGGAAATATGTAAGATAAAACAAAAATTTACTTTTAGTAAAACGAAAACGTGGAGCAATTGTTAATGTAAAGCCGTTAATCATCAATGAAATCAGTGAAATTTGTTTTAAGACACAAAAAATAAATGCATTTCAATTATTTGACATGAATGTATAGCACCGCAAAAAGCATCCTGACAAGAGAAAAATCTATGAGAATGAAGTAGAGATAAGGACAGAGAATCCTTCACTCCCATATATTTTGAATGTGAAAAAAGTTTCGAACGTAACATTTCCAATACTCGAAAAACTTCAAAAAGTATTTTTTTTAATACTTAGACTTTTTACCTTGGCTTATTCGGATCAATTTAGTGTATCAGAAACTTCAATTTTAAGCATGAGAACATCCGGAAGAAAAGTATTTTCTGTCGAACGTATTTCAAATTTAAATTGATAAAACTCGAAAAGAGACAATGATATATGGGAGAATGAAAATCAAATCTGTCAAAAAAAACTTTTTATAAAGTGAAACTCTTTCGTTCGAAACTTTATATGAAATGATTGAAAAAAGTTTTAGTTCAAAATAAATGTATGAAAATGTTTTAAACTAAAATCTGTTTATGTGCGCTCTATATCTTTACGAAAGACAGAAAGTATTTTGTTTCATATATAACCTAAGTTTTTAAATAAAGTATCATTTATATGAAATATTTGCTCTCCAAATATTTTCAGTTTTTCTGATAAATTAAAAACTTTTGTTAAATTATTAATCTATTTCCTATCTAACTTATTCCATTCCTATCTAATTTGCTTAAATTACATTAACTACAAAAATCATCGTACAACTTAAGAAATAACATATAACTAAAATAAAAAGCAATACTGAATTTAGTATATATATATATATATATATATATATATATATATATATATATATATATATATATATATATATATATATATATATATATATATATATATATATATATATATATATATATATATATATATATATATATATATATATATATATATATATATATATATTTAATTACCATAACATACTGAAAAAATATTTACTTTACATCTTTTACTAGATTTACCTAAGACCTATGTATTACTTGATATAAAATACACTAAAATGATTTGTTTAATATTTTCACTTACACATTCTACAATTGTTCACTAATTTATTCTATAATTTCTTTGAACGCTTCATTTGACCATATCAGTTCTAAGCTAATACTTTCAAACTCTAAGCAACTAAAACAATATGGAAAGTTGCCTCACCAGCATGCTTCCTCGCACAAAGCCCTGAGTTAGGCTGTACCAGTTAGAATGAAGCAGTCGAGTGGAGTCTTTGTGATTTTTAAGAAAACCAAGCAGAACTACCCCAATGCTTCGTCTGCCACCCCAAAGGTATCATTTCATTCGGAAGACATTGTGAACACGCCCAGTTTCAACATGCCCTTGCTACCATTATTGAACACGACGGATCTTCGGTTAAGTCTGGATTTGAACTCACAATCTTCCAATAATGAGAACGACACCTTAACCAAACAGGCCATCATTGTCCAATATAGGCCGTTTCACTTGTTGTTGCACCAGCATGCTTCCCTTTACCTAGCCCTGAGTTGAGCTCTACCAGTTAGATAGACGCAGCCAAGTGGAGTCTTCGTGATTTTGAAGCAGGGACTAAGCAGAAGCCTCCCAATATAGGCCAGGGTAGTCTAGTGGTTAGGGTATAAACCTCCCTCCCGGAAGGACGGGGTTCAATTCCCAATGTCATCAAAGATCCACCGATTACATCCGATATACGTGCTCGTTAAATCTGTGGAATCAAAAGTCCCGGGGTTAATCGTTGAGCAGTTACCATTGGAATCATGGTCTGGAGCAAAATTTCTTCCCCTTCCAGATCATAAGTTAAAATTAAGGAAGTGGATCCCCTGATAGAACCCCCTATCGAAGGAGTCTTGATGCAAAGACTTATTTTCACCTTCGTAGGGATTCTGATTAAACAAAAGACGCACCCTTCTGACTTAATTTCACATAGAAGTCGGCTAGCGAGCTTGGCCTGTCGCAAGTGTCATAAGTAACAACAACAAAACAATTAAGGGCAAAAAATTGTAAGTCATTTGTTCAATTAAGTATTAAACACTGCCAATAGATATTATATTAAGAATGTAAATAAACACTGTAAATAATATTAATATCTTTATTATTATATTTATTATCCTTTCCGATTAAAAGTAATAGAAGTGTAATGTTTTTTAACATGCTGTTAAGCGTATTATTAATATTAATTATGCAAAATTTTGGATGCAAAGATTTTTGTTCATAATATATATGATGTAATTAAATATATACCTCACCTATATTAAGAAATTGAGTCAATACAAAATATTTGGAGTTTAAATGATTTGTTATCAATTATTTGGTTTAAATCTTTATCTATATTCTGCTATTTAACACAAATATAGTTTCCAATTTTTTCAATAAAACTAACTGAATAAATTGTGAAAAATCAATACATATCAGTCAATAACAAAACAATAACAAAACAATAAATCAAAACAACTATTTGGTTAACTTTTAAAGAATGGTGGATGATATTTTTGAAATTTACTCTAAAAAAGTGATTTCTTTAGTAAGTCAAACTTGTTAGAGTTAGTAAGTTTTAAAATATATATATACTTACAATTTTAAATATTATTATATAAGCTTTTGCTAGACATATAATTTCAATGACCGTACTATTATGTTTCTACATAAGATTTGTTTTCTTAGATTATGTATTTAATATCTAGTAATATATTTATTTTCAAATTTCGTTATATATATTTATTTGTTCTTAAAAATATGCAGTATTTCTTATATTTGGTGTTGTAATATTTTTAAGGTAAAATTCAATAAGTATTATGGATTATCAAATTCATTCCACATCAGTAACTTAAGAGAAAAGTAAACAACAGCTCAAACAATTCAATTTCTATATCAGTATTAAATCTGCTGAATAGTGTATTTGTAATCATGATAATATCAGTATAAAAATATCTATTCAGCAAAAATACGTTTTGCTATTTTAGCATATTGGTCTTAAAAGTTTATTTTTGGGAAAACTTAGGCTTAAAAAATGGTTATTTTGAATATTTATATTATTTTTTTTTCAAAACCGTTTATAATATTTAAATATCGAGAAACATTTCTTGCAATATTAATCTAAATACAAATAGGTTTGAATACATGAAGTTAAATGTTAACTTTAAAATAGAGTTTCAGCAGTTTCATTTATGTTATAAATTAATTCATTTCAATTGAAAAAAAATTATTTATCTTTTTGCAAAATAAACAAAAATTATCTTAAAACTGATTAAGTAACCCTTTAGAGCTACATGATTTTCTAAAGAAAAATAAAATAACATTAAATTATTTCATACATTGTCCGTTTAATACAAATCATTGCTCAAAGCATTTCAGGGTATCATTTTCAAGAATAGTATGGCAAACAATTTAAAGATTTTCATGGCAGACAAGAAAATGTTTACTTTTTATTTATTATTAACTTTTAAGAAATGCATGAAAATAATAAGCTGTACAAAATACTTGATTTCATGAATTTTTTTAATAATTTAAGTTAATTTTAATGAAAATATTTTTATTATTATAATGCGTGATTTATTTATTTATTTATAATCAACAAATTGTTTTAGCATTTTAAAAAGTTACGGGGAGCCGAACACAAAATATTTGAAACGAAATATTATTATTAGAAATTAAAATAAAATTCAATATTTAAAAATATATTTAAAAATGAAAATAAATGTTATTGTAACATACATTTGCCTTAAACTGATAATTCAAATGATTATATGTTCTCCTATTGGTACTTACCTATTATTACCAAATAAGATCCAACAATCACGTGCGTCGAAGGAGGGAAATAATAGGGAAAAACGGTAGGGGTCGGGTCATCGGTAATCATCATCGATGATTCCTGTATGGATCCGCTGGAATCGTTATCATCCATCTAGCATGCTCATTCAGATTGGAGAAATAGTTCTTGAGATAAAGGAAGACCTCGAGTTTAGTTAACTACCCTCTGACGCAACTGCACCTCTAAATCGTCTGCTTCCGTTTCGGACGAGGAACTGCAGAGTTGTGAGGTATCGAAGAGTGGCAGACGATTATTTCAGCTCACAGCGCACCTCTTCCAGCGCCAGTGGTTCCAAAAAAAAAGAAGTTATGTTTTTTCTTCGAAGACTAAGCATTCCGAAAGTGATAATTACTGTAATTTCAATTCTATTTATTTCACGTTGTGAAGAATGCATTCATTTTAGAAATAATCTATCTGTATCAATCTTAAAAATGTTGTATTTTATAAGCGAATTTCGATGTTTAATAAGAAATACATGATAATTTACGTAGGTAAACAAAAAGTCTCATCTACGCAGAGAAATATATTTCGCATTACAAATAATATGAATATTTTATACACTCTGACGCAAAAAATATGAAAAAATTGAACCCTCCCATATTTTTGGATGGAGTTTTCCAGACCCTAATTTTTCCCATGGGATTTAAATTATGCTCAAATATATTAAGCGAAACAGAATAAAATGTTTTCATTTCTGCAAAATAAGGCATATAAATTAGTAATGATTTTAATTAATTTTAAAAATACAATGTATGTATTTACAAATTCCTATGTAAAAAGAAACTCGCTTAAATATGTTTGCATTAAATATGAATTACTTCGATGTTATTTTGCAAAAATAAAAATAATACTTGCTTGAAGTTATTAACATGCAATTTTCATTTGATTAAGCTTAAATAAAAAAAAATTTTCTGTCTTAATGATATTACTAATTAAGCATATAAATTTAAATATTATTAAATTAGCTATAAATTTTTTCTATGATAAAATTTTTTATTAAGTTAGCTTAATTATTCTTAGTTTTAACACCCTCCTCTGAAAAAAAATCATAGACATCACACCAAAAAAATATATTTTGAAAATTTTCAAAATTATTTTTTGAAATAATATATTTATTGAAAAAATTAAGTAAAATTAGAAATATTAAACTACTGATTTTACCTATAACTTTAAATTTTTTCAACTGTATCTCCTATATTGCTTAAATTGCCTGATTTTCATTCACGTGAGTCACTCATTGCCAGTCCTAAACTAAGACAAATTTATTTAACAAATATGACTATAGAATGTGAATAATGAAATAATAAACGTTTTCTATCAGTAAGCTATCAGGAGAATGCATGATAAAAGTAGTTTTCCAACGCATGCGTTTTCAGTATCATAGCTAGTGAGGACAGTTTGGGTATCATATGATTCTACCTTGCTCTAGAAAGTAACACATAAGTACTTTCTAGAGCAAGGTAGCATCAGAAAAAGTTTTCCAATGCTGAAATGATGGAAAAGGAACAAGATGTGAATGAAATGCAACACTTAAACCCTTTTCTTATCATAATTCTTATATTAGAATCAGTAAACGATATCAGTTGCATTCTGGTAATCTATAATCTACATGTTGCTGCTTAAAACGTATGCGGTTATGAAGAAGGGAGATAATTCAAACAAACTTTGTTTCCCTATTTTTTAGATTGGATTTGTTATTAATTATAGAGTAATTGCTCTTGTCTGATGATACATAAATGATAATCGGGAACTGGTCTACGTTTGAAAAGTTCATGCTTTTCAAACATTTCAGAAATATTTAAGGCATGTGACTTACAAAAAAAAAAAAAAAAAAAAAAAAAACAGAATTGTTATTATATGCTTCTATTGTGTCTGTTGAATCTTAAGGCTATGAGAATATTATACCTTTAATCTGTGATTCTTCACTTTATCCCATTTGATTGTTGTGAATGCATCAATTCCACATTGTTCAAACACATTGGTAAGGTTTCGATTGAAAATCTTGGCAACTTTAGTGGTAAAGTAAATCATAACTAAGGATGTCTCGGAATCAACCTTGAGGAAAGCAAACGCATGTTGTGGATATTTATCTTTCGTATGGTAGGACTTTATAACGATAAACAACTTTATTATGAGAAATCATTTATATACAATTTTTGTGTAAGATACTTTTTCTACGTACTTTATTAACATCATTAATCCTAATTCTGTAGTTAAATATATTTACATGAATGATATAAATCCTAGTTATTTTCAGTATGAGACATTTTTTATCGATCATGCAAATTTCTCTTGATTTGAGTGTTACTTTCATCATCCTGCAGTCTTAAAATTAAACAAATTCAACGAGAAATAAAAAAGATTATATTTCTCATTTCTAGGTTATTTTATTAATTGTTTCCTTTTAAATATTTCTCGAAATATATTTTCTAGAAATGTTGCAATAAGAAGCAAGCAATTACGCAATGAAAATATTTTTTTAGCTATATCATTTTATAAAAATAAATCTATTATGTGAGGAATAGCACAATTTCTATTTAAAAGTGTTTTTTAAAATACCATTTGATTGCTTGAGCGAATACTAATGCATAAATGCAACTCATTTATTTCAGATTGCTTAAAATTATTGATGTCATTTAACAAAACTTAACCATTTTACATGTTTGCTCAAAAAGCCAAGAAAAAGCTTTTATAAACTCATTTTAATGATTTATAGATAGTAAAATTTAGAAGAGTTATAGTATTTTAGAAGATTTCATTTTTATAAGATTATTAGTATTTTGTAGTAAGATTTATTGCATTTCTTTTTTGTGGTTAATAATTGAAAATACAGAAATTATAACGAATAATTATGAAAAGAAAATATATAGAAGTTTTGACTGGAATTATACGTACAGAATTAAGAACATGTGAGCCTCTATTTTAATTAATAACATTCAAAGAAATTATGAAATTTAGAAACAAATTTTTAGATGCATTTATACTAAGTTAAATTATATTTATTTCTTAAACAAAAATTTACTTAGTTTGAAATAGAAAGCATTAAACTTACGCATCCTGCTGAGTAAGTAAGTATTCTATTTTAAAAGAAAAATAATATCTAAAAATGGGCAATCAATAACACTTCAAAACTGAAAAACGACTTTTCTTCAAAAATTACAGAGAAGCAGATCAAATATCTTGTCACACTCCAAAGAATAAAGAATAACTTTAGGAGAGAATATTTACTTCTTGTACATAAATCTTGAAGCTTCTTCCTTGAGTCAAAAAGTAATTAAGAAAAACATGCGTTTGCATGGAAATTTCCTTGATGAAAATCGGCAATTTAATTTTTTTCGAATGTTTGGAAATAGATCTGAAAAATGTCATCGAGAAAGCGAATCAACTAGTTATCAGGTGTTTTAAGTTATCATCTACCCTCAATCAGGTAATCATTTCCTGAAACAAGTAAGTATTACGTAAAAAGTAATTGTCAAACGTCATTGTATTAAGTAAGAAATCATTGTAAAACATCATTGCATTACGTAAAAAGTCATTGTAAGAAATTAATTATTATTTAGGATTGAGTGAGCGTGTAATAACGTTTTAAATTTAGCATATTCAGTTAACGAAGCTTGTGAATTTTTCAATAAAACATAAGTTGATTTTAATAGATAGCAGAATATATGTAATTTTAAACAGCTAATAATTGAGTTTACAATAAACAGTTTGATGAACAAATTAACAATCACACTTTGCGTGGTTACAAAAATGAAATTATTGAAATAAATTTATAATTCTCACCTCAAATAGTAAAAAATCATTTATTTACTGTGTCGCATTACCGTAATATCTTTTAAATACAAATGGTTTAAAGTACAGCTTAGATTGCGAGTAAGTCACATCGTTAATGCTTGTGTTTTTGTAGAAATGCTTTGAGCTCCAGTGGCTCAGTAGCTTCACGCCGCTTCCCGTAAGCTCAGCAAAGTGAAGCATCAATTGCCGCGGGCAGTGGTTGGGAGGGTGACCACGGTGTACTCTCCTTCACTGGGTTGCTGGAACTCCGTGGGTTGGGGACGTGTCCACGTTAATCTGTGACTTCCAAAGTCCTTCCGCTGGTGTGGTGTGGATGTGGAGAGGAGGGTGCCAGCTCAGGTGTGGTCTCGACACCTGACCGTGGTTTAAAATTACGAGGCAACTTAATAGAGCAAAGTCGTACTTTCACCTTCGTGGTGCTCTGATCCAAAACGAAATATGCTCTCTACTCACTTAAATTCGCATAGCCAACGTCATAGCGAGCTTGGCTTGTCCAAGTGTCATAAGCAACAACAACAGAAATGCTTTAAAAACTTTTTATTTATCTTGTTTCTTCAAGATTAAAAACAGAAAAAAATTGTAAAAATATTTTACCTTTACAATCAATTTCTGATAGAGATATTTTATTAATAATGTAAAAAGTAACACACATAGGATTTTAATAAAATGCAACAGTTTATTAAAGGCCATAAAAATAATATTCATATTATTGATACCATGAAGCAAACACTTGTTTACAACTTTATTTTATTCCTGAAAGTAGAAATACAGTCATCCCTCGTTTTTCACAGTTAATGGGTACCAGAACCTTCCTCAAAAGCTGAAAAACTACGAAGTAATTGCCTTTAAGAATTTTCCTGTATGTGGGTACACGAATATTTCAAATATGTAAACAGTATTTATGGTGGTGGTGGGACTAATCCCCATCTGGTCTAGTGGAACTAGACAAGATCCATGAGATCATAGACAGCCAAAAAGTCCAAAAGCAAATGTGGACATTTCACAGCCTCCTCACGAGAAAACCCCAAGCACTTCAAGATGTGTTGCGGGCAAAATGGAGTATGTCGCACTTGGGGCATGTTGGGTATTTTCTTTCACCGTCCTCAAAGATCATAAACTTCAAATAATCAGTAGAAAGTCGAGACTCTGATGTACTCTGGAGCCCTTAAATGTTGTGGCGGCTCCAGGATGTCTTTGGAAGTACCAAGGATGAGCAGAAGGGTCAGCCCAGGTTTTAGAAGAAAGTTGTTTAGTAATGGAAGAGATCTCTGATGGTGTTAGTGCCATGCGATCTTCCGGGTTCAAAGGATTACTGGCGAAAGCCTTTGCAAGGTCGTTGGCAACTTCATTCCCAGGCAGACCAACATGCGAAGGGATCCACTGGAGGTCAATTGGGTGTTGGACTGAAAGGCTTTTCAACAAGAGTAGAATACTTCTACTAGTACTGTCGCCGATGGATTGCCAATTAAAAAGGTGCTGGATCGAGGATCGACTGTCTGTAGGGATCTATATCTCCGAGAAATCATTTTGTGTATCAGTATTTATACTTTACACATTTAAGACAAAAATTACAACAGTATACTTATTTACTTAAACGTGTCAGTGCTAATTAATAAGGTTAATTACAAAACCTTATAGAGTAACAAACATTAATCAACATTGCTTTCTGAAAGAAGCAAAGAGTCTTGTATTGGTGGCGGAGGAAAGGCTCTCACACTTGACTCGTAAATACCTTAGGATCACTCGAAGACTCTTGTGCTGGAGGTGCTAACAGTAGATCTGGGGACTTTACTTTGGAGAGAAACATGGTGATGGTAATTGTTATGTATTTTGATTTTTCTTTACCTTCAGAATTCCCCTGCACAAGGACATAACTCCGTCAACTCGATTATTGAATTTGGCAGCTTCAAGCATACTGTCGTTTATGTCATGTGCAAATTGTGTCATCGCTCTTACCATGTTGCACAATTGTTGTAGATTCTCTAGGATAAGGCCACACTTTTCAGTTTCTTTTTCGTCTTCTTCGTTTTCTTCCAAACTTGCTGACTTTGTAATCTCAAGGGGGCTTTCATCGGTCAATGTGTCCGAGTGACAATCGATCAGGGCACTGAAGTCTTCTTTTATCATGTCGACAAATCTTTCATTCCTTTTGATGTGAGCCAGAATTATTGCCTTCTCCACAGCAGAGTATGAACTTCTTCAGAAGTGAAGCCTGGATAGTCGCGCACCACGTTCGCAGTTTTGTAGATGTTTGCTTCTCTTTCTTGATATACAGCACAGTAGATTCATTCCCCTCTAACAGATGCATAGCTTCTGCCTTCTTTGGTCATATCTATAAGTTTCACTTCTTTGTTTATGTTTATCATCTTCTTTTTCTTGGGTGTCCAGGATGAAGCAGGGGCACAGCACTTCGGCATTATAAGGGCTTAATTGATTAAAAACTTATAGCCAGCACAACACTAAAATACAGGATGCGAAACAATAAACATCATGCTCAAAACTTGGGAGATACAACAAGAGAAGATGATAAATAAGGTTGAGAAGATGCGCAGACAATCAACTCACAGGGATAAATCCACTCGCAATCACATTGGTCGATGTTGCATCGGAAAACAATCATGCTCTTATATGAGAGCCCGTGGTATGTAAACTAATTAAATTCCTCTCTTTGTTTGACATGCAAGAGTCCTTCTCCCTCACTCATCAACATGAAACAACGCTCCTTTCCGCAATGTGGCTGCCGACATGGCTGTACTTTTTCATTTTTTGATGAATACTTCGGAAAAACACGCGAAGCACTGAAGCCGCAAAACATAAAGAGTGAATTGGCGAAGGAACACTGTATAACCAAATGGATTTTGTATTTCACTAATCCACAAAAATAAATATTTATGCCACTGTTTTTGCAGGTGTCTTAATTAAAAACCGCAAATTATATTGGTGACTTTTAAAGAATTGATAAATTCTACTTTAGCTTTGCAAGCATATTGTGTGCGTCGTGTTTAGTGCTTCACCAATTTAATATAAATTATTGTCTTAGAAACTTATTTCCTTCATTAATGTTTTGTATTTTATTTGTAATTATTGTAAAAACACTAAATCTTGGACTTTTTGATGTGGATTACTTTTTCTCTCTCTTTTTGTTCAATAAAAGACTTCTCTCATTTTATTTATGAATTAATTGATAAAAGTTTATCCAATACAAAAGCAAGTAAACTCATTCCAGTGTAGAATAGATTACCCTCTTTTTTAACAAAATTATTTTGAGATACAAAATATTTATGATTCTCTTTTCGAAAAATCTTAAAGCGATGTATTTTTATTCCAGCCAACAAATGCCATTAATTGTAAGTATTAATAAAAAATTCAGTCTTTTATTTCCAAAAACAGGAGCGACGGACATTATTTATAGAGAATACTACGCTGTGCTTTTAATTTTCTTTAGTTTAATTATCTTTTGAATGAAACTTCAAAAGAAGATTCATGATCACATTCAAATTCTTGAATCGAATAAAAGGGAGTAAAAATTAGGCATTTTATACAATCATTTTTGTAACCTCCCACTAATTTAATTTTTAAAAAATTAAAGTAAATTCTATATTTAATTTTTTTAATAAATTATAAATCTCAAACTCACACTTTTTTTTAAATAATTTAACAAATTTAAAATACTTTTGCAGCACAGATAATTAGATACATTTTTCCCCATCAATTAATTCCTTCTTTTAACAAAAAATGTTAAGTTTCTTGTATATTATTTTTTGTATTTATAGTGATTTTAATTTTGTAATATAATTTAAAATCGTAAAGAGCAGCATACATAATTATAATCTTATTTTCATCATCAATTAATTCCTTCTGGACTCAAGATGTTGATGTCACTTGTATTTTATTTATTTGTCTTTTAGGTGACTATTATTGTAATATAATTAACTTAATGTTGTTTTTCCTGTCTAGCAATAATATAAATGTAGACATATTAATATGTAATAAGGTTTTACCTCTATGCATTGTTTTTAATTTATTATGATTAAGGGTAAAAATAAATATACATAATTAGGATTCGATAACTCGTGAGCTTATGAAACTGATGCAATTAAATTATCCTTATATCAAGGTTTAAATATTAACTTAAATTATTCAACAGGTTATTTACATAAATTTATGTCATGCAATTCTGCGAGAAGAAATGGGGAAAAACATTTTACATGCAAATCTGAGTGTAAGCTTCCATTTTTTAAGAAAATTTTGTAAACTATTTTTTGAAAATTTTTTCTTGGTTAATTAAATATTTGTATGTTATTCAGTATTTTTAGCATTACAATCTTAAATTATTTTATCTCATTTTAAAAACAAAGAATAATGTACAATGTACAATGCCCTTAATTAACTTAAATAATAGAGACACATTTTGGGATGAATATTCATTTCAGAAAATAAAATTGCTAAAAGTTGTTCGTAAATATGAATTAAAAAAAATTAATTATTTTTGCTTTCTAACTTAATGTTTCATAGAAAACGTTAGTTATGCCCATCATTTCTGTTGTTTGCAATTAAATAGATTCCATTGTGCATACATTTTTAGGTTTATACATTTCAATGTAAGCCATATATATTGCTTATAATATAATGCAATTTAAAAAATTAATTTAATGTTTCTCATTAGCGTTTTAAATACTAATTACGTAAACTGAGAATCTTTTAATTAGAAATAAGATTCTGTGTGAATACTTTTTACAAAAGATTTAAACTAATTTAAATAATAGTATATCTGAATTGAATAGAGTTCTTACTCCAATAATATAAATCATTATTATCAAAACAAATTTATATTTTGAAGTTTTACTCAAAAATAACAAAGCAAATTATTCCCTCAATATCTTATATATATAGCTTAAAGTTTCAAATTGTTTACTAACATTTTAAAATATTTAATAAAAATACTTGTTTAAAAATCATATCAATCATTTGCTTATGATAAAATAAAATATTAAGTATACAAAATCACAGTTTTATTTATTTTTCTTTCTTATATTTCTAATCTAAATCGTAAATATCGGTCTAATTAGCTCTCGTGTGTAAAGTATGATCGTTAGGAAATATATAAACCAAACCAAACCAAACTTTTGGAGTTTCTGAATACTTTTATTGCAAATTTAAAAAGTTGTGTTATCATTTTTGATTGCTAAAAGATGAAGATATAAAAAGCCTAAATACTACAATATATATATATATATATATTCATTGTTGTATTACTGTTCATTGTTGTATTACATATTTCACTTTTTGAAAAGTAAAAAGGAAATTAAAATATATTTGTATATTGTAAAAAAACTATAAAATATATTGAATAATCTTTCAAAAGGAAAAAAGTTGTTAAAAATATTTGGAAAATTTTAATAGCAAATATTCTAAAACAACTTTGGGCAAAAATACTTGTTTAATAATAATTATGTAACCATTCATTTTTAATTATATAAACAATAACATTTCTTAAATGGAGCGTTTGACTCCACAATATTGAATTTAAAAATAACCTACATCAATTTAATTATTATGTAGGCGCATACAATTTTGAAACAAATGCATTCGTGACACGATATGTTATGTTTCAATTCTAATGGATGCTTCTGTTAACTATTCAGTAATATATTTCCTTTAATATTTTATCCAAGTTCCCTGTAGTTTCAAATAGTAATGTATGTATTTATTTAGCAGTTTCTGCAGTTTCTTTGTATCTCATAATGAATATGTAAAGCTCATGTATTATTCAAGGATAATTTTGTTACCCATACTCTGTTATCTTAAAACACATTCACATTAAAATAATTTACCTGAAAATGAATCATGAAATCTGAATTTATAGGTGTACTTAGTAATTAAGCAGCTTATAGAAATTTATAGCTATATGTTTTAAGGCAGTATAATATAGTTTTCTGTTTGAGTTATAATTATGAATGTGAAAAAGAAAAAGTAATGTAAAAGTAACATATTTCTATATTTTAGAAAGGTATTATTTAATGCTTTCCTTAAGTTTTAGAAAATTCATTAGAGATTTACACCTTACTAATTCTTATTCAATGAAAATGCACATAATTATTTAGAAAGAATTATTTTATCCAAATCAAATAAGAAATAATTATTTTTTATTTGCAAAATATGCTTATATATAATGTTTTTAATTCTTTCAGCTTCCACACTAATATACTACATTATATATAATATATTATAATTTAGAGAAATTGTCACACATATTTTAAAAGAATATTTTTTGGTATGGAAAAAAGATAGATTATTAAACAAAATCTTACATTTTTGAGCAATGTTATATATATATATATATATATATATATATATATATATATATATATATATATATATATATATATATATATATATATATATATATATATATATATATATATATATATATATATATATATATATATATATATATATATATATATATATATATATATATATATATATATATATATATATATATATATATATATATATATATATATATATATATATATATATATATATATATATATATATATATATATATATATATATATATATATATATATATATATATATATATATATATATATATATATATATATATATATATATATATATATATATATATATATATATATATATAAAAGTGCTTAGATAAAAGAATCATTTTCAGTACGTCATACAATTTCAAGATTAAAAACGAATTTTCTACTGCCTTTTAGAAAAAATTAGTATTTTAAAGTAAATGTTAAAGAAGGAATAGATTGAAATATTCTTATAAAAAGTTATCATATGTGTAAACATCATAAAATTTTTGAATTTCAATTTAAAATATTAAAGAAGGGAATTCGGTTAAGCACTGTATTTGAACTTGTGAAAGTATCATAATACTTATGCAGAAATTTCTCCAGTGCTTTTCTAAGTAAAATGTTCATTCTATTTACCTTTATAAAAGAAATGTGTTATTTAGAAACCAATTGGAAACAACTTTGCACCAATTTCTTTCATACAGGCATTTGCGTTCAATAAAGAAATATTTGACTAAGAAAACAATGTGTTAATTCAAAAGCATATCTAATTATTTGTCCAAAATTTAAATATGTCCATACGTTGTGTTAACTTTTCCTACAATAATTGAAAAATGAAGATATGGTCTGATTCTCTCGATTAAATCTCTAACAGTTGTCAAGTTTCAGAATCATTATAAATAATGAAATAAGAAAAACTGTATATAAAGCAACATAATTTTATTTTTACTTTTAAGATAACAAATAACTTCATCTAATGTGTTTGATATTGACATTATCCTAATAATGACTTATATTATTTTTATACTGACATCAAATTCTTATCAATCATTACGAATTGTAGAAAACAGGGACGATAAATTTCAATTAATTTCTATTTCTCCAATAAGTATTTGTTTTCATATACAAAAAATTTAAGACAAGGAGTAAGAAGCAATTTTTTTAACACAATATGCAAAGAATATTCTATTCCATGAATAATGAAAGTTTATGTTGAATTTTTTATAGTGAAGTAGATAATTTAAACATTGCAAATTTCTGTCTTTAAAATTACCTTAAAAAGTAATGTCTCAGTACAACCTACCCATTTTTATCGCTTTGTTGTTATAAAATGTACAAGTTATAAAAAAGTAGAATGTCCTAATAAAATTGCGATATTTGTTATGAACATTATTCCAAAAAAATATTTTTTTGATAAGCAATGTTGCATATATTAGGAAACAAAAGCAATAAAGTATATTAACCAAAGTCATTGTGGTAATAGAAATCTAAGTATTTATTTATAAACAAAGGAAAAAATAATTGTGTTATTGAGATGCAGCAAAATAGTTTACTCTCTTTATTACAAAATTATTCTATTAAGGCTGTTATAGAATAAAAATGCAATCTCTTTAGAAGTAAATTTTAATATTTCTTTATACTGAATATTAAGGCACATGTGCCGTATAATCCATGCATCAAATTCTGAAATTGGTGGTTTTTTGGCGGATTTTCTTATGTATCTGGCAACCTTGATTTTGTTACGTCATACATATGGAGACCTATAAGAATTATGCAGAAAATTCTATTTTGGTAACCCCAGTATTTACGTCATCGCGTACGTCACGATACGTCATCTTGGCAACATTTCTTCATCGCCAAAAAAATTCAGAATTTGAAATCATGGATTCTGCGGCACCTGTGCCAATATTAATTATATTTTGTAAAAAAATATTCTTAAGGATTTTTGTCAGAAGATTTAAAAATAAATCCTTAGATAATATTTATAAATCCCTTTATTTATAAAATTAGTGTGGCCTCCTGCTATTTTAGTTTGATTTTTTAATTCAAAATTCTTTTTTACATTAAATTCATGGTATTAACAGTGCATTCGTCATGAATAAACACGGAATAGCTGACGGATTCTAAGACTTCCTATTCTATTACTACATATCAGCTATTCAAAAGGAAATCAAGTCTTTCAATTAAGAATCTCATTCATCTAACTGTCAGCACCTTACTTGTCGTCAGTGTGTAAAATGGAACAGCGGGACACCAGTGGAGATCTTTGAACAAAAGTAATTAAATATTAAAGAATGGGTTGTTAATGAGCCTTAAATCTCTGTGTCATTAAATCTAGGTGGTATTGAATTTCGTGGAGAAAACTTTTTTTGTAAAGAATATCCGAGAAAAATATCACTGTGTTTAACACAATGATATTTTTAATGATAGTGATATTAAAATCACTTTAAATTTATTTTAAACTATTTTAAACAGCATTAAATTTCTAATCTTATCATATTAAAGCATTACTTTGAGAAATATAAAAGCATTTATTAATGACCAAAATAAAAACTCAAATTATATTTCGATTAACAATTTAATGTAAAATACTTTCATTGATATAATTTATAGTTATATTATAAAATAATTTTTAACATGATTACGTATGAAATTTGAACTGATGTGCACATTTAATATTAATTTTAAAATGTTTAAATAAATTGAATTTATTTATATGAAAAATTTAGCACTTTGTTTTAAAAGTTTAAATAATATTAAAATTTAACTATTTTACATATATTTAATTAATAACATAAATTAAAGAAATCCATTCGTAATGGCATAACTTTTGAGTAATATATTGAATTTTATTTTAATTAATGGATATTGTTTAAGATTTAAAGTATAACATTTATGCTTCAAAGTTGTTCTATCTTTACTTCCTTTTCATTGATAAATTGTTACATTTTGTAGATAATTTATTTTCATATCTTAATGCATAAACTGTAAAAAATATAACATTGACATAATATACACTAAGAAAAAAATTTACTAAAATTTTTCAATCTTTAAAAAAATGGTGAAAACTACTAATTGTGTTTTTAGTACATAAATAAAATAAAAATCCATTTAATTACATTGAAACAATTAAACTGGCTTAGTAATTAATGCACGGAATAAAATGTAAAAAAAATTATTTTACATTATAAAATGTTAAAAAAAATTATCATTTTTTGTGAAAAAAAAATTATTAATAAAAATCATAAATTGAACTGAATTCGAAAACAGTTTGAATGCTTAATTTTAATTTGAAAACTTATAGATTTAATACCTTTTTTAATGAATGTATTATTTTTAAAAAAATGCATATTTTGATTTTAAATATCTTGGCGACATTCCATCTGAATTACACTATGACTAAAGTATAACATTTCAACAGGAACTATTTCCTTTCTGCCCATATCATTTCAGTAATATATTACCAATTGAAATTATATTCTTAAGTGACTTTCCGGAACATCGACCTTGTTCGAAATATCATATTTCGAAAAGACTGAGATTAAATTCCAAATTCCCAGATGCAAAATCCTCATGAATAATGCATAAACCTCCCTGCGTTTAGTCTTACAGCACAATATATTTCCTATTGTCTTCAAAAGATTCTTACACGGATCTTTTCTTTTGTTTTATTTTACTCTACATAGGAATTTAAAATCTTATATGACATTTTAAGAAGAATTCATAAGGGATTAAAAGATCATCATTACATGAGAATCTTCTTCGAAGTAAGCCTCTTAAATTCTTTAATCTAAGCATTGTATATGTCGATTAGCTAAAATAATAAAAATTAGTTAAAAAATCCTTTTAAAAATTATTCCTTTAATACTTTGGCATAATATTAAAAAATTAAAGGTTATCTTATTTTAAAAGTTGATTTTAAAAATATATAAAGATTTTAGTATTCCAAAATTTAATAAAATACTTGGCTCTTCTAAGTATGCATCTAATTATTAATTATATCACCAAAAATATTCATATTTCATTTTAAATAATATGAAATTTTACAAATATAGGCACAAATTATTTAACTCAAAGTTTCAATAATCATAATAATTAAAATAATAATAATAATAGATAAATACTTTGCATTATAATATTCAAAAAATATTACAGATTTTTATTCAAAAATATGGTAATAATGTAGAGTTATATATGCACTTAATTGTACAAATGAACTATAGAATTTTCATATTGTGTGAAATGTAATTCTTCTCATGAAGGACTCTAATAAAAAATTATATCAATCAAATGAAGATAGATCCTAGCTTTTTCTTACACTGTAGTTTTAATCACAAGTTATCAAATTATTAAAGGCTAATCTATGAAAAATGAAAAAAGAAATATTAATCATTTTCAAAACTAACCAATTTATTGTCTTTTGTAGCATTCCACAATAAGTAACATTTTAATTTTATACAGTTGTAAAAATTTAAACATATGTTTCTGTAAATTTTGTTTTAAAAATATATTATACACACAACATAATTTTTTTCTATTTTCTAGAATATATTTTCCTTTAGTTTTGCTAACACAAAAGATTTTTTTTTATGTTTGTAAAACTATAACATTCACATTTGTTTCTTTCTCATCACTGAATGTCTGAATGTTTACATAATTACCAAACAAATGAACTAACTGAAGATATTTCTAATAGGTTATGGTAGTATTAATTCAAACCATTGTATTTTACATGAATTCTAACAAGAAAGGAATACAAAAGAGAATAGAAATTTATGTAAAGTATTTGAAGAAAGCGAGAAAGCAATATTCTCTGATAAAATGCAAAGGTAGTATTACAATTTTCAAAAAGATTATTTACCTTTCTTATAACAGCATTCCGGATGACCATCTTTGATTGACAGTTATACCATTGAAGCTCTATTATGGCAAAATGTATTTATATCAATATCAGACATTGTGCAAAGGCTTAATCCAAATCAACAAATCATTTTGAACCATATCCGGAATCTAGGATTGTTGTGGAAACATTCTAGAACATTTCTATATTGACTAAGTAAGAAGAATTTGAATGATCCAGACATTATATGTAAATCTCTGCTTGCATGGTGTAAAATTGAATCCTACTTGAATCGGTTGATTACTGAAAATAAAGAGGGATTTACTTGTGAAAAACTGATAAAAAAAACTTCATATTTCAGCACGGAAATCCTACGCCATCTGAAATTGAGTCTGAGTAAGGTAATATTGTGTATATGATGAGGTATTTGAAAACGAAAACATTTTGAGCTGTCGAAAAATGGAAAATTAAATTCAGAGATGTGTTTTCAGTAATTGATTAATTTAAAAACTTTATTTAAAAAAAAGAGGCCAACTATGTTCAATAGGAAGGAAATCATACTGCTGCATGAAGATCATACTGCTGCCTCATATGCTACTTTGGATACTCATCAGAAACTTGCAAAGCTAGGCTAAGAAATTTTGGGGCATCATCATACTTTCCAGATTTAGCAAACTCTTATTATAACTTGTTTTTTTTTTCCTAACAAACAATTTTTCAGATCACAATTTCAAAACTTAAGAAGATATCAGACTCTAGCATTGATTCATATTTTTTCCCCCAAGGATAAGGAATATCTTGAAAATGGAATATTCAAAGTAGCATTACGCTAGCAAGAAGTTATATATAATTTTTGGTAATACATTTGAATAAAAATATTTAATTGATTAAAATAACAACGCAATGTATACATTTATATACTTGGATGAAATATACATTTGATTGATAATGATATCAAAATGCTAACATGTATTTCAATATCATTTTCATTTTATCTGAACTCAAATATGATCAGTTAAATATACTTGATGGTTACTGCATGTTTCCGATTGTTTACTTTTTCTTTCTTTCAGTTTTTCATCATATATTCACAAATCCGATTTCAAGGAATTTTAGAGAATATTATACAAGCAATGCCTTCCAGAGGTCCGAAACAGATGTGAGTGATTATTAACAATCAGCGATTTCTCGGTCTAGTATGTCACCCAAGTGTTTCATTAGTTTGAAGTTCAGTGAGAATGCTGGCTATTTCTTACGAGTGGACGATTCTTCGATCGAAAGCAATCATTGTCAATATTCGAATAGTGAGGACGAGCATTGTATTTCATAAACACAAATTCAGCGTCCATGTCAGACCTTAATAAACGGACATGATGTTTCAGAATCTTGCAACAATTGGATCCTATAAATTTGGATTCTCGTGGTTCCGATTTCAACATGCAGATTTGTTCTAGACTCCAGTAAAATTGCCTCCCAAAACAATCACTTTTGCATCAACGAAACGTTGGGGTTCAATGATTTAGTCTTGGTAGTATTGGGTACCTGTCGTTCTCCATATAAATTCTAGACGTGAATCTGACTACAAACTAAATCTCGACTAGTAGCAAAACATAACACAAGCCCAGTGTGAAATTTTTTACATTGTATATTCTCTATTTAAGAATAACTGCTGGTGGTTACACATGCTGTATATTGTAATCAGTTTATATAAAGTGACGATATTTGACAGTCTCCATTTATAAACACACACACACACACACACACACACACACACACTACATATATATATATACATATATATATATATATATATATATATATATATATATATATATATATATATATATATATATATATATATATATATATATATATATATATATATATATAATATGCCAAGATTATTTTGGATTTTGCTATGAATAGAGATTAATTGGTAAAGATGAAACAAACCTTTATGAACGTGAAATGAAAACACATTACTAAGACCATAGCAGGAAAATAGTATACACATACTTCAAATGTGAATTTTGATACGCAAAAATAATAGATTTTTAACGTATGAAGTATAAGTCTCTATCCTAGAAACAAATAATTAAAGTAAATATAGACATTTAAAAATAGTAATAAATCAAACAAAATTATATAGCATTAATAAAATATGTTTGATCATTGATAATGATACCTGAAATTATAGTATCATATTTCAAGGGGCATTATATAAATTTACGAAAAATTCACTTCACACTTTTTGTATATGAAGTAATTAATTAATATTACGTTTATTTTAAAAAAAATTAAATATTTATTCTGACGAAATAAGGTTTATATTCTGAAATTAATTAAACAATTTAAGTTTACAAGAAATAAAATAATTTAATAAAGTATTTGCTTGCAGGAATCTTAAAGTCCTTATAAATACTATACGATAAATATTTGAAACTAAAAAATATATTTACTTATAATTCTAAATGAATATCTTTTTTAACACATAAAAGATTAATATTCATAAACTTTGATTTCATGATGAGATTTTTCGGCTAATAATTTTTTCCTTGAGTCATTTCTAATGTTCTATAAAATATTGAAATATAATTTTTAATTGTTAATTTAGAAAATTCGCGTATATATTATATTAAGAAAACTGAAAATTTTTATATATACTTTTAAACTTTACTACTTAATAAAATAAAATATTATATATGTACACATAATTATTAAAGTATTAACTTACGTAACTCACACAGTATTATTTTTAAGTGAATGATTTAACTTTGCTATCAAGATAATTTTATTTAAAAATATTATACCATCATATTTTTTAAGAATCTTTTATTTTGATATCTCCTGAAATTTAAGTTAATATAAAAAGCATTGAAAACATTTACACTTTTCAGCAAACTTCATATTATCATTTCTTTTATAGATACATTAAGGAAATCTAAATTCAATATTTTCATTGAATATTTAAAATAAGAACACGTTTATCTGTAATTTATGGTTTAATTTCACTTGTTTGCTTAGGATCGATGCGTAACAAACTGTTGCTATGAGAACAAATGCAAAAATCGACTTTTAATGAAAGGACATGGTATTTATGGCGCATATATTTGTTTTATATAACACATCACTTTTAATGTGATAACCATTTAAAGTCTTTATCACTCATTTTTAGTGCTTCATTGGATATGAGATTTTCATAAAACCTTACTTAAATTATTATAATATACATGCAACTCAAATTTAATTAAACATATTCTTTTGAGATTACTGTTGATATGATCACATTTTTGCTACAGAACGACAATACTTATATTGGAAAATTTTGAAGAAAACCGATAAAATAAAATGCACAATTTAGAATTTAAAAACACGAATTTCAAATTTGATAAATATTAAATATAAGGGATGATCAAATGAAAAGGTACGAAACGACATGGTGAGTACAAATGTAGATTTCATTCAAAATATACACCATAGGCTTGTGCACAACGATCCCACTAATGAACAAGACTTAGGATTCCTAGTTCCCAGAATTCCTGTGGCCGTGACGAGATCCTGTCCTTCCCAGCGTCCTTGAGTACGTCGGCCGAATTGAAGCACTTCCCTTTCAGGTGTTTCTTCAGTGGACCAAACACATGGAAATCGCAGGGTGACATGCCCGAACTGTAGGTTGGATGGTCCAACGTCTCCCACTTGAACTTGGCCAGTTTCATGTGTGTGACTCTGGATCCATGTGGACGCACGTTATCATAGAAGCAGAACCACACCCTTCATGAGCAACCACAGTCTTTTGTTCTTGATTAACCTGCTTAGGCGTCGGAGTGTCTCACAGTACACATCGGAGTTTATGGTTTTTCTGTGCTCGTCGAATTCAACAAGTATCGGACCTTAAACTTCGAAAAAGACTGTGAGCAAACACCTTTCCTGCTGACGGTACGGTTTTGAACATTTTAGGGGGAGGTGACGACTCATGCTTCCACGGGTTTCTCACCTTCCGCTGTCAGAAATAGGATAACACCTCGCTGCTACTCAATCGTTGAATATTGTAACGCGAACGACATCCTGTCGTCATACGGACTGCCGCATCATTTGGACGCCGCTTTCGATAAGAGCCTCTGCTCTCTCCTGTGCACGCAGGCGCCCGCATGTGCTTCGATCCCAGTCAGAGACTCAAATCACATCCCGAGATGTCTCACTACGTTCTCCCATGGCGCAATATTCAAATATTTAACTATTACACTTTTACGTTGTTTCGTACCTTTTCATTTGATCACCCCTTATATTAAAAGATATTGAAGAAAAATAAGCCATTTTGTTAAAAAGAATTGAATTCTAAAGACAGTTTTTAAGTATATATATATATATATATATATATATATATATATTTGAATCAAGGAATTTAAGCTTAATGTGTGTGAATATTTATTATTGCATATAAGTGGTTTAGAAAATTACTGTCCCAAATTCCACACTTAAATTTTTAATCTATTTTTCCACGATATTCTTTATGCTGATACTAACATCACGTTTTCTTTTTTCCCCTAAACTTTTTTCTTTGGTTAAACATTCACTAATGCAACGTTATATACTGCATCTAGAACTTTTATTTGACCAATAGCTATTTTATAAATATATGTTGTTGTTGTTGCTTATCCTCCATGTCTGACGGAGTCAGACTAGATCCACGAGCTCGTTGACTGTAAGGAAGTCGAACACTAAAAGAGGATTGCTAAAGAGATCCTCCCTAGAGAGACCCATGCAATCCAAATGATGCTCAGGAGAAGCCTGATGATTTTGGCACTTGGTGCAGGTGACGAAAGTTTTCTTGCCCTCGTTGAAAGTGAGGCACTTAATATGACCGCTAGCAAGTCTTGAGAGAACAGTCCGGGTACGTCTGTCACACGGGAGGTCAAGGGACAAACCCGGTTTTGATCCCTTGTACCAATTACAAATATATGATATTATATAAATATATGATAACTGGTAGTTTCTGATATTCGAAATATATCAGTACAAATGTTTACTATCAAATGCCTTGGAGCATGACCATAAATTTTACATAAAAAATAAGTGTAGCGAAAAATTCATTTATATGGAATAAAATTGTGCGAATTTTATTATTCCCGATATTCTAGTATGATATACAGTTATAGTATAGAATGAAATATTATTTTCAATACAAGTGTGATACGACCCAGACATAAAATCCATATTGAAGTAAATTAAGTTTATATTTTAAAATATATATTTAATTTTTTAAACAGATATATATTTTAAACATATTTAAAATATTTAAAAGTAGAATTAAATAACATTATATTTTCACAAAAAAAAGATATTTTAAGCTAAAAATCCCAACAGCACATTTCTTTTTTTAATTACTAAATATTCCCTTATTGAATTTACAGGAAATGGGAAAAGCAATTATTTTTTAATTAGAACTCTTAATATTTAACAAAATTCTGAATTTTAATAAAAATATACTTCAAAATATTTTATTATTTTTCTTAATATTTTTAATAATAAAGTTTTGAAGATATTGCGTAAAGTTTGGTAAGATTTCAAAAATTAAAAGTAAAAAAGTAAATGATTTTAATAAGTATATAAATTGTTAGGGACAGGGATGAAACTGGAGTTTTTTAAACACGTAAATACATTTAAATGTATTTCTAATAATTATTTTAATGATATGCAATATCTCTTTCAGTTTTATTCATTAGAGTTCTAAGTGACATAAAATACAGTGATACGATTTCTGTTCTTTAACATATCCTTATTAATTCTATGGGATATTTCTTCATACGTATCAAAACTGTAATAAATTGCGTGATCATTAAAAAGCTATACATTTTTTGTAATATATCAATATCTTTTTGCTATATATTTTCTTTATTTTGTGTATGAATTACAGTTGAAGCATAATCCCATAAATGTGAAACAAATAGTTCTCTGAATTATATGCTTAATTTCTTCTCTACAAGGAATAATTCACTGAATTAATTATAACGTGAATCTCAAAGCTTTATTTCCTTAGTTTCTAGGCTTCTTTTGTAGCCCTGTAAGAAATTTCTTATATATGATATTTGTATTTGTATATAAAGTGATGTAATTAAATATAGTGCCTAATTAAATTGCCCGACTACTAGAATAAGCCAAAAATAAGTAATAAGGAAACAGCTAAACTCTCTTGGTATAAATGAGATCATTAACGAAAATAGATTTTTTGCAGGCCATGTTAAGCAGTACTAACGATAAGTAATATTTATTGTTCTGTAATGATTCCCTTATAGATTTCTAAGGCTTGTCCAATGCCAGACAACTAGCGGATACGTAACAAACGTACCAAACATGCTACCAAGATCATAGCAAATTCTTATGAAACATTAATTATGTAGGTTAATTAGGTCTAGATATTAAAACCCGACATGTCTATCAGAACTCAGATTACAGAAATTTGTACATTATATGCTATTGGTATTTAAGCTTGAATAAAAATGCTGTTTGGTATAAGAAATTAGGGTCCTTTCAAACATTTTTTATACGAAACATTCTTGTTCCTTAAATCAATGTATTAATATTACATTGGTTAAAAGAATTTTTCTGATCTTAGAATACTAATGATACTCTAAAATTTTAATGATCCTTAAAGATTTTATATTTAATACTAAATGTGCCTGAAATATTGGACATTGTGGTTAAAATATAATTATCTGAAAGTTTATTTATTTAAGAAATGTTATTTACTAATATTTCCAATTATTTTGTTCACTTGCTAAATTGGGTCAATTACCCCATTTCTCGGTAACATAATAAGATATTCTTGTTTACATAATAAGAAAACGTAATGATAAAAAAAATTTTACAAATAAAATTATATAATTTTGATTTCTTCTTCAGCACCACAGGCCAAGGAGGGGCCAAGGCTTTCCTCAGAACATTTCTCCATTGTGTTCTCCACGAAACGACAGTTTTCCAATTTATCACTTTCAGCACTTTAAAGTCCTCCTCCACACAATCAACCCATATAAGTTTTGGCCGACCCCTAGATCTGTTTCCAATGAGCTTATAATTAAAAATTCTTGAAATTATAGATGAGGGGTCCATTCGACAGATATGGCACGTAAATCTCAAGTGACATATTTTAATACAAATGACGAAATTTTTTATTTAATTTTAATGATATAATGATAAACTTAATGGTATAGTTTTTTACAGCTCAGTTTTCAAGTATTTCACAATTCTAACTTATTAGCTACCTAAACATTACAAACTAAAAAAATTACATTTATTGATTTGTTTAAATAAATTATAAATTTTTTCTTAGATAAAGTTTTTGTTAGAAATTATTTCTTACTTTTTATATGGAAAATTTTAAGGAATATCATTTATTAAATTGAATTTATTTTGTATATTCTCTGCAAATTTCTATTAAATAACAAAAACATCACATTATGTATTTATATTCATTGTACTATAAAAAAAAGAAGCTGGACAGTGTCATTACTATACATCGTCTAATAAGATATGTACTCCTCTTGTGTAGCTATGTTCAATTATCTCACCAAAATTTAATATTGCTTATAAAATTAATTATCAACGATCGTGATTGTAAATCTCATTCTTTAAAAAAAAATTTGACAGCCAAAAATTCCTGGGAGGAAGCTATTTGACATGCAATGGCACTTCTTGAAAGAACTTCTGAATCCATTATGGTATTTAGATCTGGAGATTTTGCTAATTATACCATATGGTATATACCTTTTTCTTCCAGATAATCTTTGATCATTGACAAGAAGATATGTGTTTGGTCAAAGGTTAATGTCCATAATAGCAAATTGATTTTTTGAAATTTATGAAAAAATTTGCAGATATGATTCGAGAATCTCATACTTATAACACTCTTCTGTAATTGTACGTTAGATAAGGTATGGAACCGCACACGCACATCCAACTCAACCCGATCCTCGTACAAGAACATTGAAATTCTCAATGTTCGAAATTTCTTTGATAAAAATAATTCCAAAGTTTTCTCCAGATAAAAACCTGTTTAAAACTGCTTTGTGTGTTCAATTTTGACACTACATTAAACAGGATAAATTGTTAATCTTGTTCTATATATAGACTCTATATAGATCAAGAGTATCTTCATATAGATCAAGAGCTCTCTCTCTCTATAAACTCTATATAGATCAAGATCAAGAGTATCTTGATCTATATAGAGTTTATAGAGAGAGAGAGCTCTTATATAGACGAGTTGTCTTATGAAATTTTGTGAAGGAAACACCAATAAGCTTGTGGCACAAAATTTTTGACACATGTCTATTTAGTCAGATATATAATAGGAGTGAGGTTTAAGATAGCTACTCTGCAGTCTTTATCTATAGAAACGTGTCTTAAGGGCAATATTCTCAGAAAATATTGTGATTTTTGGTTAAACATGAGCGCAATCTTTCCAGCGATCGTACATGTATAGCTGGTAACCGTATGATTGACTACCGTTAATCTATTACCAATTAATGTCCAATGTAGTGATTAACTATCGTTAATCTATTACCAATTAATGTCCAATGTAATGATTAACTACCGTTAATCTATTATCAATTAATGTCCAATGTAATGATTAACTATCTTTAATCTATTACCAATTAATGTCCAAAGTAATGATTAACTACCGTTAATCTATTCCCAATTAATGTCCAATGTAATGGTTAAATACCGTTAATCTATTACCAATTAATGTCCAATGTAATGATTAACTATCGTTAATCTATTACCAATTAATGTCCAATGTAATGATTAACTATCATTAATCTATTACCAAATAATGTCCAAAGTAATGATTAACTACCGTTAATCTATTACCAATTAATGTCCAATGTAATGGTTAACTACCGTTAATCTATTACCAATTAATGTCCAATGTAATGATTAACTACCGTTAATCTAATTACCGTTACTATTTACCAATAGTAAATCTAACATTCAGTTCAACAATTTATGGGTTTCCTTCCTACTTCCGAATCGGATGTTAGTAGTAATTCGGAATACACTTTGAACAGTATCTGGAGAATGAAAACCGATCACTGAGTGCAAACAAACCAAACTAACCAGAGATCGTATAAGACATTTAAGATTGTTATTACATAATCTGGACACAACTTTACAATACACTTCAATAAATGAGTGAATTTTCCTTGTAGCTGACTGAATACTAGCTTGCCAAAGGCGTTCCATTGAAATTCATCTCCATTCTACTGCAATTTTACTAATTAAAAAATATTCAAATTTAGAAAGCGAAATTGCGTAAATGCTCCTCATTTTATGAGTTACTTCCCTTAGCGGGTGTAATTTTATTAGCTGAACGGAATTTTATAGGCAAATTTGATCATTTCAAAGCATTCTACTTTTAAACTTTAAATTCTCCTTTCGTTTTTATATAGACACTATATCCATATAAACACAAATTGTTTCCTAAATTACACTTATATAATATCAGTTCTTAAAACAATGATTGTAGATATTTCTACTTGTGGAAAAATGTTTTTAATATTGATTTAGAGCACTAGTGTATAAAAATTTTATGTATTTCATTAAATGATAAATCTGTTATTTTTAAGTCAGTTTCTCTAAACATCTAAAATTATTTTATATTTGGATCAATTTCACATGAACTCATTAACGAAAAAAATTTTAATTTCATTATGAATATCCTTTTTAAAAGTTTGCTTAGAAATGAGTTACAAAATTTAACTGAAATTTCCGTTTTTGGTTTTCGAGTAGTTATTGTTCGAATTTTTACATTATTTAAGCGAGTTTTAAATAAGAAATCTATTTCCTTGAAATTGATAATTTGCATTTGCTTTCTTGTAATTATTGAACAGTTGGCACATTTTTATCTAGTTTAATCAATCAAATTAATACATCATATCTATTTCACATTTATGTAAAACAAGGCACTCGTTTTACATTACGTGTTCTAGTAATCAATTCTACATCTTATCAAGATAAATTTCTAGAATATGGATAAAAAATATATAAAGCTTTAAGATATGTAAATATTTTTGAATGAAAGCAACTTGTTGCAGATATTTATCAATAGTTTATAAATATCTTTATAACCATGACATGTTTTAACCCGATATTTTGGTGTATTCAGATAATTACTTATTGTTATTATTAATATCATTTAAATATTTTCTTATCATCTGAATATTTTTATAAATTTCACATTTAAATTTTAAAAAATTTAAAACAATTAAAAGAAATTTTCTAATACTTTTTTTATTAATAGTATGCTTAAAAAAGAAATGCAACATATTTATTAATTATTCTCTAAAATAAATTGAATTTTTAAAAAAAAAAGCTTTATTATAAGACAATATAGTCGAAGCTTCTAACTTAAATTATTTTGAAAATTTTAAATTTCTATATAATTGGAATTTAATTTTGGAATGAACTTTAATTTTCTTATCTGAAACATGCTATTTTTAACCCAAAACACTTAGAAAATTCAGTTAATACGAACTCAAGACATAATGTATTTTAAAACACGATACACCACTAAAGAATTCTATCTTATGAGTGATAAATTATAATCTCTCTTCTTATAAGAAAGGAACTTCATCTAAAATGTCAGAAATTCTGTCATTCGCACTTATTGTATTATCTCCACAAGCATTCAAATTCTATACTCGATATCCTAATGCATTATTTATGAAGTAAAACTTCAGTTGTAAAAATATCTAGGATTTTTTTTTTAACTTCAAACACCTTATAAATATTCCGGAATTGGCAAACGATGCATTTAATGCAGAATTGATTTAAATTTTAACTGTAATTTATTAATTAAAATAAATATTTGATGAAATTACTTTAATTGAAAAGAATCTTCTTTCATTCAAGCAGAATAAGATAATAAATAGTAAGTTTCATTTATATAAAAACAATTTTAACAACTAATATTATTTGAAAGGAAAATTTCGAAATATGAAGTGATTTAGGTTTACTAAATTATTAAAGTAATATTGTATATCCTCTGTTTTGTGTGTGTTGCAGCTTGTCGAATTTTTTTATATTACAATGTATTTCAAATTTATTTCGTGTTAATTAGAAAACTAAAATAACTTTCTTGTAAAATCATGAAAAGAATTATAGTTTAAAAATATACATTTAGAATAGTTCAAACCAAACATACTAAATAATACAATATTTTTTATTTCTAATGACTGGCAATTAATGTAATTTCACTTTGCTTGAAACTTCGACCCAATAAGGATAAGAATTGACAGCAAATTATGTAATGAAGCACTAAGTAATGTTTATATGCTCCAATATATAATAATGTTTATGCTTCAATTAACACTAACGAGTACAACAATGAGTTTTGGATAAAGGAAAGAGAATTCACTACTTTGTAATGAAAATAACCCATTCTCTACAAGAATTCCACCCCCTTTAAATTAATTAATTATACTGACAAATATTAAATTGTTTATTTACCAAAAGAATTTATTATTGACTTGAGACAATGACTGGTAATTGATGTAATAAACATCAATTATGGACTCAATGCATCAAGACAAAAAATTTTTATACCTTGTCAATGAAAAATATGTGCTTTATTTTTAATAAGAACCACAATGTAACATCAAATCTTAAATATTCTATATAAATGGACTTTAAAAGAATAATTATATATAAGACTTGGTCACAAAAATAATTACTCAAAAATTAGAAAATTAGTTACCAAAAAACAAAAATAATTATTTGTTTTTGCTATGCTGATTTTTTGCTTTAATATATTATTGAAGTTCTCACATTCAACAACGAAATGGAAATACGTCAAATTTTTCCCACTTAGAAATAAGAATAATCTAAATCATGCCCATTTTCATTTTAAGTTATTAAAATTATATATATATATATATATATATATAATATATATTATATATATATATATATATATATGATATATATATATATATTTATATATATATATATATATATATATATATATATATATATATATATATATATATATATATATATATATATATATATATATATAGATATAGATAGATAGATAGATAGATAGATAGATATAGATATATATTATAAATGATTCTACCAATGTACTTTGAACTATAAAAATGTGATGTAATGATGTGATGTGATGTGAAATTTATTTTTCAATTTAAAATTTTTCTCCTGCGATTCACAACAATGAGAATTGTTAAGAAAATTTGAACTTTAAAAATAATTTTCAATTTAAACTCAATCCAGCTGAGTAAAACACTTACAGAAGTTTAATGTCACAAACAAAGCATGACGCGTTTTTAACTTAATAGTAGTGGAATAAAGATAATTAATGATTTTAATATAGTGAATTGAAGAAAAAATTGTGTAAAGTTAATCTAACAGATTCTTAATTTTGATACCACTTATGAAAAAGTATAGCTTCTGTGAGGAATTCATTGACAGGTATTTTATCTGGAATTTAGATTAAATGGTTTTAGGACACATGATAACAAATTAAATTTTATAATTTGGATATTTTTCGTTATATATTAATAATAACGATCTTCTATAGTGATAATTGTTTAAGTAATATTTGTGTTCTTTAGCAAAAGAAGCAAAATCTTTCAAGAATTAGTATGTAATATATAAATTAATATTTAATATATAAATTAATATTTAATAAACACAAGTTAAATAAAAAATAATTAAAAAATCTTTAATATAAGCTGAAGTTGGTTAAATGGTAGAATTTCCCCATTACGCATTTTATTTTCTGAAATATTAAATTATTTTAACTTTTAAATGATGTAATAACTTTAAATACTGCTTACTATTTATAATGACCATTAACATTAATTCTACTAAGAAATTAAGAAATTTTTTACTAATTTATATAGTATTTTTTATTAAGTTTCAAATTTTATAAGTAATCTAATTTAAGTTAGTGATAAGATGTCAAATATTTGTATGATATTCATACAAAAGAAAATATATACTATATATAAGTTTTATACATTGATTAAAAGTCACCAATAGGGGCTAAAACTTTACATTAAACAATGTGAAAATTTTCAAAACATTTATCTTAAAATTTTGATGATTTCTCTAATATACTTAGCATATTTTAATGTGACGTATGTGTCTAAAAATATTCGATATTATAATCCACACAAAATGAATGAATAAATATTTAAATAAATGAAATTAATTCTACAATTAAATTTATTTTTTATTTATTATAACTAATGCAAACCTTTAAATATTAATTTATAAGTATTTAAAATTGTGGTTGAGAATTTATCATTAGTATATAGGGAATATTAAGTCTCACACACGCATTACGCATTGTAACAGAGAACCTAACATTTGAGGATTATTTTAATGTCTTTTAATACTTATACCATTCATTACTGAATTCAAGGAGAATTTTTGTAGAAAATATATTGTATTCAAATGTCAAAAATTAAAAAAAAACATTGAAAATATGAAGCAAACACACTTTAAGCTCACTTATCACTGAATAAAATGCCAGTATCTGAGTTCCCGACGTTATTGAATATAAATCAAGATTAATAGTATGTTCTCATATTCTGCATGCACAATGGAAATTTTCTGGTATTTTTTTCTTACTATATGTGTGGTTGCCACTCATTATCAATAAAAATTCTTCCTGAAAGTATTATGGAAGTAAATGTTCAGAAAGCCTTTACTGTAGATTTTATTCATTTCCAAATGTATTACGTGGTTTATGTATACAACGATTCACTGTATAACCATATTCTTTAAAGTGGAATACCCCTGATTTTATTATGTCTATCAGGCGACTGAATAGTTTGTGCTCTCGCTATCAGTATAATAGTTCAGGAGTTCAATTTACAGCTCGAGAGTATGTAGGCTTGTAGTAATTTGTAATTCACTTTAAATGGTATTTCTCGGATTAATTAGACTTGGCGTGCAATGAATGAGCGCTGAGGAAAAATAAAGAAAACCAAATTTACCAGATTTAACTGAGCAGTAAGTCAATATTAAAACAATTTTTTGCTTCTGTTTTTTATGAACATGCTTTTTGAATTGGACTGTGTATATTTATTTTAGGTTTTCTCCATTTTCATATGCAAATACGGTGTCCATTAAAGCTGTCATCTACCTATGAAATCTAAATCTGTGAAAACTGTCATGGAAAATAAACAGCAATGGCTGTTTAGATGATTTACAACAGTCTGCGATGGTTAACAACAGACTTCGAGGATAAGCAACAGTCTTATCATACTCAGTTTCTAACAGTTACTTAAAGGACTGTCGTGGACTTAAAATAGGATTATGTATTTTTAATTGGAAAGTTTAGGACTTAATCTCAGAGGCAGTTAAACTGTGAAAGATTTACAATGCGTATCTATTTTTGTCTCTTTTTCTATCCGAATAGAGATACTTGGTAAGCTCAACCAATTTCCCGTGGTAGCACTCATTGCACGTTTATGAAATAATTCCTATTATATTATATTTATATAAGTTTAGTAAGTATAGTAAATAAAGTTTCCCATTTCTCATTGCATTGGTTCACTATAATAAAATTCCAAATTTTGAACCAAATTCTTTGTCTATTCATCACAATTACAGGATATTGTTCTTAATATACACATCCAAAAAGTTTCTTCTTCCTTTAAAATCAAAATTCTGGTCTTATTTATCTTTCACATTATTTAAATTAATTTTTCTTATAATAATACATAACAAGAACTCAAATATTACCCGATAGTCATATTAGACTCTCTCAAGAAACCTAGTTTGGTTTTGGTGAATGGCGTGAATTTCTCAGTAAGTAAGAGGGTGTTTCAAAAGGTAAGGTAACAAGCAAATTTAGAGAAAACGTTTAATCGGGAAAAATATGTATACAATATAGGAAGGCAGATGCATATATTACTTTAATACATTGTCACCATGACTATCTAGGCAATTGTTCCATTGGTGCACCAAACTAGGTCAAAATGGCTTGCTGAACATCATTATCGGTTCTGAAATGACCTGTCAAGTGTTTCGTTTAAGGTCCAAAAGTAATGGTAATTGCTGTATGCGAGGTCGGATCTACAAGGCGAGAGATCCAATACCTCACTGTAACAAACTGAGTACAACAACTATGGCTGTATGCAGTCGAGCATTGTCGTGCAACAACTGAAAGCCCGACGTGAGCAGTTCTGGTCATCTATGGCAAATTTTCTCTCGCAATCGACCAAGTGTAGCAGAATAAATGTCAGCATTTACTTAAGTTCCGTGAGTAAGTGCATCAAGATGTAGCACACCTTGATGGTAACAAAAAACTGTGGTCATAGCTTTCTTTTCAGAATTCGTAACTTTGCATGTCTTACGAGTGAAGGATGAATGATGTTTCAATGATATTGAAGCTTGTTTCGACTCTAGTGTCACGTGATGCACCCATGTTTCATCACCGGTAGCCATATGGTGTAGGAATGTAACGCTCTTCCGGTGATAAGGCATTAGGCGTTGGAGATTCGTGTGGCTTTATACAAGTCTGTGAATTGTCTCGGCATCCAGTGAGCACAAATCTTTCTGTAGCCTAATTGCTCGTGTGCAATATTGTGAGCATTGCCATTTGAGATACTGAGCTCTTCTGCAATGGCATTCAGACTAATGCGAGGTCACTTTGAATTGAAGCTTCGGCACTGTCATCTCCGTTGGAAGTGCTTGGTCGCCCTGCTTTTTCTTCATCTTGTAAATTTCTTCTGTCGCTGTCAAATTCCGTGCACCAAAACCACACTTGTTTTCGTGACGTAACACATTTACCATACACTTCTACCAGTTGGAGGGAATTTAAGGTGCAGAGTTTTTCTTTAAATGCTAAAACCATATTTCAATTGCGGACTATGTTTCTATTTTTGATGTTGACTATGACTATGTTTCAGTTAACCCAGACATCTTCTAACAGATACTTTGTCTTGTTACTGGACAACCAGCTTCATGAGCAAGCATCGATCGAATATTGTGATCTCTTTAGTTACCTTAAGATTTTTTATTCATAAGGATAATTTGCACACCCGTTAGAGGTCTTATTACCTTGCTTTCTGAAACACCTATACCTTGAAGTATATCGATGTAGATTCATTTAAATTTCAGTTTATTCTCTTTTTTTAATTTAGTGTCTTTAATTGTAAAATATCAATGGACAATAAAAACTTATTCAGTAATTTATATCCTACAGAAAGGCACGAGTCTAACACAAATGATGACGATGAAATGTTTTTTTGTGGAGCTTCATTTATAATCTATTTGAATACATTAATTTTTGTCCTACTTCAAAACGGATCAAATAAATTATTTTCAAACTAATATATATTCACAATTTATCACTTACATGTATTTAAGTTGCTTAAAATTTCTTCGTTTGCTTAATTTATCAAGTGAATTCCATTTGAGATTTATATTCGATTATTAAAATAACAAGTAAAATCAAATTTTTTATTTAAAATAATGCCCAATGTTTAATTGGTGTAAAACCCTTTTGAATTTTAAAACTAATTTAGTGTAGGAAAAAGGTTCAATTTTAAACTGCTATTATAATGTAACAATTTTAATAATATAACATTTAATATAAAGAATAATTAAAAATGTAGTTTTGAATTTATGTAAAAAAGAATTATATAAAATATATTTTATATAAAGAACTATTTCTGTACAAAAAAATTAATTTATTATGTTGAAGATTTTTATGATATAAAAGATTTCTTACATCAAATCGTATCTACATCAGTTAAAAATTACATGAGATTGAAATTAATTCTAACAAAAATAAATAATTTATTATAATAAAAATTATAAAAACATAAATTGTAAAGTGATTTTTTGCAGCCTGTTAACCTTAAAAAATAAATTTTAATTGTAAATAAAAATAAGAAATAATTTGTTTTTGAGCATTATACTAATCAAAATATATCCAGCTAATTTCACAACCACTTGTTGTTTTTGTTAGCCGTCAATATAGGATGCGCTGCTCCACTTTTCCAACTGAACCGTAATTTGGCTTCCTCAGTACACAGATGCCTTAGGTACCCGTTTATGAGGTAAGCAAACATTTACAACCCATTCATAAAGGGAAATGATAAAGACAAGAAAGAGAATGCATATCCATGCCCGAGCCAGGATTCGAACCCAGGACTTCTCAATCCACATCAGACATGCTGATCACTAAACAGGGTGGGCAGCCACCAACTTGTTTGTAAATTTAATAAAGCATTTTGGAATTTTTAATGTTATTCCTAACAGAATCATTATTGTAAATGATAAAATTGAACTAGTTTTTTAATTGGAAAATCTAGAAATAGTATAGAATACCTATCTTATGCTATGATGCATTTTATGATTTAGAGTTGCATTTTTTAATCCCTTTCTAAAGGTAGACTTTTATCCTTTGTATTATCTTACGCTTATTAGATGTTATATAAACACTCAAAAGACAACTACTTGGGTTTTTATGATAAGGTAACATGCAGTCATGCTATCTAAGGATAATAATATTTAAAATAACAATGATAGTTCAATAATATTTAAAATATTTAATTAATGGCATACGGCAACCTGTTCCTCAAAACTGTATTCTTACCACATTAAGGCATGGCCAAAAGACATTTCAAATGTTAAAAAGAGGACAGTAGAAGAGAAAATGTAATCCTAGATTAGTTAATAAACAGGAATCTGCTAACTTCCGATCAAAAGCAAGACTAATTACAATCTAATTTTGTCGTGCGCAGAAACATGGTTTTATTACATTGTTTCTCATTTACCGTCACTTTCTTCGTTTGCTTAAGTGAATAAGAACTTATGCTCTCTAATTATTTGCTTGAAAATGCTGAAAAGGAACCCAGACAGTTATGTAGTGAAACTGACTGAAAAGAATGAAACTAATTAATTTACAACCGTATCATAGCATCCAAATATTCAGTAATTTATTATCAGATGTTGATAAGAGAGTAATACTCTGCATAGTAATTAAATTCTAGAACTTCGTAATTGGATAAAAGAGGGACAAATGTTCAAAAGTTTTACTATACGAACAATTTACAACAGTTGTGTAACATAAAGGTGCACAAATTAATGCTTACTCTTCTAGAAAAATTGTCAGCTTTGTTCGTAAATAACAAAATAAATAGCATTTATACTTAAAAATACCAACCATTAAATGTTAGTTCAGACATTGCACTAACAAAATAGTATGCATTTATTATTTTCCTTTTATTAACATTTAACTTCAAATTAAGAGATTATAACATCAAAAATAAATCAAATTAAAAATTATTATTTTAAAATCATGCAATATTTATTTGCATATTTTTTCTATATAATTTATACAGTCGAATTTCCTTATTTCTTTTCATTTCAGATACAAGTATGTTACTTTAAAACTTAAGTGTTGCCTATATATAATACGCGTGAAGTATAATTAGATAAAGAAGTTATTTATTCTTAAAAGACCTAGTAATATTTATGATGTTGTATGTCACAATAATTGACATTAAATGGAAAGTTGATACTTAATAGAGTAACATTACTTAACTATTTGTTTATTGAATAAAAATGATATTATCAATATTTTAATATATTTACTTTTTGAGTGCCAAGTAAAATGTAAATTATTTTTCATTTCATTATTTTTATTATATAAGCAATATATAATCAGTTGAATATATAAAATTCATGTTTTTCTCTGGACATCACTCAACTATGGGAAACGTCAATTAACCTTCAAAACAATATACCATGAGGATGACTAATTTGTAACAATATATTATAATGAGGATAACACTTTACTTTTATATGAATTATTCATATGATATATTTAAATAATGTAAATAGGTTATATTTTGTTGAATTAAAGTATAGCATAACAGCTATGTTATTTCTGTTAAAAAGTCAATTTAAAGCTTATTAAAAATATTTGCCTTATGATTTCATGCTATTTTAAGCTTTAACGTATGAAAATGCAATAGATTTCTAGAATTATAAATATTAGTTTAACTCAAAAATTAATTAAGTTTTTGTTAATTTTCAAACTTTAAGTACATTTACATTAACAATAAATATATTGGTAGTCTATGGTAAGTAAAATGGGAAAATAAATAATTGAAATATTCAAAGCATTATTGCATATTAATGCAACAAATTAAAATAAAGTAAGGTGACATTTTAATTCTTTTATAATATACAAAAATAGAACTTAAAAAATATAGGAAATAGTAAATAAAAAATCATATTGAATAATTATACTAATTAAAAATATTATTTTAATTTTACAAAACATTTTATTTAAGTACGTTTTTACTTAAAAATATTGAAATTGATATTATTTATGATGTTATTCGAAAGCTGCTTGCTTATCTTAAAAATAAAACTAAACCCTGCCAAAATCAAAATTCAAAAGATGAAAATTGACATGTAAATACCCTTTAGTACCCTTTAGAATTTCAATTCAAAGTTTCATCTTAATTTTCCAAAACATTAAATACTTTAAACATATTTTTATGTCATTAAAATTTCCTTCTGTTTTTAATACATTTCGAGATACATTTAAAAGACGTTACAATTTTTTATAAAAAAGAACAAATTGTAAAATAAATGTAAATTGCTTTTCTGTGCATCATTTTCATGTTAAAGATAATATCTTTGCTTTCATTTAAGCCTGAAAGTAGGTCCAAATACTTTAGAAGCAGATTTCAAGCAGTATATCTCAAGATTTCAGAAATAGTATCTATTTTTCTTCAAACGAAAAAGTACCAAGATTAGTGAGTGAGAGAATAAATTATACTTAGTATTCACAGTTAAGAACAATTTCTGCCTTATGAATTTTATAAATTTTTAAACGATGCTTATAGAAGATGAGAAATACAATTTAAAAATGGTTAAACTGAGAATCATCTTCTTAATCTTCTTTAGTTCAGAAATAAAGGATACATTGAATTTGATAGATAAAGAGGTATAGAAATTAAAGTCACAAATTTAAGAAAAAAATATTTTTAGCTTTAATAGATGCAAAATTATAACATAAATCTCTTCTTAAAAGTGAAAAATGTTAAAAAAAATCTGAAATGAAAACGTTAAAAATTTTTATGGAGATTTTATAAAGGAAGTAGGATTTTTGCAAATTGCAGTCTTTACCGAAATGCGATTTCTGTTTAAACGGCTTACGTAACATAGTTATTTGAAGTCTTTGAAATGTTTCAAAGATTCTTAAAATCAATAAATCTATAAGTTTTATCTGTTGTTGCAGCTTCATTCTTCCAAAATTCCATTTTCGAAATATGTTACGGATGAGAAAATCAAGTAAGCAAGCGTAAGTAATTCTAATTAAATCTTCATAATTTATTTGTAATTTCTGTATGATCAATAATTTTATTGATAAATTTATTGCTATGGTAAGTACGTATTCAAAAATTTAATATTTTTACCTATGGAAAGTTAAAATATATTGCTGAATAACTGATTGGATACATAAGATTTTAAATATCTACAGTAGTCAATAAAATTTAAGCCTAAATTACACCTAACTCATTCGTTAACTTTACACCTAACTCATTCGTAACGTTTCATTATTATGACTATATTAATAATATTTTAAGAGTATAATGCGGTTTAAATATCTCCAATTAATAGCATAAGAAGCTCAAGAAAATATTTAAGGTTTAAATTTGTGTAGTTATAATAAATATGTTTTGCATAACAGCTTTAGCAAAATTTTAAAAGTAATCCATAAATATATATGGAATTTATTTCGTGGAATTCTAAATTTTTTGGACATTTTTGTTCCAAATATAATTTAAAGAAGTGTCTTTTGATTGTGTTCAAAATATTATTTTATTTGATGTGTCCTTTAATAGTAAAACAATTATTCAAAAGACAGATTGGTATGAACATTTTACACTTTTGCGATGGATAAAAAGCGCTTATACTTTCATACTTTGTTAATAGAATTGAATTATACATTTTTATGCCTATAATGATAGTATTTTATTCTAACGTGATTGCTAATAAAATATTCCATTTCGAAACTCCTTATTTTGTGAAAATCCTTCAATTCATGTGAAAAATATTAAATTTTTCAATTTAAAACGGAAATATGGTCAATAAAAATTATAAAATATATTTTTAAAACCTATTTAAATAGTTTTTGACATATAAAGCACATAATTTATTAACAGTTTTGACTAAATACCTCTTGAGAAGAATATTTGAATTCCTGTGATTTTGATTCATCTACTTTTTACCTGACAAATCTTATACACACACACATATATATATTTATATATATATATATATATATATATATATATATATATATATATATATATATATATATATATATATATATATATATATATATATATATATATATTCAGCCTTTCATCCCTTCAGTGAATCGATTAACTGAGTACCAAGCATGCTTGGGAAATAAACACTGGGGGTCTTACGTTAGGCTGACTACCTAACTGGGATATATGCTTCGCACCCCAGGGCCCTCGGTCATGAAAACAGTTATGGGCACTGTAGGCCTAGGCCCACATAAGCTGTCGTGCCATGGAGTTTATATATATATATATATATATATATATATATATATATATATATATATATATATGTATACCGGCATTTTGATTATAATATTTCAGAAAACTCAAGTTTTAAATTGTTATATTTATAAACAAAATACTTTTTGTAATATTTATGTCATTTATACTTAAATGTTAATACCAGAGATACCTTCGTAAGAATTTAAGAAAATTTGCTGGAATGTTAATTGCTACAAGTGAGCTTAATTTATGCTATGTATTTGGGAAATAAAATGTTAATATTTAATTGTTAATATTCTAAATAAAATAATTCATACTCTCTGGTTTTTATATTTTGTTGCTTTACGTATCAGCCTAATTATATAGTAAAATTTTATCCCCTTAAGGGATTGATAATACTGATCTAAGTTTTGAAAGTAACAAAAATGTCATAAATATGCTTATTGTGTCAAGTTTTCCAGACATAGTTTTATTATTATCATAAAAATTGTTTTGATTTTTCCTATAAAAAATATTTCAGAACAATACTAACATGACTTGAAAGCAAATACATAAAATCCAAGAGTGTAGTAAAATTTGTATATATTATATATACTATATGCACTATATATATATATATATATATATATATATATATATATATACATATAATAGCACAGTTGCATATAAGGGCTTGCAAAATGATTTTTTTAAAACACTGAAACAGTAAAAAAATTATTGTTGAGTTGAAACATGAAAAACCTTTTATTATAATAAGTGCAGTAATTGATTTTATAATGTTATAATATTCCGAGCAAGTACCTTTCTATTTTATGTAAATATAGCCTTGCACAATTGTTCAATTTTAATACACAAATGCATGATAAATATTTACATATATTCATAAATTTTACATAGTACACTGTTGTAACAAGAAAAAAGTTTGTAATTTTACACTAAAATACTAACTTATTATTAAACTGTATGCATTGTTTTTGAAAATTTTAATAAATTTAGTATTAATACCCACTTATTAAATCACGTATGATGTGCATTTGTAGTTTAGTTACTTTAGTCAATTGACTACTTCCATGGAGAAAAAGATTTTAATGAAGATTCCACACTCACTTCTGAAACTATACGCAGAAATATTCTTAAATATAAATAAAATAAAATTTCTATATAATAGAAGGAATTTGTATTCTGTAACCAAACATAAGATAAATTAGATAATTTTTCAAATAAAATATAAATCCATGTATTTCGTAAGAAAAAATATATCAAAAATAAAAATTCATACATACAAATTGGTTCATTTACTCCAAGAAAACGATGATTTTATTATAATTCATCATAAAAAATCATCGTTTTCTTAATAAATGTTTTTTTAAACCTTAGCAAAACAACAATTGTAAATCTTTGTATTCTGGACAAAAGATAATCATAGTTATATATATATATATATATATATATATATATATATATATATATATATATATATATATATATATATATATATATATATATATGTACATAGACATGTATACACATATAAATAGATAGATAGATAGAGACCCATCATTATTTTAGTCTCCTAAAATTTATGAAGATTAAGTGGAATGAGATTTGAAGATCAAATATTCGTCTAGAAGGCATCCTAAATGTGCCTATTGATATCTTTTGAGATAGAAATAATCTAATATATTCTTTCATCTTTAACTGACGATAAAAAGAGAAAATGGAATGTCAAAGAAATAATCCATCTACATTTTGGTGAAATAGATGGCCTATTTCGTGAAATATAGCAAATAAAGTGAATTTAATTTATTTTAAACTTTTTCTTATGTAAACGCATAAATATTTTCAAATTTTTAGTAAAATTTTTATAGTATACAAATTTACTTGCAGAGCATATTGTGAGAAATTAGCATAGTGTTTTTAAATTAAAATTTATATGTTTATTCCAGAAGGATATTAAACTATTCCTGTTTTAGTTTGAAAATTAACAAATATCTGTACTTATGAGAAATATTTTCATTAATTCTTTAATATTCTTATCAAATAATTAGCTCTTGTTATTACTTAATTGTGAAAATACTCTATTAATTAAAATGAGCTATTTAAAATTCTCTGTGCTATATAATTTAACTTTTAAATTGTTGTTGTTGTCGTGTGCTGAAATCTGAAATCGATGTTTTTATATATGCATCCATATTTATAACATGTATACTACCGCCATTTTAATTGCAACAGTAAGAATTCAATATGCAACATTCATAAAATTTGTACTACTGATAGTTTATAGCAAATTTAGATAACAATGCATTTTTGTTAGTCGGCGATGATAGTAATATTTATAATGTAGTTGTTGTCGTGGGCCAGCTAGGCTGGCAACATGGGGTGCGCTGCTCCACTTTTCCAACAGAACCATATTTTGGTGTGGAGTCCGACTTCCTCAGTACACACATGCCATAGGAACCCGTTTCTAGGGAAGACAACCATTCAAGCCTCATTCATACAAGAAAGGACAAAGACAGGATATATATAGAGAGAAAGTACATCCATGCTCGAACCGGGATTCGAACCTAGGACCTCCTTATCCGTAGTCAGACACGTTGACCACTAGACAAGTTGGTCGGCAAAACTTTTAAGTAAAAATGGGTTTTAAATTTTTTAAATATTTAAATTTATTGATATTTTGGAAAAATACCCTATTTTAAATTTGATATCTCAGATTCTATTCGATATGAATATGTATAGAATAACTCGAATGAAAATCACAAGGAGACGTTTGATTATGCTTTAATCAAACACCTCCCTGTTCAATTAATTGACATAATACATGACTAAAATACAAAAGAATACGAAACCTAAAAATGGAAGTTCGTTCTAAAATTATTATCACCTTTACAAATTCTATTATTTCATGCCAGTGTATTATTACAATTAGTGATACTCCAGAATATTTACACGCATAAGATACCTGCAATATCATGATGATTCATAACTTGTAAAATATACTTAAAAATTAATTCTTTCTTTCGTAGTTTCTGCTATTTAAATTCAAAATCACAACAAATTGGGTAAATTAAACTTAATTTTCAATACTTTCCAAAATGAAAATTTTAATAATTAATCATTTTACTGCAAATTTAAAAAAATTATTACAAAAAATATATTTGAATTTACTATATTAATAAATTTCAAAAATTATTTCATTAATGATCTTGTGATATTAAATATAAAGGAGAATTGTCTGTTTAAAAACAAACTTTTTAATCAACACTTTTTTTAAATAAACGTCATTATGTTAATTATTATGTATTACTTTATATTTCAGTTACTTCACATTTTTACTGAACCATCTGTGTTTAAGGAAATGTATGTTATCTTAATGATTTTATTTAATTCTGTTAGTAACTTTTTATTTCGTTAAATGATACATTATTAACTTCTAGTATCTAAAAAATAAAAAGTAAACAAACTTTACATTTTATTACTTTTTTCTAATTAAAGTTATTTCATATATTAATTTTCCGAATATGTTTCAAGTAATTTATATTTTCACCATAGAATAAGCATTAATTTGATTTTTTGAATACATGGTTTAGTTAAAATGATTTTTTTCTAATTTATATATATTATTACTTGAAATTAATATTAAATTTTATTTCTTAAGAAAATATAAATCTCAAAAGTTTTATTTCATTAAATTATATTTTATAGGCAATATACTTATTATGAACGATTATTTTTCTTCGAGTGTGAGAGTGTAAACTTAGTTATTTAAAATATAACTTTATTTGTATATATTCTTTACAAAAAATGCTTTATGTTACCGATCTTAAAAGAAAATTATTATATTAGGAAAATTTGATTGTTTAGTTAAAAAAATATTTTATGGAGCTTAAATAAATTTCATTATTGCTGATTAAATGAACGAAGAGAACCTTAAAATTTGATAGCTTTATGTAGCATATAATTTTAAGAGGTTTTAACGGAAAAATACCAACTTAAAAAAATCGATAACAATATCATCACTTTCTCTAAGAATATTCACCACGTTTGAGTTGTCTTCTCTAAATGAAAGCATCCAATTTAAACTAAAAATTATTTGTTTTATAAATTAATTTTTCAGTCCTTATTTGTGTGTGTGTGTGTAAATTTAAACTCAAAAACTTAACGTATTCGTTTCACATTTTTGTTTCCTTCATTTCCATATTTAACGGCATCGTATTCGTTTAGTCGAAACATTTAAAAAATTATAATAAATAATTTTAAACTTTTAAAAGTAATTTTTTATCGTAGTACATAGTATTTATCTGATTATAACTCTCTTAGCATTGCTAATTATGTTTCATTATGCATAGCAATTAAAATATTTCAAAATTTAATAAAACTTATAAAGACGTAATAATGTAATGATTTGAATTCATATTTGGAATTACACAATTACTTTTTGCATTTTATTGGATCTATATCAGAATTTATTCGTTAAATAAAAAAATAATGTTCACTATAACATTAATGTAATGTTAAATAATTGAGAAAAAGATAAAATATTTATATGTATGTTCATACATAAATGCATTCTCACACATTTCAGAAAAAAATATAACTAAAGCTTTCTTCCATTACCATGTGATGTTATCATTATATGATTTTTATACTATCCTTGATTGATACTGATAAATGATTCTTATGATTAAAAGGCCAAGAATATTTCCTCAAGCATATTCAAAATACAATAATCCCCCTATAATCGCGTACTACGAAAACGCGTTATAAGAACGCGTTTTCATAATACGCGATTTCATGGCCCTCGTATAATACATGTTTTGCCCCATATAAGGCGTTGATTCCCTACGTTATATTTCTGCACAGCGAAATTTATCATGATTTGTACAGTGCACAACCATTATCTAGTGCATTTGCACATTGTATCAATATTGTTCGTATAAAATTAAATTAAATTTTATTATTGGCCTTTGAACCTTCCGCTAAAAAAAGATGTCGGTGGAATGTTATTTCAGATAGCTCCTATAATGTTTTTACTTATGAGACTTGGACAAGCCAAGCTCGCTATGTCATAGTTATGCGAATTTAAGTCAATATGGGGTGTCTTTCTATAATCAGAGCACCACGAAGGTGAAAGTACGTCTTTGCTCTTTTTTAAATGCTCCGATAGATGGCACCACCAAAGAATCCACTCTCTCTGACATTGATTTAAATGAGGAGGAAATTTTCTCCAGACCATTGCACCCATGGTAACTGCTCAATGACCGGCCACAGGAATTTCGACTCCATGGATTTAACGATCCCAGATATCACATGTGGTCTTGGTGGTGGTCTTTGGCGGCATTGGGAATCGAACCCCGCCTTTCCGGAAGGAAGGCCAATACGCTAACCACTAGGCTACCACGACGCTCCTATAATAAAACGTGTAACAAAACTATTTTTGGAATTATTTGATTTATTTGAGATTAAAAGTGTTTTTTGGTTATATATATTTGTATAAGTTTTTTTACACTTAAAATGTGTGTTCTTAATTTTATTTTCATAAAGCGCACACATTTCATTCATAACATAATTTTTTCCTTAATTTTCGATTTAAACTATCTTTATTGAGAAAAGTTAAAAGTGAGTCATTTGTACATTCCGCGTTATGCGAGGAAATGTGTGCATTTTACGAGAATGATCTACAACGCGTTTTTCTATAATGCGGAAATAATATACCGTGTTATGGGGGTAATACTGAATACATATCATTTATAAAATTTAAGAAACTATTCAACGCCTTATGAGCACCGAATTAGTTGCAATGACAGCTAATTTTCTGCAACTAAATTTAATCTTAATGAATATAGGTAGCTGTTTGCAAAAATATTATGAATAATATCACTGGATGAAGAATGTCATCGATACACTTATAAATCGGATGATTCCCTCGTAGTAGCGATGTACAAAGGAGATGGCTTTCCTGTAAGATTATTCTCTGCGTTATCAAATTTGGTATTTATCTATGTTTGTCTGCAGCTTATAAATGTTTAATTCCACACTTTAGATCTTCTCATTTCTATATATGTTCACAGGGATCATCTTTATCAACGTCAAATACAAGTTTTAACAAATAATGTAGGGGCCGAGGTAGCCTAGTGGTTAGGGAATCAGTATTCCATCCGGAAGGGTGAGGTTCGATTCCCAATGCCGCCTAAGACCCACCGAGTACATGCGATATACGTGCTCGTTAAATCTGTGGAATCGAAAGTCATGTGGTCGGTCGTTGAGCAGTTACCATGGGTGCAATGGTCTGGAGAAAAATTCCTCCTCCTACAGATCAATGTCAAAATTGAGGGAATGGGTCCTCTGGTGGTGCCATCTATCGGAGGATTTATAAAAAGCTAAGACGTACTTTCACCTTCGTGGTGCTCTGATTAAAACGAAAGACTATTGACTTAAATTTGCATTGCCAAGGCATAGCGAGCTTGGCTTGTCCGAGTGTTATAAGTAACAACAACACCAAAAAATGTAAATGTTGGTAATTGAGCTCCTTTAACATCACAAGGCGCTCGGTAAAGTATCGGTAGCATATAAACTTTAGCAGCAAGGGTCCTTCTTTATTTCAAAGTGTCATTTTGAAAGGGTATTTCTTGGCATCACTAAATACTTGTAATTATTAAGTGGAATGAAGTTGTTTGCCTCTTTTCTTGGTTGAAATGTCTTTCTCGGGTATTTTTGTCTCTGTCATATAGTGAGTCCTAAGAAGGCTTATTTTATGTGTCTTCAATGATCTTCGAATTCTAATAATAAGCAATTGCTATATTTTTTTCACATTTTTTCATCCAATATTTTCTTATAATTTTACCTAGTGTTTCTTAACATGATAAACAAACTATCCTCGTTATTGAATATACGTAAATTTTTATCCGATACTTATGTATATAAGTCCCTTTTATTCTAATAAGTATTTATGTGACACGCCAATCCAGTTGCTCTCTTAAATGAAAGCCTCCTCATAATTTAAGCGTGTCTTTATACTACCCTTTATATTCCGTGTATTCAATCTGTGCATAAATATGATCGTATGTAAATTTAAGCGTGTCTTTATACTACCCTTTATATTCCGTGTATTCAATCTGTGCATAATATGATCGTATGTAAATATTGTGTTTCAGTTATTCAAATATAGTTAACGAGATAATAACAGATTTCAGTCACAATCTTATTAAATATTTTGATTTATAAACGAAACGGGAGTTATGGTTGAAGTTGAAGAGAAGTCTCTTAAAAGAATTTAAATTTTTAATTGTTTATTCAATGTTATCACCTGAAAAGCTAAGTTCTTTCCTATCTATGCACAAATTGTTTTTTATTGGTACCATTTAATATTAATATCAATTCCATTTACAAACTGAAATTTTGAAAAAAATTTTATATACGAACTTATTTTCAAGAAAAGATCATTTTGAACATTTAAACTTTTTTAAATTTTGTGATTGGAAAACTTTGTGATTGGACACGTTTTTAGTAGAGTATCGCATTTCCTTTAAAATGTATATTTCCAAAATTCCATATTTTTTAAGCGATTCGAGGGGGATATTTACAGCTTGATCTAACTTATACTTTGCATTCCATATATCAGTGTATAATCAATAGCTTCAAGGGCAAATATTTTAAGTTAATAGTGTGAGGAGTAATCATATTCCAGAATAACATTATGAAATTTAAATTCTAAATGTTACATACTTGTTAATGTATGCTTGAAGGATGTTGAGAAAAAATATCAAGGGTCATTTTGTCCTCAAGGCTTTTTGAAAGATATATATATATATATATATATATATATATATATATATATATATATATATATATATATATATATATATATATATATATATATATATATATATATATATATATATATATATATATATATATATATATATATATATATATATATATATATATATATATATACTTTGGTTTCCGCTGATTATTGGTATTAATTTTTAATAGAATGTATGAGGAACATAATATTTGTGTATCGTTTAACCCTTAGAAACTTCACACAAATGAATTCAAAACACCTTCCCTTTGTCACCTGTTCCCCTAATGAGGAAATCAGATTTTTATATCTATCATTTTATCATATTTTAATTATTTTTTTTAACAATTTCTTGTTTTAAATTTTAATCTTTTCATCCATTTTTACTATTTTAATTGGATTAATTTGTTGTCTAAATAATTCAACTCATTCATGTTAAAAAAATTTTTCTTATTTTTTTAAAATTTTTTAATGTAGCATTTTTTCTCTCTTTTTCCTTCACTTTTTTCTTTTATTCTTTAAAAAATTTTAATTAATTCTTCTTGTATAATAAATAAAGATTTTTAAGAATAAATTATAAAATTTTATTCTGTAAAAAACTTTAATTAATTCTTCTTATATAATAAATAAAGCTTTTTAAGAATAAATTTAAAAATTTTATTCTTTAAAAATCTTTAATAATTTTACATGGCATAATTTTACATGGATTATTACATGTTTTACTTTAATCAATACAGATATACAAGAATATATAGATATACAACTAAATTACGTTAAATTAAAAATGCTTTGGAGCCAATCTTAAGACACTAACACATTAAAAAGGAATTTATTAATAAGCACATAAACATATCAAATACAACTCTCAAATCCTGAATGAAGAAAATTATCTTTGAAATATCTGGGATATTTGTTTCGTGAAAAGATCGCAAATGTAATTCATATTCAAAAAATTTAATTAGAAAGCAGTATATTAATATATTTAAAAGAAAAATACAATTAAATAAAAAGTATTGGTAAGAAATTGTTTAATGATAAAAAATAATGCGGTTGAAGCTCATTTGTTTTTCTTTACTTAGTTACTAAAATCTATAGATTGAAATATAATAGTTACTGTCAATTATTTTTCAGAAAGTTTCAAAAATTTTTCTGCAATTATAAAAGTTAGTGATAAAAGTATCATATGTTAAGACAAGAAATAAAAGTAAACTTGTGGTTTGATTAAACTGATTGCCTGTATTTTACTTGAAAGAAATTACTCATGATTGTTTCATTACAGTGAAATACTCTCTGGAAGCTTTATTCTATTAAATATAATGCACCAAAGAATGAAGATTATTATATTTCATGCTACAAGCAATTTTTATTATAACCAATACAAAATTTTAAAGAAAATAAACTCTAATGCTGTAAATAAACGCGTCTTTTTCTAAACTTTATTTTGAAGTGTTATAGTTAGAATATTTTTAAATCAAAACTTGATTTCACAATGATAGAATATAAATTGCTTAGCATACATTTCAGCAGTGATGTACTTGACAGGTATTAAAAAATATACTCTTGAATTTAATAGAAATATTCTTTAATCTTTTCTATTTCTTATCCAAAATTAAAAACAATTACTATCTCTTTATTTCTTTAATTTTGGTCAAATTCTGTATATGCTATCTATAAAAGTATTCTTGGATTTTTACAGTTCGCAGGAGTGTAACATTTAGTTGCAATCTCTCGCACATTTTTGTTGTATCAAAATTACACGAATATTTAAGTTTTTTTTTTTTTTTTTGCAATCTACTTTAAAGTACTTTCATTTTCATATACTAAATATATTTAATGTTTTTGATAAAAAAAATCTAAAAAATGTATACTTTTTTGTAGATGAGAAGACAGCTTGAAAAAGTAGGGTGATAAATTACTTATATTTTTGCTTCTAAAAACTTTCCATCCATTTATATATTTTTACTGAAATATATCATGTTTAACATATTTCAGTAAAAAACTAAGATTTCAAAAAAAATTTATTAAGAGTTTCAAATTATCTTCATCAATTTTTTCCTTAAAAAACTTTTGATGTAATTTAGATTTCATTAAGAAGTTTCTCATCCATCTGAATATCATTTACTGTGATTTTAGAATAAAAAAACAAAGTATTAAAACTGAAAAAGCAAATTTTTTTAAATGTTTTTTCTTCTTAATTTTATTAAAATGTTTCGATTGTTGTAATTATAAAATGTTCTTATGTTTAAGAATTCATAATTACTTAAAAATTTATAAAAATATCTATTAATTATAATAACAGTTCTTTGCATTCTAATACTGAAAAATATTTTTGTGATTTTAGAGATAATTGTAAATTTAAAAGCAATTTTTAAAATTATAGAAATAATTTTTTACGTAAGATGTATTCATGGAAAGAAATCCGATATTCATTTTGATTGCTATTAATGTACAATATAGTAATTTTATGTAAATTATTTGTTTACATTTAATTATAAAGATGAATATTTGTATTTCTCTTTTAGAGTTCTCTTATATACCTGGGAACTTTTCCAAAATATTTTTATTAAATATTCCTCATTTTAAAATTTATATTCCAATATATTGTATTTTAATTGTAATTACACATTTAATGAAATAACATATTTTAATTTACTGCATATTTCTTGAAAATTTAAAAATAATATTATTTATTTAAATTTAATTTGAAACCTTAATGTTTAAGCTTAGTTGTATGCTTTAAGGAGTCAAAAATAAATATTCCTGGTAAAGTATTTTTTATAATATCCTAGAAAAAATAGCAAAAATATTAAAATATTTTTATATATCTTTTATAATTAAAAACTAAAATTCTAAAAGCGGAATATATTCTGTCTGAGAGCAAGGATTTTGAGGTCATTTTGAATAGCATACAACTATTTGTCTATCGACCATTAAATTTGCAATAATATAAAGAAGAGCAAACAAAAATTGTTTGATGTAAGCACAATATCATGAAGATAAAATAACTAAATTTGAAAAACAGTTTGTGAATTTACAATGGTATGAAATTTATGGCAACAATATGTGCTCCTGTCAGGTGAAATAAATAGCTTTTATGCGGTTAGTCATGGAATTAAATTGGATTTAGATTACAAAACTAGGCAACTCATTCAACACTGTTTAAATAAAGACACACTAAATCAACTGTAGTAGCAAAAGGAGGCTACAATTCAACCCATGCCCAGATGTTTCATTACGGAAAAATTCTGATAAACAGCCAAATCAAAATAACAAACGAATACTCTTTGTATTAGGGAAATTAAGAACACAACATAGAACATGTGCTCTTAAAGTTTTTATTGATAGTTTTGCATGTCCTCAAAAAAGGGCACAACCATTGTCAGAAATGTGCAAATAACTCCTTAAATTACCAACCATCTCAAGTAGAAATTTGTCATGTACCAGTGACTGACCATACATCAAATCAAATTAGCATCGCTATAACGGTATCGAATTGAACCAGAAAACAAGCTTTCCCGTTGAAGATGTCAAGTATTTATTTAGGCATTAGTATATAAGGTTACAGAACCAGTAGTTGTCAGAAAGCATTACATTGCGTCGATCCTGCATCCCGCTTTGTCATTGGACATACCGGAAGCTGTTTATATCTCTATGATGCATTTTCAAGGAAGGCCAGCAAAATTGTATCCGCATTGTTCCAAACCTCGTTACCTTGTATGAGGCATTTTGTATTTGCTGCAAACAAGGTTGTTTCCTGAATAATAGTCCTTAATGTTGTTGCATGGTGTGATCTTACAATATGTTACTACTTGTATTTAGTTATGGTAAAGTGTTTTGAGATACTTCCCATCATTTCTATTACAAATTCCTACATTTCATGGTAAGCATTTCTTCTTACAACTGGAAGTTTTAAGCAATATGCTCAAAAATATCTGACATTGCATAGTAATTTTCAAATTAAAAAATCCATGGCACATTTTTACTTTTCCGCAGTGTTTTAAGTATTGTTCGGCTTTCTTACGTTGTCCAAACGCGTTGAAAGAACAGATCATCTACAATGTCTAAACTTTTCCTCCTTTCGTATAATTTTAGTTCCCATAAAATCATTACTTGATGTTAAAGCTTTAATGGCAAGTGGTGTATTATAAACTTAAAAGTCATAAGCATTAATAAGTAGAGTTACGATATCTCGGTGAAGAACTTTGCATTTTAGTTCATAAAATTCAGAAAAGTTGTTTTCGATATTGCGAGTCTGAAGTGAAGCATTCCAATTCAACAAATGCTTAAAATGCAATCAGTATGCGATACATATAAATAATTTACGTAAGACACAAATTTGCTCTGTTTGTTTTATCACACTATTTCTAAACGAAGTGCACCCAATTTACGGGGGATGGGCAATTGATATTCAATTTTTTAAGGAATTACAGTCATTTGCGTCGTAACTATCTCAATTCCACTTGTCATCCTTTCAAGAAGTTTTCCAAAGTTGTCATCTTGATACATCACAATCTGTTTTCAATATTCTGCCACGCAGAGCATTTCACAGCTCTATTTTTATTTTGTTGAAGGACATTGATAATCAGTAGTTTTATAATGCTTCAATTTAAATGCTAATTCATTTTCAGAATTCAAAATAAGGCTTTAAAGAAGTATTTTTTTATATTGGATTGTACTTACGTATCAACTGTGTGTATCAAAGAAGTAATTGATAGACGTGATGACAAAAACTGAAACCTCAACAGAACTAATTCAGAGAATAATGCACAAATTATCTATCAACTACTATTAAATAAAGATAAGGAGCCATTTAAAAAATTCCTCTCAAAAGAGAATGATTTTATTATTAATTAGCATTTAGGGGCATTATATAATATTCAAAACTAGAACCCCATAGATTTAAAATAAAACTGAATATAACGTAAACTTTTATTTATAAGCATTATGTTTCCTCTTTACTTCTGCGAATACATTGAACCAACTAATAAAAGTATAATTTTTGCTGAATGAAACTTAGCTGAAATAACAATATAAATGCAATAAAAATTTCAAATGCATTATATTTCAGGATATCGAAATTCTGTAAACTTGTTTCATGCTAAATTCCGGGCTTTTTTCATATGATAGAAACATACACTTGTAATATGTGTATTAATATTTTAAGAATTGTTTTCAATGTGTCTTCTTCTGATAATAGGGTTACTTACCTCTTACATGTAATTAAAAATTGAGAAAATCGCTTCATAATACTAAGGGATTTGTTATTAATGTCTTGAAACAAGGGCAAAATAACTTAATAACAAATAAATCTTTTAAAATTGTGAAAAATATAAAAATATATATATTATTATATGAATTTTTTTAAAATTTATTGTTAATTATATAAAAATGTTTTCAATATATTTGAACTTATCTGAAATTCTGTAAATAGCTCTTCTTACAGAATATCTCAAGAAATTATACAAATATTTCTGATAAAGTTATTTTTTAATTTTACAAATAATATTTTCCTAAAAACATAATTTATATCCTGTCTTACACTAACAACAGAGACTACGATTCATCTCCTACAACAATCAGATAATCTTTTTTTATGAATAATGCTGATAAAAATTATTTTATCGTCTTAATGTAACATGCTCTTTCCTATGCATATCAAAAATTACTTTAATGGATCTATGTTTTAAATAAAGATTTGCCCGCATCCTCAAAAAATCTCTTCTCATGTTGTAGAAATAAGAGCAGTAATTATTTATATATATAATTATTATTGTTATTTTCAGAGATATTTTAAGTAATGTAGAGGTTTTGAGTAATAATTATTTAAATAAGCATTTTTACAACTTAATACTCTTCCAATTAATAATTATATGTTCAATGCGTAAGTGTTATTTATTGAGTTGAGAAAAAGATTTATAACATCTAGTTATTCCCTCTAAATATTCCTACAAAGCCTAAAAAATATCCGCATTCAAAGATATTGACAGCCTTTTAAGATCAACTGAAATAAGTTATCAGCCAGTGAATTCCATGTCAGATCGAAATAATAGAGATAGTTGAAAGCCTGTACCTTAGAAGGAAGACATAGTTATAGAGTAGGAATTAGTGTAAATAAGCCTCCATTCACTTACATAACAATAGGAGTAAACTAAAGGAATAATTTCTTTAATGGTAAACTTCAAAATTTTACAATTTACTAGTTTGAAAAATTAGAATAACATTCGTCTCGAACAACAGAATTTTGTATAATCAGATGTTTAGCAAGATATTTTAATATTTTATTTGTAATTTGAAACAAAAGCTATTTATCAAATAAAGGATCATATTTAGAATTTATACAAGTACGATAGATTTTTATCTTATATCTCTAATAGCAAATAGAAAATTCGGATTAATGTATTTTTAATCAAATGTCTTCGAATAATTTAATTTTTCCTAACATAAAATGTTGATCTGATTTAACAAGCATACAAGTTGAAGAATAGAATATTTGTTTTCAGCGATTCTTCAGTTTTATGTATTTTAAATTTTTACTTGTAGGTTACAAATATCGTAATTTTATTTTATGCTTTGAACATGTTCTAATTGTATATTGAGTTGTTCAATAAGTTCGTAAATTTATTTATATAATGTAAAAATTCTAAAGAATATTTTAGTAAACTAAATTTACACAATTGCTTATATTATACAAGTCTGACAATAAATTTGTTATAGACCAAACAAAAAATAAACATAAATATCAAAAAATGATCTCATCTAAGCTTGAATAAAATATTGTTAATTTAAACGGCACAAATTAGGCTTAGAAAATACGTATTTGATTAGCTGTTCAATTCAGATATAAAGAAATATAAATAAAATAAAAAGTATAAAGAATCAATATAAAGAACTTGTTTTGTGCAATTTTGCTCAAGAAGTCTAAGAAAAGAAGTCGATATTCAATATTATACCCAAATCAGAAAAAAACAAATTTGCAAAACTCTCTCGACGTCTTAGAAAGTGCGATAATCCCTAAAAAATAATAATAACAATTTTTTACTTATTTGATATATAGTGTAAATTATTAAAATTGATTAGTTACAGAAACAGATTACTTTTAATATTTTTCATTTTGATCATCGACTTTCTTTTATTATATGAAAAGATTAAATTTATTTTCTTCAATTATTCTGAAAGAAATTTCTCATAACAAATTATTTTAAATTTCTTAGAATCAAGTTATTGAAAAATGAATTTCCTAAAATATTTTAAGCTGTATTGTCTCAAGAACAAGAACTATTTTGTAGAAAATAAATTTGAAATTGCTAAACACTGTACTCAGAATTTTCCTTCTAAAATAGTTTAAAATAAACGTATTTATTGCTAAAATATAACTGAAAAATATTTTAACACATTATTACAAATCTTTGAGACACCTACTGTTTAAAAAAGAAATATGTATTTTTATAATATATATATATATATATATATATATATATAATTTATAGGAAATATTTATTATCACTATTTAAATACAACTATTTAAAACTATTTGATATTATTTCTGATAAGTTCTCTTAGTGATTAAAATAATTTAATTACGTGATTTTACTATTAATTATTATATAATTTTGTAATTTTATAGCATATTGTATTAGAATATGAAATTTTTCCATGAAATTTTTTATTCCATACTTCTTGTAATGATATATTGAACCTAACTTAGGAGATTGCTAAATTTGGTTGTATCGGGAGATTATTTTAGGTATAAAAACATATTTCCTTCGATCAAACATTTTCTTTCTTGTGCGAAAGTGTGAACTTCGTTATCAGAAGCTTAACATTGTTAGTCTGCGCAGTTTTCTAAAGATTTTTCAAACAAATGAAATTTTCCTGGTACAATATTTTTTAGATAAAAATACTTAAGGCCTTAAGTAAACTTTGAAATTTCAAAGAGGCACAAGAAGCAAAAGAAAAATACAAATTGTTTTTATAATCTTAAGTTAAATGTGTTGCATAGGATGTGAAAGAAACTTATATAAATAACACATTGAATGGCATATTTAAATGGTTGCAATTATTTTTATTATTGAAAAAAAACATTTTTAAATTTAAAATAAATAATTTTGTATTTTTACACTTGATAGTTAAATATATGTTGAACAGTTTTAATTGTTTTTATTTCCATCTGCGTAACTTAAATACTTCATTTGCTATTTTAATTTTAATCTTATATATTAATTTCCTTTCATTGCTTTAGTTAGTAATATGCAAGGGTAGAAATAATATCCCTTTTTTCTCAATTAATGTGTTATCACTAATAATAATTTGATGACTTTGTGATCATTTACCAATTTAATTTTTATCAATTCAAATAAGCAATTTTTTACGAAATCTTTTAGTTCAAACTACTTATGCAATATTACTTAAATAAAATAATCATGTATGTGTGCCTAGCATATGCGAGATTCTATAACTGTGTTTTTATATACTGTATTAAGAATATTTATAAAAAATTCAGAGTTAATCATTTAAATCATATTTATCCTGACCATAGTTATAATGAACAGTATTGAATTTTAGTCATTAAAACTTCTGAAATTAATAATATTTCATTCCACTTGGTAAGCACTCGTTTTTGGTGACACGCCACGCGTTCCAGGAGATATAAGTTTTGTTTTATGGAAGACAGATCAGATGAAGTTGACAACCAGATTAAGAATTCAATTCCAATGAAAATATCAATAGCTGAAACGTACATGAATATGTGTGGCTCGATAACATGAAGCTTATTATTTCATGGCTAGAAACTGGATATTATGTGATCAAATTTGCCTACAAAAGCAGTTGCATGCATGTGTTTGATATTTCTACAGGTTCTGTTACTAAAGTACAAAATCTCTTAAGAATATGTTCAATCATAAAGAAAGTTTTTAAGAAAATATTTAGGAATGTATTCAATCATAAGGAACATTTTTAAGAATGTATTCAATCATGAAGAAAGTTTTTAAGAATATATTCAATCATAATGTTTTTAAGAATGCATTCAATCATAATGTTTTTAAGAATGTATTCAATCATAAAGAAAGTTTTTAAGAATGTATTCAATCATAAAGTTTTTAAGAATATATTCAATCATAGAGAAAGTTTTTAAGAATGTATTCAAGCATAAATAAAGTTTTTAAGAATGTTTTCAATCATAAAGAAAGATTTTAAGAATGTATTCAATCATAAAGAAAGTTTTTAAGAGTGTATTAAATCAGACGAAAGTAAATTCTAGATAAATTTCAAAGCGGCAAGTTTCACATCATTTTATGAAATAAATCAATAAGCGATTGTTCTTAATGAGTCAATAATAATATAGGCAAAAATAATTTATATATTATACTAGGGTTTTTATGAAATCCAAACATTTTTTATTGATTCTCCTGTATATTTAAATTACTTGCCGTACACATTATTTTAAAATGTTTATAAATAAGTTACATAATTATAGCCAATTTATAAACATTATTTTATCGTCAACTGAAAATTCACAAACTCATACTACTAATCCAAATATTGAATTAGTGATTGAAAATAAATACTTGTAAATTGATGAAATGATAATTCACACATTTGTCATTTCGACGTGAATCATAATTAATATTTTTTAAAACATTTTTAAAAAAATACAGTTTTGAAAAATAAATATAATTATTCACCTATATGAAAATTCTATGAAAAGTATTTTTTTTATTTGGGAAAACAAAAAATATCTCCCTGTGCACCAAGGAATACCACACAGGGCCCGAAGGTATAATAAATGTACTACATAACAAATCCAAATAAATCATGAGATGAAAAAAAATAATAATAAAAGTAGGCAGAGAGAAAAAAAAAGAGATATAAAAATGAAAAATGAATTCGATAACAGCATGGATAAATTTTACAAAAAATTCAAAATTCTCTTTCTTAACTAGGTCCACCATAATTGGGGGCCCAACCTGTTATTTAAGTCTTTACAAAGCTCGTTCCTTACTTCTGAAACAGATGGGCATTCAAGAAGAATGAGAGAAGGGTTGTCACTCCCAGAGTTGCACTTGCACACCTCACTGTTTTTAATGTGAAAACGGTGTAGGTAACTATTGAATTTCCCATATCCAGTGAGGAATTGCGTAATTTTAAAGTCAGTGTAAAACCAGTAGTTCTTAATTCTGCATTGAACTGAAGGGAAAAAATATGAAAAGTATGGATGTCAAATTTTTATTTTTATATAATTCTACTTTTTCTTTTTTGTATTCTGTATGACATTTGATTTTAATTCATATTAAATAAACATTTATTTCATATAAGCTGCACTAAAAAACGTTACCGGTCATAAAAATATCTTAAAATAACATTTAAATATATGCAATTCATTAGAAATAAAATTAATTAGTAAATAAGAATAATATAAAATAAAAACAATTAATTAAAGATTGACAGCAAGAAACAAAATTGAAAAGAGCTAATTACAGTAACAGGTAAACTCTTCTAAATAGTTAATACTTTAAAATTTATTAATTCATACTTTAAAATTAATTAATTATCTGAGACTTACAAAATTATAAGCTATAATATGCATAAGACTCATGACAAACGATTTTTGTTGAAATTCAAAATCTAATTGATACAAATCAAATATTTTCGAATTAAAATTCTTTTTAATTTAAATTTTCTAAAATATTAAATTTTAATTAAATTTTACATTGAAATTAAATTCCTAATTTATTATACTTTTATACTTACTTATTTTGTTTGGGAAAAATTTTATTTCTTGTTTTGGAAAACCAGTGTTTCATCAAGAAATATAATAATTTAATCTCAAAATTAAATAAACTTTTTTGGTAAAATAAAAATAAAAGTGACAGATTTTCTTCCTTAGTAATTTTTTTTAAAAAATTAGCATTTTAATATCAATAGTTGCTTTGAACTAAATACTAAACGTAACTTAGGAAAAACATTATAATTTAACAACTAAAAATAAAAAGGAATGCAAAAAGTATTTAATTTTTTATCATTTATACATCAAATAATACATCTCATTAATTTTAGAAAAATAAAAATTCTACAAATATTTAAAATTCCAGTCATTTTAATAATATTTAATGATTAGAACAAAATAGACTAGGACATTCTTTTGAATTACTTTAAGTATTGTTAACATATTAATAAAAAATCCAGGATTTATATTCAAAAAACTAAAATATTTTAGGCAATCTCATAAATTTTGCATTAGTTTAAAATATAAAATCTGTAAGATTATACTTTTTTAAGTTTTAATTTTTAAAAACAACTGTGTAACAGAATTTTTAATCTCAGTCAGTTAAATCAACTAAAAGCTTATCACTTTCACTCTTAAAAATTTTAATTCTTTTGAAGTTTAAATTAAAGGATTTTTTAAAAGATTTTTATCATGTAAGTAAAAACAAATGCATTTTGCTTTACTGTTTGATTATGTTTGTGTCAAAAGAAAACAAGATTTTCGATGTCTCTTCTCATAAAAATAAAGAGAACAAAATATCTTTTAAATTTGATTATTGGTATTTTCTTCGATATTCTTGAATTCACGCTTCAAAAACGTATTGGAATGGGGTACAAAATGCAATATTTCTTTATAATTTTGTACAGTTGAAATATCTATTTTAAAGGAGAAACCCCTCTAAAATTATGAAATATTTATTTAAATTGTTATATATTTTAATTTTTCTTTTTTTCATATTATATTGTTGAAATTTCGAAAATAAGTAACTATAATTATTAAAAAAAATTTTAGATTTGCATTACATATTTAAAATGTTAGAAAAATGAGTCTCCTTATTACTTTGATTATTTTATAACTCACGTAGAATTTGTATGATCTTATCAATTTAAACGTTTTTAAGGTCATATAGAAAACTGAGTTGCATCAAAACTGTTATTATTATAAAAATATGAATGTCATTTGATTTCTTGATTTCACAAATTACATATTTTATAATCGTCGTCCACGTCATGTGTCGAGCCGGAAAGTTTATTCCCTTTGTACAAAATACAATTCCACTCAAGCTGCTACCCACATTTTGACCTGAATCAGTTTATATAAAGGCCAGCTATTCTTTATCTTTGAGGCTTGCTCCGTTATTTGATGTTACGGAGCTCATGGAACTGGTTTGATATTGCTGTCAACCATGAGAGATAAACACAACTTACAACACATATTTTAACTTAAAAACGTATGTATAGATTTAAATTTAGAAAAAGTAACCTAAGTATAATCTTTCATTTATTAGTTTATTATATTCTGCATTTATTCACATTATTTGAGACTTTCAAAAATAAGACCAGTAACTATAAATAAGTTTTAGAAAGTATCACAAAAGGTTCAACATTAAAGATAATTTATATTCTAATTAGCCTAGAAACATAAAATAGAGTATCGATATAATATTAAGTTATTAGGTTGGGAAAAAATTTCGTAGCGTTTTTACCAAAGACTTTTATTTAAACAAAAAACAATAATTATATCAATAAGTTAATCAACTTTATATTCGCCGTTGCTGCTTACAACCTCTTCCCACCTCTCGATCAATTTGTTGATGCCGCTCTGCCAAAAATCGCCTGGTCTGGTGTCAAAGCAGTTGTTGAACCAGTTTGTGGGAAAAGGTTGTAAACAGAAACGGTGAATATATAATTGATTAACTTATTAATATAATTATTGATTTTTGTTTAAATAAACGTCTTTGGTATAAACGCTACGAACTTATTTCCCAACCTAATACTTTATAAAATAATGAATTTCTTATGTGAAAAGCACAATTTTCTTATTTTTTAACATACCAAGGAAATTAAAATAAAAACTTTTAATAACCTTGATTTTTGAGTTTAAACAGTGAAAAAAGTTTTACATAGTGGAATGCGTTACAGCCATGATTAAATCTGGTATGATATTTTCCGTCCAGATATTTACGCATTGCTTAATGACATTCTCATATTTTTGCAAAAATACTTTTCCCACAAATTTCTTCATTAAAGGGATAAATTTATTTTATAAGTGAAAAAAATTCCCTACAACCTAAGAATTTTTCTAACATATCTAAGTGAAACTTCAAATTTATCAAAAAGAGAAAAATCTTACGTATGTAAATTATATTATTTTTTCTATGCCATAATCACTCAGAGTATGGCTAAAATGTCATGCATAATGAAACTAACATTTCACATAAGCAATTAGACACTATTACTACAGAAATGATTAAATTATAGTTAGGAATGGAAGGTAAAAAGTGCTGTTTATCCTAAAAAAATAAACATAATTTAAATGATAATTTTAAATGGAAAGTAAAATTTTAGAGTGAAACTAAAACTTATTATAAAAAATAAATATAATAATAGTTATATTTTAAATTATATTTTTCTGATAAATCACTTTTTAATTTGGTGTGTTTTTAAAAATGTTTAGCATATGATTATTATGAATTGATATTAGGCTTTGTATTGTGGAATTCATTAGCATTATATGTTTTAATTAGTATTATGGATTCCACTCATTAATTAAATTATGATATTTAAATATTAAAAGAACGAAAATGTATATTCTCTACACCTTTAATATATTTTTTTATTTTTTCTAATGATTAAAAGTCCCAGCTTTTTAATTATGTAATCAATATCAGCATTTCTCGCAAAAGTTATTAGACAGTTATCAGACAAGTATTGATATTCTTATGTTTTTTTTACAGGAATATATTATATAGAAAGTTAATCTATGAAATAGTAATTTCCTAAACTATTGACTAAGTAATATAGATGACGCTTAACTAATGCATTTATGATTTTATATTATTTCAATTTTTGAAATAGCAAGTTAATAAGAATTACCTAGTATTTTATCTACGTCTGACTGTCTCAATCGTTAATTTAAAATTTTTATTTTTTTCTTAAATTTAAATTTTTCATACTTACATTTTATTTCTAAGAATTTCGATTATAAATTTGATAACTAAAACATTATGATAAATTAAATTTCAGAATACAATTGCAATGATATATTTCCGTACTAATAATTTCAAATGATAGATCAAATGTATTTTAAAGCCATTGGCATGAATTTCAGCAATATCATATATTTAAAAATAAATTTATTTAATTTCTTAAGTAATACATGGTATTCAATTTCAGTATTACATACACAATTACGAAATGATTCTTCATTTACTTATCATGTTTAAAAGTATGATTCTGATGTCCTTCAAAACAAGATTTAAAGTCTATGTTTTATTGCCTTAATAAACGTTGTACTTAAACGTTGTTTGGTGAGCCAAATAAATTGCACGCATACAGATACAAGTAAATAATAAATTTTAGAGCTCTTATAGCATTAGTATTTTTCTGCGTGGTCTTATTTAATCTAAACAATCTTCAGTGTAATTTCTGTAAGATAATTAAAATGGCATCACCTTTATCATGAACTTTTCTTTCTCCATTATAAATAAATATACATTGAATTTAATGAATAGCTATAATCTATTATATTAAACTTAATAGTATGGCATGATAGCCCCTAGTCCATCATTAACTATATCTCTTTCCTTGCACGTGGGCCTTATGATACGAAGAATGTGTCCCAGTTAGGAGGTCTGCCTAACGTAACTTTAGTTTCAGTCATAAAATTTAGTGCTTGGTACTCAATTTTACTGACCAATTGATAAAATGAAAGACCTTGCTCATCCAGAGGTTTGAACGTCTGACCAATATTTTCGAAAGCCAAAGTTACAAGTGGCTTTCAAAAAGGAAGATCCAATACGCTATTAGGCTTCAAAACTTCTAATATATCTTCATAATATAATTCATTTTAATACTAGGTAAAATTTAGTTAATGAAATAAAATTCATGATTAGTGGAAATCTAGATTAATAAATGATAATTAAAACATAAAACTGAAGGTACTAAATTCATATATAAAAATGTAATATATAGTTTAAAGAAATATGCAGCAATTAATATTTTTCATTAAAAATATTGCATATGTGAAAAAAAAATATTATCGCTTTTAAAAAATATATAATTCTTCATGATTTGTATATAATATATTTTTCCAAGCATGAGAAAATTTATGAGTTTGTAACTTTATATATTCCACGATTATTTTCATTAATTCCTATAAAAGATTTCTTGTTAAAACTAATTAAAAATCCAAATCATTTTGAATTTAAACTTGAATCTTAATTTAACAAGATTTTGTGATTTAGACTGTAATTTTAATAAGCACACAAAATGTTTCTCTGCTGAAAAATTCAATAAACTAGAAATATTGGCACAGATGTCTCACAACCCAAAATGCCAAATTCTGAATTTAACTTGTTTTCTTGTTTGTTTGGCAACCTGGTTTTTATTACCCTATAGAGAGGAAGAGCTTTAAGAATTATGTATAAAACTCTATTTTGGCAACCCTAGTATTTACGTTATCGCGGGACATCGCAATACGTCATCTTGGCAACATTTCTTCGTTGCCAAAAAAATTCAGAATGTGCCAAACTGGATTACACGGCATCTGTGCCGAAGCTGTTCCAATTCAAGGTATCACTTATAAAATTTAAACATTTATTCGTTTATAAAAAGTGGTTATATGTAATAAAATTTTATATTAAAAATAATAGAAAATTTATTTGTTGTGAAAATTTATCAAAAGTATTTTTTATGAAAAATAATTAGTACATTGGCTAAAGTATTTCATAAATATTCCGGTTAATTTCTTCACACTTCTTACGCACATTAATTAATTTAACCAAACATTAATCCATTTACGTATGACTATTACATAATAAACGATTGGAGACAATAGTTTTTTAACAGGAAATAGAGATTTGAAACAAAATTTAAAGTTTTAATAACAGTATGTGAATTTATTACTTTCAATAGCAAGTTTAATGTTGATGATCAGCGTTTAAAAGCGTTTTGTTGAGATTTCGCAAACTTAAATTTATTAGATTACTTTTCTTATACTCATTAAATTATTCATGTATATAATAATATAAATTGAATAAAAATGTTTTTTAAACACATATTTAGTTTCGTAGGAAAAGGCAAGTTAGATATTAAATGTCTTAGAAAGAGGTATTAAAAATGTAACAAAAAATCTTTTAAAAATATGTTTTCAAAAAAACTATTTCTTTTTTAATTCCCTTTATTTTTCAAATAGACTAAGAAAAAAATCCCTCAAGCAAACTCAAATTCAATTAATGCAAAAATTATTTAACCATGTCAGTTTTAATAATATCACTTAGTTTTTAGAAAAGAAAGCATGGATCAAATAAACTACATTTTCCTTTAATAGCAGCAAAAATAATGCTACAAAATTATACATTAAAATACAACAAATTTAATTACCATATATATTAGTATTTAGTTTTTAGTTTAATAGACGTTTAAACAGTTTTAATATAGTAATTTAAACATAATATCATAATTAATGGAATTAGAACACTGAAAAAAATATGTTTTCATAAATGGAATATATACAATAACATAATTATTATTCCGAAAACAATCCACTTTTTGATAACTCTAAATGCACTACTAATAATAAATATTTTATTCTAGTTCAAATTTCACTGAATCAAAAATATTTTTTAATTAAATTCCTATGAAATTTAGACTTTATTTTGAATTGTTATACATAAATTTAATATCAAATTGCTTAGAAAAAGAACTGATATTAGTTCTAGATATAGATCATATGCTCCATGGAATAAATTGATGAATTTTAAAATAAATAAAATTTTTGCTGAATTGCATGTGATGATTTGTACGAAGTAGAATCAAAATATGATACTTTTTCACTAGTTATATTATCGATATTAAAATGTATTATCGATTTAATCTTTTAATGCAGTGTCCATTTCAATTATATTATAGTTCAAAGAATTTATCAGTACAATTAATGTTTTTTACTGATATGCTTTAAGACTTTGATGCGATTCTTGGCATAAAAAGTTGCACACACTCTATATTAGTTCAAAAATTCTAATATGATTTAAATTGCTCTAGAAATCATTTTTAATATGAATGATTAGGAGTAGTGAGAAACTTAATCCAATTTGAAAACACTTCATTCATTAAGGACATAATCATATACCATCTCATGTTTAGAATTTGATACAGGAATTTTAAGCTCAATTCATGAAATTAAATTGATTGTTTAAACTCATACTAGATTTCATAATTATTTTAATTTTTCAAAATAAACATTCATTCAAAAATAATAACTTCGACTGTTAATATATTTTGTAATTTTAAATATAAATAAGATTATAGAATAACGAATAATATCACAGTCTTAACAATATTAATGTATTTTAATAAATCCCTAAAAAGGTTCATTGAACTCCATAAAAGAAATTCTCTATTTGAATAATTTTATATGAGTCGTATTTATCATTTCTGGAAAATACTCATTTAAATATAAAGTATTTTAAATTGTCATAAGGTATATTAATAACTTATAATGTTATTCATTGTTATAATTTAAAGTTATTATGTTATTCTAGTAATTCAAATTAATTAATAAAACTCAAAAGTACCTTTATTAATATAAATATTATTTTATTTTGTAACTTCTAATGTAAAATATATTTATTTCCTACTCTACTTCTGAATTATATATGGAAATATTTTGTATAAAAATTTAAGCAATTAGTTAAATAACGTATCACTTAAAAATTCTTATTTCCACACAATAATATTTATATACGAATTTTCTTTTAATTTTTTAAAATATTTTACTTCATTTAATTTAAGGAAATTTTTATCATATAGATTTTACATTTCAACATAAAAAAGTTTCAAAAAATATTATGACAAGTTACTTGAAAAGTAAAATGGTGATTATTTTATCCAAAATTAACAATTTTTTCAATATTAAATAAAAATATTTTTCTTATTAATTTTTAAAATCAAATAAAAGTAATGTTGCGATTACAATTTATGTTAATGGCTTTATGATATTTCTTTTTCTTTAATTTCGAAATCTTTAATATAAAAACACCTATTATCAGGCTTTCTAATCACGTGTTTTTTATTTAAATAAATTTTTTGTTTTAAAATGCATATTAATAAGCATAAAAAGTTTATAGAAGATAAGAAAAACTAAAATATCAGTCAAAAAATAAATAAATAAATGTGCTTTAATTTGTGAAAAAAATGAATTAGGATTAAAATTTCTCAGAGAATAAAATTTATTAAAATAAAATGCTCGTTAATAAATGGATACTTACAACTGAAGTGATAAACAAAAAAAGTATTTGAATTAAACTATTGTTATTTAAAATTTCTTCCGTATAAATTAATTGTAATGATTAAAAAAACCACATTTCTTTTTTTTAATTCTTTTATCTCACGAAACTGCCGTTAAATTAAAAAGTACAACAAGCAATAAAAAATCTACTGAAATTGAGGAAATTCTTAAACATGTTTTTCTAAAACAAATTAAGTTTCAGAAATACATTTTGAAATGTACTAATTGAAAACATTTTTTGAAGAATACAGTTTATAATTTTTACCCATTTTATTTAACGGTAATATAGAAATAACTAATGGGAGAGTTAGGCATAAATTTGAAATGTTTTATTAAAATTTTTAAACTTTTTTAAGTATTATAAAGTGTCATTATATTGATTTCATGACTTTAATTAAACCTTTTTGAAACATTTATTTCATATTAAAATGTACGAACAATTCAATCTATTTTGTTTATAGTTAGTTACAATTTTTCTTCTTCTTCTATTTTCTTATCCCCTGGTCTGAATCAGACAAAGTCCATGACATCCTTCGCCTTCAAAGAACCGAGGACAGCCCAAGGGCTGTATAAATGTTCACGCTTTGAAAAGCTAATGCAGTTCAGCAGGTGTTCTGGACTGGCTTAGTTAGTATTGCACGACGATAATAATAACAACAATAATTTTTTAAACAAAAATAACAAGTTTCATTTTATTATAATAGGATAGTAATATTAAGCAGTTAATTTAGAATATTTTAATTAGAAATCAAAATTATATGACTTAAAACTAGTTCCTTTATCATAGCAGGAATTGCAAAAAAGATTATATAATAATATTTTCAAATTCAAAAAATTTAAAATTCTTTGCTTAATTGCTGAAGATTTTTCTGTTTTAATTTTTAAATTGTAAAATTCTTATACATATTATATATATATATATATATATATATATATATATATATATATATATATATATATATATATATATATATATATATATATATATATATATATATATATATATATATATATATATATATATATATATATATATATATATATATATATATAATCTATTTATAACATTATTTTACTCTTGCAAATAACGGGAACATCGTTTAAAAGTTGTATCTATTGTTCCTTCTTATGATAATCCATTTGGAGTTTTTTGCTTAAAAATATATACATTCACAATTAACAAGCCATTTAACAATATATTGAATGTTAAAGTAACTAGAGTGACATGAAAATTTCACTTTAAAAATAAAGCATAAAAATCATGGTATTATTATTTAATTGACTTACATAATCACTTTTAAAAGTTTCTAGATTACTGGTTTCCCTTTTTTTAAATACATTTTAAAAGAACAGATGAATATCATCTTGAAATGCCATTTTGTAAATGTTTAATATAACAATAATTAATCATGATAATATGTTGTATACCCTATCACAATGAGTTATCATTTATTTACATAATTATAACTAATCTCTCAAGAGGTGGTTTGGTGCTCCTCAATAAGAGTTTGTTTTTAATTATATCTAAAATTGCCCTATAGTTTATATTGTTTTATTTTCAAGAACATTAACAATTATTAGTTTGGAAGTATTTAAATTATGATATTGAGCATATAATTATAAATATGGGATGAAAATGTAATGAAAAAGAATATATTAATGAATATTATTTCTGTGTTACAAACGGCTACTCAATGTAAATTTTTAAATTTGAGATGTTTTTAATTAAATACTAGACAATCTATACTTACATCGATATTTAATAAATGAGAACATTAATTTGAATGTTTCATCAAACAAAAAAATAATAGCAATTTTTAAAAATAATTCATTGATGAAATCATCTGCGAGAAATCAGTAATAAGAGTCAGCGTTTTGTATAAAAATCAATAAAATTCATACAGAATGGAATCAAACGAAAAAGGCTTTATTTTACATCAGTATCATTACACAAGCAGATGATTACCTGCTGAAAAGTAAAAACAATAATCAGATATTCTTTAGTATGGGACATGCTCTTTCCTTAATTTAATAGTTTCTTCTCACCTACTCTCCATACTCATCACCAAATTGTCTATTCCACAACCAGAACTTGTTTCAGTTATTGGATGTTTTCTGCGGTATATAATAGTGCCACAATTTGTCTGCCGAAAACTACCTATACATTGTATTCTATGGAATTGAAATCATGAAAGAACGTTGAAAAATTCATTCATATAATATTTTCCTTCTCCAGTAGCTGGCCACGTTTCTGTCATCTACAAAAACGATATCATCTTCAGTGACACCACAGAAGAGAAGCACTCCACATGGGCAATGATCTCATATTTACAATATTGGTCTCCGATTACAAAACATCTAAAAGCATGGACTTCAGGCCACCCATCCAACATAATGTCGTTTTAGACAACAGTTCCAGAACCAGAATAAATATCCCTTTTCATGTTGTTACTGTGATGACAGTATGTCGCAATCTCTGTCCAAATTAAAAGTATGATTCAATTGGAGCATTAAAACGACTCTCCTCTATAAAAAGATCAGGACTCTATTAATGTGATTTTGTGCTCTTTGTGATACTTTAGACAATTTTCAAAGGGATGCGCTTTCATTACAATGGTCCAGTAGTCTACTTTTGTAAATATTTGGACACTGTAAACCGTGACGATGGCCTTCATACTACTGTACGCAATTGCTGAATAATGTCGCTTGCTGATGGACTTCCACGCAGGATGATATATTAATCAACCTCTGCAGCTGTTTTCTGGAGTAGTCATCAACAACCTTTCTAAAAGCTGTACCTATGGTTTAAAAGGCTTTCCAAGCACGGAAAGCGATAACACTACGCCCCTTTTCAAGTTTTCAGATTATTCTCCCATGAGTGAAGTCATCCAAGTGATTTTTGCTAGGAATATTTCCATAAAAAACACATTTCCGCTAGGCGAAAAAGTCTTTAATTGCGTCATCATCCTTATTTTACTGCAATCTTGATCTACCTGCTCTATCCAGCCGTGTTTTGATACGCTTAAGTTGCCTATGAAGTTTTGTTCTTAACATTTGCATACGCATGACCTATCTATTGAAATGCGGGTTCATTGTACTGATCATATAAGAACCTGTTTCTGCAGTTTCATGGTAATCTATTCAAAAAATTCATTGTTGCTTAAGTTTTGCACATCATTGCATATTTTAGATAAAACATCTAGAAAAAGAAGTTGTATAATAAGAAAAATATTGGTTCTATCTAAGAAGCAATAAATGGAAATTATATAAAGAATCAAAATTAAATATTTGATTTTAAAATTGATGGTATTTTAAATCAATATGCTTTTTCACATCATTTTGACAAAATAATTGATTGAAATAATTTACGTAACAGAAATTAAGAGAATTTATAAGATTCCAAATACAAAATTAAAATAAAAGGGAAATATTTCTGAATTTTAACAAGTCAAATAAAAGATTGCCTTATTTTCAATTCCTTTTACTTTTTTTGGATTTAAACAAATAAATGTTTGCTTTTAAACAGAAATTTTCAGTTAAACATAAATATTAAAGTTTAAAAAATTAAACGTTTTATCATTTTAATGATGTATATCTCGATATAATAGCACCACAATGTTTAAAGCCAGATTCTATCACCCACAATCAGTAAAATATAAAACAATTCAACTTATATAAACATTTATTCTGATAATCAAGTGAAAAAATTAATTAAAATCTAGAAACCAATAGGAAAGAATTTACGTGCTTCTCATTCAGAAACACTTTATTAAAAATTTATCTCACCGTTTTTTATAAAAATTTAAATCAGTCCAACACAAAAATATACAAATAACCCTTTGTTTGACTAAAGATTTAAAATATATTAAAAACTTTAGACTGAATTCTGAAGCATTTTAATACTTGGTTTTTTAAGTGTTTAAATTTTTATGTATTTATTGGTCTTCTTAATGATACTAAGTAAATTAAAAGAAAAGAAAAATCTAAATATTGATTAATAACATTTTTCTTTCTCTTTCTTCTTTCATTATGAGGTCTCAATATACATACATACATACATACATACATATATATATATATATATATATATATATATATATATATATATATATATATATATATATATATATATATATATATATATATATATATATATATATATATGTATATAAATCTCTTTCTCTGTAAGGTGTAAATTTTAAATTATACACCATTTCATAATTTAAAATTTTTGTAAAAATGTCTGCAATATTTCTCCCAAATTTTAATTTTAAAAAATATGGATTTGTTTATATCATTAAATATCTAAGCGACAGATAGACCTTATTTTATGTTGATGATATTTTTAATTTTCTTTGAAATAATCAAACTTTGGTATGAATCTTATCAAAAAAATATAGAAGCAAAATTTGAGATCACTCTTCATTATACTCAATAAACAGGGGAAACATGTGAATGATTTATTATCAGAAAACATGTTTCAAAATGTTATTTGAAATACTACAGGAAAATAAAAATTCTTATAAGAAGATAATACCAAAATTATATATTAATATGCAACTTATTTATTTAACTTATTTTTTGGGTCCAATTTTAGGATTTAAAATTAGGGTATTTTATTGCAAAACCTTAATTAGTTAATTTACGTTTTTATTTTCCAATTTAATTCTTATATAGATTTTAATTTTCAACATTATTTCTATATATATATAGTTAACGGCATTAAAAATATCTGATCATTAGATAATAATGCAATTATTTTTCTCTAGTATCAAAATTTAAAAATTCAGAAATCATACATACTTTCAAAAATGACTGTTTGTAATGGTAGATTTAAATTTCAGTATTGAAAGATTTATGAAAATTCAAATTTAAATTTCACTATAACATGTTCATTATTTTGTTTTCACATTATATTTTATTCTTGATTCAATTAAGTAGAGCAAGTTCTTCTTTTCTTTCCCTTCCTCTTTCTTGGACTCGTTCAAGTTTGACGGCAATGTCCCAGCATGTCAGAGGCAGAAGTTATTTATCATAAGTTGGCAACTAATAAACTATTAACTTTCTTGAGTGCCAAAGGCGCATGATATATATAACCAAAGAAATTAACCTGCAATACGTGATTTGACCAAACTTCGTTAGTATCATATAATTTCGGTTAAAAATATTTATTTCTATTTACAATATTTTAGATTAAAAATTATGAAATTTTGGTACCTACAAATAACAATATTAAAAAATAAGTAATTTTGCTCCTTATTTGCTGAAACTTTGACTACATTCGGATCAAAAAAATTAAAACAGTAAACTTAGAGATTTATTTACTTCATAGTCTTTTGCTTTCACTTGCATTAAAAAGATCCAAATATCTCTTAGGCAATTTTGATGATTTTGAAAGGAAAAATTGTAAATCCGTATCTACATATACATATGATAAGACAAATGGTGTTGAATTGTGGCCACTTTGCTCTATAATTTTATTACTCTTAGCTAAAAGTTAAATATATTTTTATAAATTCATAAATAATCTTCGTTTTGTGTTTGATAATTAATAGAAAAAATGACTAAAAAAACAGATACTTTTTAAAAATAATTTACAAGAATTCCGTTAAAGTATGGACATATTATTCAAATATGTTAGTCCAAATTGAACATCATAAAATGTCTTTTTTTGATAAATATTTTTTTTTAAATTTCATTAAGGTAAGGAAGGTAAATTTAACATAAAATTCATGAATAAATCAAAAATTCCTAAGCATTGAATTTCAAAGATTTTTCAATTGTATATTATTTTTGAGCAGTTAGAAAATGAAAGTTATTTTAATATCAAGTGTTAATTGCCATTAAATATATCTATGTGAGAAAAAATTTCAGTTTTAGGGCTCACGATTAAAATTAATTTAATAATTTGTGCTCTTATTTAACTAAAAAAAAATATAAGAGAAACAGTATATCCCATTAAATATATGGGTATAATAATCCTTCAAAATTTACGGGGATATGAAAACTTTTAAATGTATATCTTAATTTCTTTAGTAATTGAAAAGAAATCTCCTTGCTTTCATCTAATAAAAGCTTCATTATTCTAAAACCAATTCTTAAGGCAAGTATTTACTTTTGAACAAAAGGTGGAACGAACTTTTAAAACTACTTCTATAAAGTTCGCATTTTTCTTTTGAACAGAACAGACCTTCTATGACTACTAATTTATTTAAAAGCACTTTTCTCTCCACTCTAAGGCATTGAACATTTTTTGTCAGATTTAAGTGATTTGACTTATTTCACTTTTCATTATTATTTGACGTAAATAAAGATACATTTCACTTTGAAGTATTATAAAATAAACATGGGTTCCTTTCAAGCAAACTTCTTTAGGCATTCAGTTATTTGATTTTTTTTCTATTTACATAAGATAGGGTGAAAAAATATTGTTTTAAATTTGATAAGTGGCTCTGACTTTGAAGATTTTATATAAGTATAATTTTAATATTCTTAAAAGTTTAGTTCAGATGAGTGTAGATTGCACTATTTCAAAATACACACTACTCGAATTTAATGCAAGATACATAACTACTAGAAATTATAGAAACAGCTCTTATAAGAGTAAATATTTCTTAATACTGTATAAAACAATTTTATTTCAATTAATATTTAATGCGTAAATTTATTTTGCTCCATCTAACTCAAAAAGTGTCAGTAACATGTACAAGAAGAATTTGATTTGCGTTTCATACTTTCAAAAGAAATTTTCAATTTCTGTTTATTTTTGCAAAACAAAATTCAAGAATATACTAAGTTGCATATAACTTACCTTGCTTTTTAAGACAAAACGATAACATGGATGTAAATACGTAACTTATATTCTTTAATAAAATAAATGTTTCAGAAAATCTTCAATTTAAATTGAAAATTTTGCAAAACTTAGCTTTTAATTAAACTGTACAATTTTAATAGAAAAATATTCAAACTTTATATCCTATATAAATTCAGAAAATAATATTTACTTACTTACTTAAAATTTTCATAAAAAGCCAATCTTCAGGAAAAAGTATATGGAAAGAATACATTACTAATTGATGTTTTTTTAAAAGATATTATTCATAGCTTCTTTATTACTTTGCATACATAAAATAAGGGTAAAATTAAATGAGCAATAAAATTAATTTCTTTCCACCAACTAAAAATGTTGTTTCAAATATATGCATGTCCTATATATAATACTACAAATGGTAACATTTATGTTTTGAACCTTTCTACAATGAACATTAATGTCAGAATTAGTTTTCAATCTAAATATATAACATTAAATATAGTGCTTAATACTAAGTATTTAAGCACCATATTTAATTTTATAGTATACCTGTTTTGTATATTTTGAGTTTCTCAAAATCGTACCAAACTTCAGATATTACATCTGTTCAATTATACTTAAACTAAATAATTATTCACTATTATTCATTATTATTAATTATATATAAGTAATAATTTGGATTACATCACTCATAAATAAATTTAAATATTACTTTTATGAGTTATAAAGTAAAATAAATGTGAGTTTAAAATATAGATAACTCTGCATTTTACTGTACAGAATGCACAAAAGAAAACAACAAAACAATACTTTATCATTTGCGTATTTATTTGCTTCCTAAAATATTGTTTCCCATATACGATTGCTGATTCTAGATTTTTCATTACATTTTCTCTTAACTTGTATAAAACATTCATTAGTATATTCATAAATTTCCTTAGTATAGAAAATACCTCTGATAAACAAAATCAAAAATATTTTGCACTTAAAATATGAAGGATAATTATTCAATCATTGCGTATACTCAAACGATCATTTCCATATATACCATTAGTTGTGATCAAGAGGTATTAAATTATATTACGTTCTGTCTGAATTTGTGTGGTGAAATACCAATTTGAGTTGTCATGACACCGGCAGGACTCTATTAATTTTAAGCAGTGCTTATTATTATGAATAGAGCATCATTTATTCTCCACTTAATTTCAAACGAAGGTGACAATAATTGAACTATTAAATAAAAGATTTGTGATAACGAAAATACCGAATTGTGACTGAGTAATTGATAGTATTGTACAAAAAATTTCATGTTTCAGTGTTCTTAATAAACATATACCAACATATTTAATAAAGAAACAGGTGAATTTGTTTGTGAATTCATAATTCTATAATTTATTAATAATATACACATGCACACATTCATGTAAGACAAACACATACTCAAACACTTAAATGATACACTTTACTGGGGATATTTAAGCTTATATAGAGCTTATCAGAGTATATATATATATATACATATATATATATATATATATATATATATATATATATATATATATATATATATATATATATATATATATATATATATATATATATATATGTATATATATATATATATATATACATATATGAATATTCATTTTATTTAATTGACTGTAATTAATTCATTGTCATTTGATTTTCATATTGCTAACATTTTCACATCTACAGCATCATCATAAATACCTTGACAGTTAAATGAGTGATTAAATTATTCTTGAGGGATTAAAATTATAATTTAAAGAATCTTTCTTTCAATACAATAATACATATTATAAGTCGTTTATAGCAAATTATATATATAGTTCATTTTGGTCTCTTTTCCTGTAATGAAACCTTGCCCTTCGTACATAAAAATTGTCTCAAGCACATATTTAAGGAGATAAACTCTTTTTTGAAATATAACTTCAAACGTATGTTTCTTTAATTTTGACACATTTGCGCTTCTTCTTCTCTAACACTAAATCTAATTACAGAATACGATCTTCTCATCATTCATGCCGACCTATCTAGATCTCATGCAGTGACTTTCAATCGGTTCACTGCTATTATTCTAAGTCCTTTTCCACCATCTAACCATGTGTTTGAGGGTCCCCTTCTTCATTGTTTTTCCTCCTAAATAAAAAAGGTGTCTTGATTGAACCCTTCCTGAATTGAAAAAGCAGAAATCGTGTCATGATATCAGAATGTAAGGCAGCCACCGAATGCTAGATAATACATTCTTTGTGTCATAAATATTAAGCATTAAATTAATGGAAAAAAATTTATTTGCAGTGTGTTTTAAAAAGAGCCAGGCACTTGGCAAGTGATTAGAAAACTAAAAAACGCAGACAAAACTTTATTTAATAAAAACAAATTAACATCCATTAATCTCTACTAAACTAATATCATACGACTAAAAATATCATTCTTTTATATAGTAATTCTATAAAATATAATTATATAGATTAACATAAATTATCACATAGCACCTAAATTATCACACACTTTTCTAGGTGATGTATTCCTGGCCCTTGCCGAGTAAGAGTCCTAAAATTTGTCGAAAATCTACTATCGAATACCAGCAGCATCCTCAGTTTCATAAAATCATTCAAATGCCAGAGAATCCACTTTTTCATAGCTTCGTCAGAGACGTGGGCCGGAGACATGGTTTGAAGAAGGTCATTCACTAATTTACATATCTTTCATTATTTATATCAACATTTAAAAAAAAATTCCAATCTCCTGATAATTAAAATTATTTTTGATTTTTTTAAAAAATAATCAAATTCCTTATTGAAATTTAATGTCATTAAGTGAAATGAATTCTAATATACAATGCTTTCTCTTATTTAGAGCTACATTTGGCTTGTATTATGTATATAACGTGTTTCCTTCTTTAAATAAGCGTAATTGCTTATAGTATATCAAATCAATTAGCAGCTGATACATTTTCTAAGGCATCTTTGTAACAGTAACATACAATAAATTAACATTCAATCTGAAAAAAATAATAAGAAAATATAAATGTATATAAATATTACCCGAGAGTTACTTATTGAACAAATTATTTGAAATGATAAAAATGATTTATGTGAGAATTTAGTTTTGCAAAATCGTTACAGAATTTTTGTTTGCCATAGTTATATTTTTAAATGAAATATTAGTGTCAAAACAATTATAGTAATATATAGCTAAACTTAGAAAAACAGTTGCAAATGCATTGAATAAATCAATTTTAATTTATTGCATTCGTATTCTTTTCTTGATTTAATAATTTTTATTTAAATTTAGGGAATCCAGAAATCACACTTTGATGATTTATTTTTGCCTGATGAATCAGACTATAATCAATCGAAACAATCATGGTAAGTGGACTGTTTCTGATTTAGCCTCTGCAAAATTCCTTATTTTTTTTTCAAGGGAGCTCTGAACTCACGATTTCAACAGTTATTTAATGAGAAAAACTATTATCTTGTAGATTGTTCTTTTAAAACTATTGTAAGATCAGTGATTAAATGAAGATGTTAGAGTGCAAAAAATATTCATCAAAAGGATTTAAAGGACTTTAAAATACAGTTACAACCAATCGAAAGAAGTCCCTAAATTATTGACTTGCAAAATGAATAAAAAACATTTACTGAAACAGTAAAATAAATTTACTTATTTCTGGTATAAAAACAGTTGTCAGATAATCATCTAATCTCAGTAAATCATACTGAATTTTGCCATGATATGATTTAATGTTTATTTAATATACAACAAAATAATATTTTAAGGCATTCTTCTATACAGAGAATGTCTCAAAACAAATAACTAATCCGATCAAAACGAAAGAAAATTATAATGCCACAAAAATTTTAGAAAAGTAGGGAGAAAAATTGTAAATATATGTGAATGGTTTTTAAGGGAATGAATTATTTGAATTTTCACCATATATAGTGAAATATCTACATCAAGTTCTTTTGAATCCCGTAATCTATGGTAGAGAAGAAGAAACAAACCATACTTTATTCGAAAAGGATGGTCTAATGGAGAAAAGATGAACTTTGGAAAAAAAATTTTGTCATTATTAACTCTATGCTTAATTATCTTTATCCAACTTTATATGAAATTAGAGCTTACCAAGTACTTCAAGATAAGTTCTTTGCTACTAAAGCAGAGAGTACATGTGCATCTTCTACAGCATTCGAAACACCCTCGCATATTTCTGACAAAAGAACTTTTCATACCTAGTGAATAATTTTTACATATCAAAAAAGAATTTAATAAAGTTCCAAGCATTTATCTTAATAGATATTATTCCTGGAATAACAGATATGAAATTCTGATACTTTGTCTTTAAGAAAAGCAAGCATCAAGTGTTTATTTTCCGAAGAACATTAATTTGCCTGTAGATCAAGAAAAAGTTTATATGTGCTCTTCAAGTTTAAAATTTATCATGATTTATACATCTAAGTGTAAATAAAGTTAAGGGTAGAAAAATATTCAAGTAGGAATGTTTGATTTCCCTCAAATATAGTTTATCAAATATCCTGAATACATTAATTGAGAACAATGCGTAAATCTTAATCGGTATTTTTTTACATATGTTTTAAATTAAAAATAGAATTTTTTACTGAATTTATAAATTTTTGGATAAATTCAAATCAGAAAACTTTGCTAAGTTGTTATGCGAGATATTTTCCAATTTTCATTCTCCTTGAATACAGTATAATCATTAAAGGTAATTGTTTCCTATATCATTCTCATGATTTCCCTCAAAGATTATAAGACAACGTAAAAAATAAAGTAAAATATTTCATCAGAATCATAAAATCAATATTGACATTATTGACACGGATGTGTTAGTTGCGATATGTGTACTGTATTGATTAAATGGCAACAACATTTGATATGTGACATGTATAATAAAGATATTATAAAAATATAAAGAAGGAATATAGCTGAGATTTTTAAATGAATTTGCTGAAATACATTAAAGATGTCAGGATAGAAGTTTCCCCATTAATCTATGACAATTTTATTTCATTGTGATGACATTTCTTTATAGATGCAGATAGTTCTATAATAAAATTTTCTACATAGATTTATAATTTTATTTATGTAATTTAAAATGTGAGGATGAAAATGAAATCTAATACCACAGCTGACCTCAGTGCATCAATGAGATGTGAAATAAGATCAAAATGTTCCTGTTTTAAAACCACCTCATTCTTCTTTTATAAATTTCCTGAGCATATTGTAAAATTATTGTTGATAAAATGAAATATACTTGTCATATTTTAATTTCTTAAGCTCTTAATTACAGAAATTGTTATTTTAATTAAGCACATAAATTTTGCATAGATATTTGCTATATTGAAACAAGGGTGGTATGTCATAATATATCGCCTGAAATAAAAAAATTAGTTTTATGCTTATGAATATTATGTGACTCATATTCAAGAGCATAAAAGGTTTATGAGAATATTGGTTTTATTTTTATAAATATTTTTAGAAATAAATATTAACAAAAAAGGTTTATGTTATTTTAATCTCAAAGTTTACAACTTTTTCTGATGTTACTTACCCAAAGTAAGCTAGCTATTCTCTTTCGTTCATTGAGTAGAACATATGCAACTGGTCGCTTTGCATAGAAACCTGTATGGTGAAGATGTATTCGCACCGATCTACAACATATTCTTCTCTGTGATGCGGCAGAGTGGTCAGCAACAAGTTCTTCAACAGCAACAGAAAGGCTTCTTGTCTTTCGGGCAGAAGGAACTATAAGACGAACTTTTGCAGGTGTTGTAGCTCGAGTTCCACAAGAAACGTTTCTTCGGGACCCAGAAACTTCGGTTTGATATTGAATCAAGATATTGTATTACACTGGCGAGGCTCATAAAGTTGCCCTGCAGCATATATCTATATATATATATATATATATATATATATATATATATATATATATATATATATATATCTATATATAAGTTTATTTTCATCTTTTATAAAAACTATAAATCTTATTGCTAGTGTCATTTTTGATTGTGAGCTTCAAAAAACATGTTGTTCCTTAATTTTTGAGGGTCAGTTTATCTCACTTGATTTATAATTTAAGAATTATTCATCAAATACAAATATTATTTTGTAAACATTCCAAGAAAGTGAGTGGATTTTGAATATTAACACTCAAATACTATATGAGGGGGGATGTTTGATTTCTCTTTAATCCATATTATTATTTATTAATACAATAATAAATAATGTTATGAATTAATATTATAATATAATACTATTATAATATCAGAAAATACGTAACTGCAATAAATAAAATATGTAAAGGGTATTAAAATATTTTTTAATATTATTCTCTATTTCAAATTTTTATCTTTATATTATTTTAATGCCAAATTAGATTTGTGCTTTTCCAATTCGAATTTTAAATGTAATGTAACATTTTCCTTTGTCATGTTTAATTTTCAAAGCTGTTACAAAATTCAGTTATGTGAAATAATGAAATAATAAAGCACTATTTTGTTATTTTGCTCTTTCTTTAAGAAAAATTAAACTAAAATGCTTCAAAGATTCAAATTAAAAACATTCCATGTTAAAAAATGTTTTCGTTTTTATTTTTTAATATAATACAACTGCAAAACAGAAGCAATGTTTTTAGAAGATGAAGTAACCAGAAAATATTTAAACTATAATTCTAACTACCCAAATTTATGTATGTAAAAACAATTTATTTGTATAAAATATATTTTCATTTGTGTTAGTCGATTTTCCTTAAACATCTACTGAAATAAACATTTTATATCTATAACAATTCAATGAATTAATGTTAGAATTCTTCAAAAAAAAAAAAAAAATATATATATATATATATATATATATATATATATATATAATATATACATATATATATATATATATATATATATATATATATATATATATATATATATATATGTATATATATATATATATATATATATATATATATATATATATATATATATATATATATATATATATATATATATATATATATATATATATATATATATATAAGTAAACCAGCTCATTAAATATTATATTAAATTTTTCATTTCAATCTATCTATCTATGAAGATTTAAATATTTGTATGTGAATAAATTCCTAAATTCAATTTTAGTAGAAAATTACTTTTATTTTAACTTAAGAGAATATTTTTGAAAGAATTTTTTAAATCACCAAAGTGTAAACTTCGTTAACAGAAGCTTGAGATTGTTTGGGTATAAATCTTGTCCAAGATTTTTTAAACAAACAAAGTTTTTCTTTGATGCCATTCTAAAATAAAAATCTCTTAAGAATTTGAGAAAACTTTCAACTTACAAAAAACAAAGTGATAAAGATAAAAAAATGTATTTAAATTAAGTGTATTTCATTGGTTATAAAATACAAATCGCAGACGAATTCATTATATATTTTAAGGGATTAAAACCAACATTATTTCGGTCTCAATAAAGTTGAACTTTGAATAGAATAGAATTAAAATTTTGAATTTTTGTGAAAATAACAGGTACAGTTTAAAGAAAATGAACTAATTTGATTTTCTCTCTGTAATTAAAATTTTACTCAATAATTTAAAGTAGTCTTATTTATAATTTTAATTTCTAATATCATAATTTAATAACATTATTTTACATTAATTAAGTACCAAATTAAATAATTTACACTCTATTAATTGGTAAACTTACAAATGTCATTAATAATTTGATAATTAGTATATCTCTCTTTTTATTCAGAATTTTGTTCATTAATATACATATATTGCCAAAGCAGTTCATATAATTTATAAATTATTTTTACAAAATGTATGAATGTAATCTTCTCATATTAAGCTATGAATCTAAAATCATGATAAATGTATCACATATGTACCTAAAGTTATAAGAAACTCTTATTGTGAATTATTTTAGGTACTAATTAAAAAGTATTATGATAAATAAGTTAAATACATAATTTATTGGTTCCATATGAGTGATTATAATGAAATAAAGATTATTTTGCTTAATTGTTTTAAATTTGTAAGCGTTAATTTTCAAATATTCGTATATTAAAAAATTATAATATTCATGGAAAATGCTAAGTACAAGAATTACAAATTCTATAGATAATAAAGTAGTATCAGGCATGGGGTTATCAAATTGTGTCAAATTTAAGAAATAACACGTAGATGGATAGTTTATATCCAGAAAGTATATCTCATTTGAGCAAATGATCGTAAAATTTTATTCACTTACACGAAAGGCATGCCTGTATTCTGTATAATTTTGTAATAAAGAATCTCCTAGGAATGTTACATATAATTAATATTATGATATTTATAAACTCACAAAACATAAAACAATAAAATCAGACGTGCGTTAAAATTTAATGTGTGTTACCTGATAAAACAACGGTTTAAGCAAAATAATTGCAAATAATGTGTTGCATAGGTGATAAACATATTATGTTTTAGCTGCTATAAAATAAAAAATTATTTTGTTTTCTTTTGATTATTTTGTGAAATTAAATTCTTATTATATTAAAAAAGAATAAGATAATAAATTATTAGTAAATTTGTGATAAAGCAAATTTACAATTTTTAAAATGATATGTGAAAAATGAACTTATCTAACAGATTTATAACTCTCATTTATTTGTCATTCATTACTTTTCAACTAGTCATACATGAATTCTGTTATGTGCGATAATAATTCCAGAAATATTTGAACTAATGTGACTAACCAAATACTTTATATGCCAAATATATTACTAAGATTTATTTTAATAACAACTGATATTTGTTTTAAGTTTTTGGTAATTTGTGATACACCCGATTTTATTAAATTAAAGCATATTCTACAATATCAGCATTAAATAAGATTAACTAGTATTAAAAACTCTTTAAATTTTTATATAAATAAATACTTGATATTTATTAAAAATTTCATAAAATCATAATCTTTCATAAAATCATAATCATTCATTTTCAATAAGTAGTTAAACATAATAATAAAGTAATAATAATTTTAGTGAAAATTTAACAGCGCATAAAATATTTTAAAGGGAAATTAATGTGTGTAGTTCAAAATCTCATTTAAACAGCAACATACTTTAAAGTTATTTAGTTTTCTGAAATGTATTAAACATTATATGTTTCCTGTTTAAAGAGATGTGGCTTTAAATAAATTTAACTTTTATGCTTAAGAATTTTTAAATTTTTTCTAATAAATTGAAATTATGTTTATTTTTGCAATGAAATGCTCTTTTATGCTAAAACTATTATAATTTTATGTTTATTATTTTGTATGAGAAGTATACATTCCATTCAGTAAAGAAAGTCTTAAACATTTCAGTAAAATAAAAAACAAGACTATGCGCAATTCGTTTAAATTTTCCAATCATTTAATTAAAATTCAATTTTAAGTGTACAAATGAATTTTCAAGTTAAGAAAAGAATTTTCGTTTAAATATTTGTTATTTTGGATTAAAAGATAAATAACACTAAATGAAAATGTTAAAGATTTGAAATAAAAAATGAATCTAAAAATGGACCTATACACTTTTTAAATGTAAATAATGCATGTTACTGCACCAGCATATTTCCTTGTACATAACCAAGAGATTGGCTGAACAAGTTAAAAATGGAAAGAAAAAATAATAAATGTTATTCCTTATTAGCTGCTTATACTTTGCTGAATTTTATGTGGTATTTATACATATCTTCATAAATGTCATTGGCAAATAATAATTTAATTAATATTCTATCAATTAAGAGAAATTTGTAAAGAATTTCTCCGGAACCCTTTATGTATTACTTTAACACATAACTTTAAAAAACTTTAAAATGTATAAAAAACAACAATTTTAAAAATGCCTTCACTAATTTTAAATATTTTACTTCTACTAAAAGAATAGTTAGTTTTAGTCTGTTAAATTATCTAAAAGCTTTTCATCTCTTCTCTAAGGAATTAAATTTCTCTTGAATTTTGAATTATAGGATTTTTTTCTTCTATTATTTAGGTAAAATAAAAAATACATTTTGCCTCATTGTCTGATAAAAATTTCAAAGTAAATCCTATTCATGTGTCAAATAAAATTTAGATTTACCATTCGATTTTCTTCTTATTTAAAATAAAAGTAAGAAAATAGCTTTTGAATTTGAAATAAAAGATATTTACTTTGATGTTCATGAATAAAAATATCAAAAATATTTTTCAAATCAAAAGCAAAATGTAGCATTTTTGAAATTCAAAAATTCAAGAACTCTCTTATATATTCAGTCTACAGAAAGACAAATATACGATGAATACAAATAAATAATAAACATCATAATAATAGAAATATATATATATATAACAAATATATAATGAACCTTTAAATTTTTAAAAGGTTTATAAAATAAACCTTTTAAAATTCTAAAGGTTTATCAAATTGTTTTCAAACTATTTTATTAAAAAAGTGGATAATATTTTAGTAATTAGTTATAATATTTCACAAGGTTAATTTTCTATATCTTCTTAATCTTTTGAAAATCAGCTACATTATTGATGTTTTAATGATTCACTAAGTAAATTTATGAAATATCAGCAATGTTTCATTTTTCTATGTTTAAGCAGATACATGAAAAATTTTCAACATATAAATTATAAAACCATAAACAGGAAAACATTATTTACTTACATAACTAATCATTTTATCTCCAATAAAAATCTTTTGATTAAATTTTTTGGGCCCACTATTTTGTGATATCTTATACATTGTTTTACTGTACTACGTTTAATCATAACATTTATTCTTTTTCAAAATATACCATAATAATTATAAGTTTGTAAGCTCTGAGAAAAATTTATATTCAAGCTGCAGTTGTGGTGAAATGAACAATTATTGATGCAATAAATAACATATAATATCATCACTTAAAATGAGCTTTTTAATCAACATCATTAAAAAGCTACAAAATTATTGAGAGCTAAAGATATAATACTTTAGATTCTTATCATCAAATTTATCTTAAAATGTTAAATAATTCAATCCTAATTCATAGGTTTGAAGATTGAGTAAAATATTAAAATGAGAAATTTGCCATTTCCTGATTAAACGCAGAAAAACATTTCTCATTAATATCTACAAAATGATTCTCTTTACGACATTCTCATATTTTTGGAGAAATATTACCCGTTGCATTACCGCATATTAGAGGATTAATTATCTTAAGTGATAGTAGAAGTCTCTTTTCCTCGGAATAATATTTATTAACATGATAAAGCATACTTTGTATACGCATTTCATACAAGGATGGTATTTGGAGGACACTTCCGAATACCATGTTTCAAGATATGCTTCACGAATAAAAATTTTATCATTAACTTTTCAGATTCCCGAACCAAAGGGAATAACTCCAAAATATTTCTTACAGAACGAAATTAATATTTCTCAAAAGCAGACAAAGTACCTATAAAAATTATTGATTTTTTATCTTAAAATGTATTCAATATTCTATCAAATCAATTAAGAATATATTCAACTCTAAGGATCGTAGGATAAAATCTTCTTCAGTTACACGCTTTTTCAAAACATACACATATGATTATTATCACAAAATCTTAGTATTTATATTTATTTATAAATAAAATCATTGATTAAGTATTGAATCATGGAATGTAATTATAGACTTAAACTTATTATATCAATATTAGATATCATCATTTTAAAAAAAATACTTTTCACCCAGATCATTTACTCGTGTATCGTACTATTACTTTTAATGCTCTTTTTTTGATTGCGTTAATGTAATATAAATTATTTTGGTCAGAAATGTAAAATGCCTATCATTTCTAACAATGAACTTTCTAATATTTAGGGTTCAAACTTGTTTAATGTAAATAAATTAAGAAAACTTGAACTCTAATATTAGAAACGAGATATTTTTCATCCTAAAACTTGATAAAATTGTCAAAATGCCATTTTAGTTTATCAAGATATAATAGTAATTTTTTTAACTTAATTTTTCTTACATATTATGTAAGACTTTAAGAGATAAATATGGAATAAGAAAATTGGGTTTTTGCGAGATTTTGAAACTATGAATTGTTATGAATAAAAATAATTATTTTAGAATAAAAAATTTAACATAGAATAACAAAAGAAATAATTTTTATTTAAAATTCTGAAAAACATATTAAAAGGTCATGCACTCAAAATTTCTTACATATTCTTTGTTGACTTACTATTGTCGTTTTTCTGTTAGTGATTTTCAAACATCTCTTCGTTAATTTTTATGTAAAAAAATGTAAGTATTTAATAAAACATGCACATATATACACTCTTTTCTTTTGCAGTCATTTTTCTTAATTAATTAACTATGTTAGTAAAATATATACACATTTTTCTTTTCCTATTTATATTAAACTAAGTAAAATATAAATTAGGATTAATATCCTAATTTAGAATGTGCTCCTTAGTAAATAAAACATGCTTTTATGAATATTTAAGTTTTTTAAGTGTTGTTTCAGCACACAATGCATTTTTTGAGATAAAATGTAAACAATATTTTGTTTAATTGTTCATTTATTATTTAACGAATAAAGGAATCAGTTAGTTTGCATTAAGGTAAAAATGACCAAATGTGTATTTAATGTGAGAATCATTTTGAAAAGTATGTGTGTGTGTTTCATTTTAAATTTATTATAGTGTTTAACTTGATAAAGCATTTAACATTTTATACGAAATAAGCAGGAAATATTTATTAAATAAAAAATGAAACAATATTTTTCACAAATTTGAAAAAAATAACATTTATAAAAGGAAATATTTTCTCCTTAAAAATAATTAACCGAGTGAAAATTTCAATTATTAATAATCTCATAAATTTAGTAATAAGAGTGTTTTAAAACTTTACAGGAGGAAAAACTGTCAATTTAATTATAGAAAATAATTCTGCATTGATACAGCCTTAAATTATTAAAGACTTAATTACTTTGAAAACTCTTTTTAAAACGAGCATTTGTATTTGGACAAAAATTGAAACAATTTTCATTAATTTAAACTTTACTAAGCATATGCAATGCAGTGAAAAACAGTTATACGATGTCTACTAATTTATTTGAGAGGCTATTTTTTCCCTATTCTATCAGTTTTTTTTTTTAAGTTTAAATGATTTTACTTCTACTTTTCATTATTATTTTACTTAAATAATGAGTACCTTTCCCTTTGTAGTTTCACAAAATATTCACAGGAAGCTTTCAAGCAAATATCCCTGATTGTCTTAGATAATTTTTTAATATAATGTAAAGAAAGATGATATATCTGCTTAAATGGGGGTATGATATCGGAGTTTATAAAACAACACTGGCTAAATGAAGTATACAGTATGTTTACTAAAAGTCCCTTGCCACCCTCTTAACTTTGGAACGGCTACTACTATATTTATAAAAGTGGTGTCTAGATATAGTAAAATAGCCATGTGCTACTGAATAAAACCACCTACTGCGCCCCTTGGTGGAAAACTGCGGAGTTAGCATTCTTATCTTTAAAACGGAACGACATAGAGTGAAAAAGTGATTTACAAAGTTGTAGAGCATCCTCGATTTAGTACGAAAAGATACCTTGTAGGCATTAATGTGAAGAATACAATGGTTACTCGAGGATGCTCTACAACTTTGTAAATCACTTTTTTACCTATCTCGTTCCGTTTTCGAGATACGAATGCTAACTCCACAGTTTTCCACCAGGTGGTTTCATTCAGTAGCGCATGGCTATTTTACTATACCTAGACACCACTATTATGAATATAGCAGCAGTCGTAAGAGGGGGCAAGGGACTTTAGTGGACATCATATGGTATAATAAAAAAAAAGGCACTAAAATAATAACACTATATATATATATATATATATATATATATATATATATATATATATATATATATATATATATATAGATAGATAGATAGATAGATAGATAGATAGATAGATAGATAGATAGATAGATAGATAGATAGATAGATAGATAGATAGATAGATAGATAGATAGATAGATAGATAGATAGATAGATAGATAGATAGATAGATAGATAGATAGATAGATAGATAGATAGATAGATAGATAGATAGATAGATAGATAGATAGATAGATAGATAGATAGATAGATAGATAGATAGATAGATAGATAGATAGATAGATAGATAGATAGATAGATAGATAGATAGATAGATAGATAGATAGATAGATAGATAGATAGATAGATAGATAGATATAGATATAGATATATTGTTATTATTTGATGAGTACTTAAAGTCTCCACATTATAGTTTTATATTATATTAAATACAGGAAATACAAATGCACATAGGAATTTATTTCAAGTAGTATTATTATAAATATGTGATACATTTTTCTTGAAGTAAAATAATTAGCTCATTTTTCAAAATGTTCGTTTCCATTCTAAAGAACCTGTAAGGATTTTATTTTAAGCAATTTGTACGAATAAAAGGAATTTTTTTGTCCCACTTTCAATTTTACTTTTTATAACATAATTTTATCTATACCATATTTGCTTTTTTAGAAAAAAAACTATACATTTCTTCAAAAGAAATTTATTAGCTCATATTGAACATAGCATACGAAATAATTATATAGAATCTAATTTTTCAATAATATGCGCACGTTTTAATTCATATTTATAAAGAAGTATACAAAACATAACTATCGTTTCAATGAAGATTTATTTATTTCAGAAATATTAAAAACATAAAAAATAAAATATGCACCCATTAGGATTAAATGTGTACAAAACACTTCTGACAAACAATTGCACTAAGCTTTTTACGGCCTTCTCATAATTTTTCAGAGCCATTTTTGGAGTGTTATCCATTTTTTAGTAAATTAAATTGTTCAATGTTTGGGGAAAATCCTTTTTAATGCATAAGAAAAAATTTTTGTTTGTTAAATTATACTTGAAGCTCTGCATCTTCCAAACTGTGCTGCACATGAAAATCCAAATTGTGCTGCACGAAAAATCATCTTCGGATATACCTTTGCTTTTAAATTTTAAACAAAATGGGAAGGTAGCACTCAGCGTATTTTTTTCTCAATATCCTTTTGTTTGCACAATTTAAGTACTTTGAAAGAATTATTTCATTCGGCTTATAAATACGATTGTTTTTTCATTGGAAACTTTGAAAACGAAATATTTCATAACTACAATTTATTTTTACTCAGTTTATATAAGCCATACGATTAGCAAATAAATATGATTTTATAAAAATTATGAATATTTTTATAAATAAAATTTAAATACATGTATCTGTGTAAAATATACTTGCTAAAATTTAAATTTATAAAGTCTTCTAATGGTTTCTTTGCGATTACATCCTTCCAAATGTATGGAAGTACTTGAAGTTGAGAATTAATGAGTTACATAAAACGATAGAATTTTGCTTTTGTTGGTTTTCTTTTTTTAATTTTTCAAACTTAGCTTGAGATTTTAATCAAACATGCATGTTTCTGTGGTTGAAATTATTCTAATACCAACCCAATTTTAATAATAATTTTTCATTACAATTTAGTGCTTTAGCATAAAGCAAAGGAAAACTTTCAGATCTGGATTATGTTGATAGTTAAGTAATATTTATTTAAAAAATTAAATCCCTACTGATGTTTAAACACCGCATAAAAACATGTTCGAAACTGCTATATTAATTCTATATCAGTTCCAAATTTATTAAAATAAAAACTCTGAGCAGATTTTTAACTTTACTTTCATAAACTTTCAGTTTCTTAAATAATGAACTTCAATTCTTCTAAATTATCTACTTTATATCTACAGAAGACGTTGATGATTCAATTTTATAGTAAAAGTAATTAACTAATCTCAAAAAAGCTAGCCTATAAATAGTAAATTTTTTAGTCAATTCTGGCTTAATTAATATCCAAAGGTATCTTAAGTTTAGTGACTTAAATAATTTTACAATTTATGCAATATAATATTTATTATCTTTTATGTATTGAAATTATTTTCAGTAAAGTCTTATTTCTCCACAGCAACACACATTTTTTCACAAAATAAATATTTAAAAATTTTTATATTGTTCACGATAATATAAAATATATTCATGGTTTTAGAGATTTATGAGCACAGTTTCTTTAAGATATCATTCCACTTTTTATTCAATTGCAGAATTTATGTCGAAAACTGCTCAAACTTCCTAGCATACGGAAGATATAATTTAGTAAATAAAGCTTACTATTTTATTTTGAATTCGTTCACTTATCATCTACAATAATTGTGAACCAAGAGTGTGATATTTCCCTTTCTTATTTACAAATTATAATTTACATTCCATTAATTAATTTATAAAGGTCAGAATATATAGGAATACATTTTAAGAGTTGTCAAAATTAAATAAACATTACAGGTTAAAAATACATATTTTTCACTGTCGTAAAAATGTCTAAAGCAAATGTAAAGAGTAATTTTTGTGTTTATATGCGAACGATGCATATCAATGAGGAGATATAAGAATGCATTCTTTATTTAACATCAATTAGAACTTTTACTGCATTTTAGTAAAAGTATCTAAATTATTTTATTTGTTAATTAACATAATGTAAATATGAATCTTGGGTTAGACTATACTTGAGGGTGCCCCTTGAATTCTTGCCAAGTTTATCGCCAAGATGGGTGATGTTGTTCTATTTAGGGTAACCCTAAACGTTATGCTGAAATCCATTCACGGTTCTGATTGGTTTTCTTCTCATGATAAATTGAAGTAATATGTGTAGGTGCTATTAGAGAATTCCATGTACCTCAAAGTGAGGTTATTCCAGCAAAATATAAAGAGTACATTTTTTCTCTTTTTTTATGTGCTTACTGCATTATTTTTGAAATTTCATTGTGTTTTGTCCGCCATTACTGTTTGCATAGCGTTCCGCGCGAACAGCATTGGTGCCAAACAAAATTTTCCAATCTCGCCAAGGGGCACCCTCAAATATATTTTTATCGAATATTGATTTATAGTTAGCTTTTCACTCATGATCAACATAAACTATCAGATTGGATGAAATTTATGTTGCATGCTTTTGTGGGAAATTAAAATGGAAAAAAAATTCTTATTTGAATATTAAATTTTAGCAAAAGGTCTACATAGCTGCTACAAAAAAACCCAAATACCTTTATTTTCTGCTCATATTTCTATTATGGAATGTGTATAATTAACCGTCTTGTTTCTTAAAAATATAAATATATTTTTTTCTTATCTGTGGTAAAAAAAAATAATAGACATATGTTTCAATTTTGAATTGTGTGTTACAACAATGCATTTCAGTAAAATATCGAAGTTTATCATTTACGCAGGATTTTTTCTTAATTAATAAATGAGAAAACCTTTCCTTGATATCTATGCTTCCAATCTAAATCAAAATTAATTTTCTTGTTCAAATTAATCAAATTTTAATTATGCTACCTCATGAAGTATTTTTCATGTGTAAGATAAAATCTTGCAGTTCAAATTTCTGGGTCATTGTTATAAAATTCCTTTGTAGTATTGCTCTTGTATAGTGTTACAGTGACAAGATAAACCAAAAATACAGAGCATGAAAATTTATTTCTTACTTTTTTGACATTTATAGTTTTAATAGATATCAGGAACATATAATTTACCAAATGAAACATAAATAAGGCGTGTTAGTAACTAAGAAAATCTCCTTATAGCATTTGCCTAAAAATTTAAATAATGCAAAAAAGTTAACTGTATTGAACTGAAATTTCTAATTTCATCTTTTCATATTTAAATAAGAAGTGTTTCTTAACATAAGTCTACAATGTTACTATTTTGATATCACATTGTAGGCAGCTTAACAGCAATTTTATAAGGTATATTCATGATAATTTCATAAAAAGAAAGATTTTTCGTTGACAGTGTGCTGTATTCATAGTGGTAAAAAATTTATAAAGGACTCAACTTGACATAGACATACAGCCAGAAGAATAACATTTTAATTGTTTAGCACCGTCTATCTCCCATTATCAACAATTGCAGAAATAAATGCTCTCTAGAGAGGACTGTCCTGTTATTTAGACACGGGCAGCCCAATATTGCTGTTTAAATATAATAGAATATAATGGTAAAGACAATCGGTCCACATTTTCAAATAATGTTAGCGAAGAAAATTGTCAAAGTATCTAAATCATTGACTTATTTTTTAGATGTGTTTGGGTTTTAAAATTGTAATAATTAGAATACTGTGGATTATATGAAATAAAGTATTGTATTTGCAGAATTTTGAAATATATTTGCTATTCAAATATGTACCTTACGGGAAATATCAATTCATGAGGAATAATTAAATACTTCATAAAATTAAAATAATGTTTTCATTATTGAACTTTTATAGAAAGGCCTTATAACTTTAAATTTTGAAAATATATCAGTTATTGTATTCCTACTATTAAATATCCTAGTTTAACAAATGATAATGTATTTGATATGTATTTGATTAAACTTAACAATTTTCGTGTATTTTATTTCCTAATTTAGATCTCTTATAACTACGAAATAATCAATCAAGAAATATTTAATCGAAGATATTATCCTTTAGAAAATAAATTACTAACATTATATGTCTATCTGTCAAACTTTTGTCAAAGGATAAATTTTATAAATTTATGTGTAAAATATAGTTCACATTTAAGTGTTTAAAAAATATAGAAAATTGCTCTGATACATAAAATATTTTAGTAAATTCTATAGCTGAAAACAGAAAAGTATTCTGTAATTTTATCAAATACATTTTGCAGTTCAAATCAACATTTTACCTATTTGCTATTATAATGGGTAATTTCTGTGTGACTCACGCGTTTAGAAGAAAATAGCATCACTAGCGTACTAATGAACAGCTTTATGATTATAAAATGAAATGGAGATAAATTATTCAAAACACAAATAAGAGGACGATCAGAAATTGCCCATGCAAAATAGAGAAAATCATAAAAAATGAAACACTAACAAGTGTAATTAAATGAAACTCTGTTACATCTGAATATAAAACTAATACAATGAAAATTTCCTAAAATTCTTTAGACTAAATAAAAAATTTGAAGCTCTGATTTGTACACACCAAACTCAAATTCCCACATAATTTTAAAATTGCTTTTTCTCAGTAAAGTATTATTGTTTTAGTGCATTTTATATACACAAACATATATCTCATCATTCTCAATTTTACCTTTTATGTCATTGAGCTTTCTATAAAAATAGTTGCTCCTATAATTATAAAGAAATGATTAAAAAAATAGATAAAATATAATAAAGTATATGGAATGGGGCTTTCAGTAAAGAAGGGTAATTCTATAATGAAAAGGGAATACTATTCTTTAGTAAAAACTAAACAAATTATAATAAACAATAAAAAAATTCAAAATATCATAGACTCTGTACAGTAAAATATTGGTTCTGCCAAAAAAGGTGAAAGTAAACAATATTATGGGAGAAATTTCTAGCTTGGCAACACAAGACAAGATTGCAAAATTATGAATTTCTCGAAATTATAGGTACATTAAGCTATTTCATATCGAATCTAATATATTAAGTCATTCTATAAAAACTCAATCACAGCGAAAATATGAATTAAATTTGATATCGCCAGTATGCGAAATTATTTTTTTTTAAAAATATCGTCTAGTCAAGAAATTATAATAGCATTGTGTTTTTTTTTTTTCACTTGGCTTTCACTCTTTGTGAGAATAGAAATTACAATGATGGATCTTTTTGAATTTATAAAAATTTTAAAAAAGATCCGCCTACTCAACCACTGAACGTTTTCTACAGGATTAATTTCAATATAATTCTTAATCCTTAAGATTAGAATCAAAATTCTTCCTCTGTAACAAAATTGTAAATGTAATAAATACATTATGCATAACTTTAAATCTTTTATCCTATGAATAACTTTTTTAATATCATCTGCGCGCTGTACCATACAAAAACGCAGATGTTATTAAAGATGTATCATAATTATTTTCTTCATCAAAGATTCATGCTTACCACCCAACGATTTATTTTGAAATTCAAAATAAATTGGCTTACTATGTTAAAAGCAACCTTGCCTTTTTTTATGATCTTCATAATAATTCCTCGACATCCAAGGCTGTTTATAAATTGTTATCATTTATTCAAAATATTTTTTTTATTTCTATGTAATGCACGATAAGACTTCTTAATAATATAAACCTGTGAGAATGAGCTTCTTCTTTAATGTTCATTCTGGCTGTGATGCGAGGATATTTTGTTGAATAAAAGATAAAAAAAATTGTATTAATTTTTTAAGGCAGAAGTCCTTAATTATTGAAATATGCAAATGTAATATTGGGGTATCCCATGTTTTATTTCAAATTTATGAGAAAAAATTGATGAATTTGTATTTTAAAACACTGGTTAACACTGCCTTTATTAAAAAATAATTTTTCCACAAGATATTTTGTAAGTTATTTGTTTTTAAAAAAAGATATATTTTTTATGAAAAGTATCGCTGATTTTATAGCTTTTTTAAAGATTCATTAATTCTCAAGGTAAGCAAAGGATGAGACAATTTAAACTACTATATAAGAAGTGATTTTTAATTAGTTTCTGGCACATGAACTATAAGAATGACTTGACATATGCATATTAATTTTGTAAAACATTTTTATAAATTATCGAAATTATGATCGTAACTTCTTGTTGGAATGTTTTTACTTATCTAATTAATATAGTGAATAATATTTCAAAATAAATTTTAAAGTGTGTTTAGTATTTGTATTAAGTACACACTCTTAAAAATATTGAGAAGAATTCCAATCAAACATAAGACTACATTAAATTTTGCCAATTTTAAAAGATTATAACTAACATTTAAGAAATATAGTATTGATTCTAATCTAATAAAAAAAAGATCTTTTCTTATACTCAAATAAATACTCAAAATATATTAGTGCATAAGTTAGACAAATTTGGCACTCACTGAATATTGAAAAATTAAACGATTTTCTTAAATTAATTTTTAGTGTAGAACTAGAATGTAAATTAAATTGTTTTAAGGAATCTGACACAAAATCTTCAGCTAAATTTCACCTTAGTCTTTTATGTTGATGATGTCAAATAGAAATAACAAGATATATTATAAGTTACAATGTAAATGTAATAATATTTCATTGTCAAAAATGTTTTTATGTCACAATATTTTTGTGTGTGTTTCAAAATTTCCTTTAAAAATACATTTTAATCAAAACAATATTTTTATCGTTTTTGAGTTTAATTTAAAAAATTGTAATTTGGTCAAATTATATACAACAAATGGTTGTACATTCAATGATATTATTGGCTTATTTAGTTATTATCATATAAAATATTTCTCCTTGTAATATGAGTAAAGCAATTTATCAGTAATAGATTTTATTTTTAAAGAAAATTTCGGTTAAATAGTTTCCTACTGCTGTTCTTTTAAATTTTGTTTGTTAAAACAATTTTTAATTAAATTACATTTTTCCCGGCTACAGTGTGTCCAAAATCCAGTCATAATTTTGAGTTATGGACTAAAAAGCTCAAATATTCTACAAAATAATTTTATAATGTATATTTTTATCGTTCAAGGAAGGTTTTAAGTGTTTTTTTCTGTAGAAAAATATTTATAGTATAGAAAAAAATTGTGAATATTTTGATGGATGATCTTAAATACAAACGAGAAGGGACAGTAGTTTGAAAGCAAGTTTAAGGACTGTACTTACAGAAAATGGAAACAAATTTTTTTTTCAGTTTCCATTTTGTTAAAACACAACCTGTTTTCTTTTAAGAAAAATTTGAAAGGAAACAGGTTGCTTTCAGGTTCTCTTAATCTTCATTATTGTTTGCTTTTAGGAAAAATTTAATATGCTTTTATCTTCAAGAAACTCTTTTAAAGATTGCAAAACATTTTTTGTTCGGATTTAAGAATATCTGTTTTGTTAATAGACCTACAGCTTTTCATATTGATGGTTCTCTTATCTAAGCTTAATATAAAATCAAAACTAAACTAAGCTGTATGGCACGACAGCCCATGTAGGTCATAGCCTACAGTGCCGATCAGTGTTCTCTTGACCGAGAGAACCTGGGGTAAGAAGCAAATGTCCCGATTAGGTGGTCAGCCTAATGCGAAACCCCCAGTGTTTAGTTCCCAAGCATGCTTGGTACTCAGTTTATCGACCCACTGAAGGAATGAAAGGCTGAGTCGACCTTGCCCAGCACGAGATAACATAAAATCTAGCCAACTTCAAAATATCATTAAGGTGATAAAAAGTATAGTTCTGGGTTTAAATATTTGAATGAAAATTATCTTTCAGTTAGTGATTCGAAAATAAATGAAGACATTTTCATGAGTCTTAAAAATATCAACTGGTGATAAAAACAATACAAAAAAATTAATTTATCTCCATCTTATGGTTATATTAAAACTTTGTCGCCAATTGATGATAAATTAAGAAATCAGCATGTAATCATTGAAAATGTGTAATTTGTTTTATATAATTATAAAGCACCAAGCTGTTATGAAGTTTAAGTGAACTACTGACGACATGCAAAGATATAAAGTGCCATTTGTCTCTAAAATTACATTTTTTGGACTCTAATCAGGATTTCTTTTCCAACAATCACGATGGCATTAACAAGGAACTAGAAGAAAGTTTCCACTAAGCTGTTTTTATCGTGAATAGAGGTTATAAGGTTGGATGAGGATAATTATTAGGTACTTAACTAGGATATTCCACAGATCAAATATTGTAGAAAATCAAAGAAAACACCACGTTTTAAGAAGTCAAATAATATCATGTCTGTATTTAAATATACATTACTTTGTTTACGGTTATCATGAATGTCACATAAGAACCATGGATGATAAACAGAAGCTATTTATGTTATTGAATAAAATATGAAATTTTCTGTCATGAAAAAACACTTTTGCACCTGGACAAAAATATGTTTTATATTTTTGTCAAGTATTATTTATTCTGAAATCCCCGTTACACACTCTACTCGATCACTGTATTCAAGGATTTTCAATTTTATTATGTTCAAAATTTAAAAGCTCAACCCAAGACTACAACTTTAAAACACAAAATGTTGTATAAGACCATTAATTACAATTATATTTTCATTAATTTTTAATGAAGAATATGAAGTACTAATTTTTCTCTAGATATTAAACAATAATTAACCTTCTAGTCAGTTATCTTAATAAGATAATGTATTAGAAAATCCCAATTTTTTGGTGATTACTATAATATCTGTATAGTCACAATTAAATTCTCAGAACAAAAAACCAATATTCAATGATAAATGTTCTCAATTACGTTCAATTCACAAATTCTAATTAATTTTCGCACTCGAATAACTTAAATTACGTAAATTATGTTTACAAAAGTAATATGTTTTCACCAACTTTTTCATGAAAAGTGTCCTTTGCCTGGATACCCAAAAATTACAAATATTCTTGTAGTGCAGGAGTTTCTTAATGATGTGGTTTAAGGAACCAATGAAAGTGAAATATGTTTTTTTCAATTTCAGTCACAAATCAACTTATCCACCTGATTTTGATGATCCTCATACGAGAACGCTGTTTTCAGTGTATTTCCGTAACCATGTTGGAAATCTTATGTGGCTGATTTTTGACCTTACACAATAACACATACTCAAGTATCTCTTAAACAGCACTCAGACGGTGATAAATGTTATTGGTTACTCAAATTTCTACAACCACAATTTCAATTACAGTCCATTATTTCAACCAGACTTTACCACTTGATACCATGGATTGTCCAATTACTCTTGAATGAGAAGAAATAAGAAATAAAAAACATGTCCTATAGCTTAAATGTCAATATATTAATTATAAACAGTTCAGAATACGTAGTGGTGCATCAGCAAAAAAGTGAGTTAGAATATAATTACACAGTTAAATAATAATAAACACAGTTAGAATAATAATAACACAGTTAAAATAAAGATATATCCAATTTATTGTGAAAATTTTTATTAAAACTTATCAAAGTTTTAAAAAATTTTGAGCAGTTAATAGCGTTTATTTCTTTTTGATTTTGGACCTCTTTTCTTTTTCTAAAGAATAATATTTGTAAATTGCATATAAAAAACTTATCATAATAAGGATTTCAAATTTTAATAAAAAACTCAGAAATAGTTGTCATTGGAAAATAATATTTAAATACGAATAATGATACTCAAAAAAAAAAGAAACAAAAGACATTGAAAAGATTTTTAATCCTTCCAAAAAATGAATGATGAGGAAATCAATAATGTATTCTTTGGAATATGATGCATAACAAAAAATATGCTACTTTAATTAGATTCTCAATATCACATTAAATCCAAATTTTTAAATACACAAAGTGATCACATGTTTTATTAACGATTTTAATTTTCGCCATGAAATGAAATATTAATTTTAAAATGTAAGTACAATTGGCATCAAATTGCTATAGGGCTTCATTATCGTCGTTCATAAATATTCTTTGCTTTAAAATGTCGCTGAAAAATAAACAATAGATTGAAGTCTATATTTTTGAGCTATTCGAAGAGAAATACTCTGATTCAGTTATTAAAAAAACGATGTGAAGATTATGGTTTTAATATTTCTACATGTTAAATAAGTGACATAATGAAGATGAAAGTAAAGAAACTTCGAAGTTTACATTTGATTACGAAAAGGTAAGAAATATATACCCAAGAAAGTCACGTACACCTATTATTAAATTTAAATTCCTATCTCATGTTTTAAAGCAAAATCCTACTACCCAAAAAACTATTGTAAAATCTTTAAATATTTCTGTTTGAACAGAATAAATTATAAAATATGATTTAAAGTTAATGAATGCACAATGTTAATTGCCTTACACTGAAACATTTCTCTCAGTATATGATTAATTGCAGATGGTTGTATAAAAATTATTTGGCGCGTGAAAAATGAAAAACTCTAATTACAATGGATGAAGCTTAGATATATTTATCTGACTGTAATAAAAAAAATTCAATTTATTGCCGAAAAGAGAAGGAAAAGATTAAGAATTTGTTTTAAAGGGAATAAGAAAACATTTTCTGAAGGTTTTATGGTTGTAAATGGATTGTCTTATAGCGAAAAACTTAAAATAAGGAAAGTGGAAAAAATTTCAAAATTAATTCGGATTACAATCAGAAGTATGTTTAACACCTACCTTTAAAGAATAAATTCCATTCATTTATCTAAAAAAATCCCTGATGTTCTAAATTTCATCGGGATAAAGCTCCAGACCATAATTCTAAGCATACTGTTCTATTTTCTGAAAAAATTCAAATCCTAATGGAAGCTATTTCCTTTAAATTCATTCAACCCAAGTCCCCTGATGTTTCACTTATATGTGCTTTTATTCACTTAATGTGCATTTGGACTTATAAAACAAGCTTTTTAGAAGCGGTATCCCAAACTATTGGATGGACTCGGAAAGTTTGTGAAGGAGGAGTGGAACAATATCAGCCTTGATTTTATAGGTAAAGGACTTTATCACGAAAATTAAGATCTAATATAATAGTTCAAAGAAAGGGCTATCAGACAAAACATATTAGAAAATAAAATAATTCATATTTATAAAAACACATACTTATTTCCATATATAACTTTGCAAAATTTTTGCGAAAATTTGTGAACACCCTCATATAAAGTTGTTACTTAGGCAGAAATTAGTATTCTTATTTGTGAAATGAACATGAAACTTGCTGTCTCACTTTCTTTGAAAATGAGAGATTTTATTATTAAAATAATATCTTTGAAATCAACAATAAAATAACGATAATTAGGAAATTATAATGGAAAATTTCATATCAAACTGCATTTTGTAAACTTTACATTTACTAAAGGTAACTTGAAATAAATTTTAACACGAATTATTAACAAGTTAATGAATGTATATTATTAAATGAACTAAATGAAACAACTTTATTTTTAATGGAATTTTAATTTTAAATTAACAAACTCAATGATTTAAGTTATTTTGTACAATAAAAATTTGTTGATGATTTTATTAAATTTCCAAACAATTTTATTTGTTTAATGAATTTTTAGCATATTTAAATTAATTTTTTTTAAAAAAATTAAAATGGTGTATTTAAAAATACATAGAAAGTATTTCATGCAGTTCATTAATTAAATACTTAAAACAAAAAAGGACCTAAAAAATTTTACTTCATATTTTTATGCATTCAACTATTATTTGCTTATGATGGAGAATTTCTAATATATTTAAAGTATCAACGCGCTCGCGAGACGTAAAGAAGAACATCTGAAAGCACATTAATACCTATTTATGTACAAGTAAAAATTTAAAAAATTCAATAAATATCTCTCTTTATTCTCATAACTGAACCTAAAATATTATACACTGACATATATACTCCTAATATTAGATAACATATTGATCAGAAAAACATATTATATTTATGTGTAACATGTATGAATTAAAGTCCAGAGAAGATTTTTTGATACTCCCTATATAATTTTTAGATACTCCTAAAAAATAATCCTATTGCTCATAAAAATTATGTAAAAAATTTAATTTAAAATGGCCAAGGTGATTTTTTACATTTGTGTATTTCTTATTAATTTGAGAAATTATTTTCCTCAATATTTTTAATTTTTTTCTTAATAATTTTAAATTGAATTATTCTACATCATATATAGAATAATTTATAAGGAAAAAGTAGGTAATGAAATAATAATTACGAAAATGACCGCAATTTAACTAAACCTATAGCACAACAGCCCATTTGAGCCTACAGCACCCATATCTATTTATCGCACTGAGGGTCCTAGGGTGCTACACATATGTGCCGTCCAGGTGGTTAGCCTAATTCAAAACCCCCAGTATTTAATTTCTAAGCATGCTATAAGCTCATTTTATCGACTCACTGAAAGTATGAAAGGCTGAGTCGATCTTGCCCACAGCCTAAAAATTGAATTAAAGCACTACTCCTAAGTTACCGGGCCTAAGAAAATGAACTATAGTTATTAAATGTAATATAAATTTTACAAACAAAATTTGGTAGTAAATTGAAAACAAACATACATAGCTCTTATGAATATTTTAAAATATTTTCAGTGCAATTAAATAATATTAAAACAATTTAAATCTTAAATAATTTTACAAAATTTTACTTATATACACAAGTAAGATTCTTAAAATTTAAATTTAGAAATGCGAATTCATTTATGAAACTAAGGATTAAAATTATAAATAATAATTTCTTCCATTCAGAATTCGTAAACCAGATAAGTCTTTCATTAATCAGCCTAAAATTTATATAATTATAAAAAATTCCTATCCAACTCCCACATGCTTAAGAAATGTATATATGATAAAATTATTCAATGTCTATATATAGTTATTAAAAATCACTATATACTTTTATTCAATTATAATATAAGAAGGTTGTTTTACATTTTCAAGATGAGCAGTCTGTATTTTAATAAAGACAACTAAAGCACAATAAAAATAAAACACAAATATTTTATACAGCATAAGTTCACATTTTCTGAAAAAAATTTTAAATGAAGGTTAAAGTTTTTGATGAAAACAATATAATAGAAATAATATAATAGAAATAATGTAACGGAAATATTAAACTTTAATATAACAGAAATATAAAACTTTTCTAACTTATCGATAAGAAATCTTTATAAAACTTGAATACTCAGAAATATATATCACAAGCAATTTAAAATCAAAGTGAGGTTTCATAATGCAAATAAAGTTCCTTAAAATGTTTTATCAAAAGAAAAATTAATCTTGAAAGCACACGAAGATTTTCAATTTTCCTCACTCAGTTATTTGAAAGTGTACAATAAGTAAAAGTTTTAATAAAGAGTTTAGACATTTTATAAGTCAACGCATTAGAGGGAATTATTTTTCGTTCTAATGGATTGACTTTCTTTTCAAGTCTAAGTAATATGACTTCTTTCATTTTATTGTATGAAATAAATATCAACTAAAAAGGTATTTTCTTTTTAATAGATGCTATGCTCCCTATCAAATAGATATATTGTCAAGATAGAAATATAAATCTACTACACATTTCTTTTTCTTTCAAGCTGGAAAAGAAAAATTGTTTTAATTCGAGAAATAGTTTCCATTCTGTTTGTTCAAATCAATATTTCAAAAGTTTCCAGTTGAATTAAATGCATAATAATTTTACAAAGCTAGCTTGTTTCTGAATTATCTCCTTTGCAATAATAGAAACTTTTAAAGACTTTGAAACAAATGTTTACTTTTCAGATGTTTTCACAATCATCCCAATAATGTTTCTGTTTTTAAAATATTATTTTAACAAAAGCAATAAACTACTTTTAAAATAAATTCTTTGTAATATATCATTTGAAATACTTGTAGAGTATAATAAAATCGTTCAAAGTTAGTTACGATAGTAATTCTTATGTTTTCAATCCAACCATTTCCGTTTAGCATTAAAACGTCACATTTACACTTGACATCAAGCACGTTTATTATTGTTATTTTACTTACATAATGAAATTAATTTATTTTGCGAAATAAAACAAAATATTTAATCAGTATAAGATCTTCAATTAGGTTAGATAACTAATATTATGGTATGATAAAACTTAAATTAATAATTGCGTGATAAATTAATAATTGCGTGATAAATTAATAATTGCGTGATAATTGTGCACGCATACGCACTTGTTATGGTTTTGATGGCTATCAGCATAATGCTTGAGTTACAGTAAATATTTGAGTAATAGTTATATTTTCTACATAAAAATATTTATACTTATAAATAATTCAAAAGAATAAAATAATCTGCCAAAAACAGCTTTTATTCCTCAATTATAATGATAGATATTTTGTGATATTAATTTCAATTCTACTAAATGAAGAAACCTTTTTATATCCGAAATTGTACCATTTATTCATAAGTAAAATAAAATTAAAATTGAAATATAAAATATTTAACTTAAATAACCCAATAAAAATTGATTCATAAAATATTATTCTTAAAAAATGTTATTTACTTTTTAATACATAGTTACTTTTATATATTTCGATTAAAAAAGGCTTTCTAATATTTTCTTTTCTCTACTGGCTAGGGTGAAATAAAATATAATTTTCTTTCTTATGCTAACAAAAAACATGCTTCATCGCTTTCAACTTGTTGCTAACGGAATCAAAATATATAAAAACTCTTTCCTCGACAGATGCATCATATATTGGTAAAAAGTAAGGAGGTTATTTCCATAGCTGTTAAAACTAATGTTTGCTTCGATTATTTTGAATCATTTTTCCGGGAGGTCTGCATCATTTTGGAATATGAGCTATATTCTCAGAAATCTATTGGATTCTAAAGATAAAAAAGCATTTTATCTTTAAATTTCAAAGAATTCCATCTGATCTTTAATCAGTCTTTTCCTAAAGAAATAATAATTATCATGAAGCAATATGAAGGAAATTAAAAAATAATAATGAATAACTGCTTGAATACAATTAATTTGAGATTTTATGCAGAAAGAGAATTCTGTTTACAGAGTATTTTTTTCTTTTTAAAGTTTAAAACATAAGTTAAAATACTAATATGGAAACATATTGAATACGTTCAAAATTTAATTATATTTTTATGTTAACAATTTCATCTGACTTCATTATACATAATTTCATAATTTATACTGCATTGTATGTTTATTTCAGATTGCAATAATAGTTAATTTAGCTTAAAGTAATTTCCTGGTAAATTAACAATAACTAATTGCAATCACAATATTTGTGACATTTACGCAACTAAACTTATATCCTTATAGCAATTCTTATAAGTAGCCAATCTTAAACTGCAGGAATATTATTGATAAGAAACATAAATGTAATTTACATATTTATTTTACATTCATAAGTTCATCTGAATGATTTGCATTTTTTAAATAAATATTTGATATGTTTTTATGAGTTAAACGTGTCATTTTCATATAACATCCTCCATAGTTTTTTAAAATCCTTTTTGCCATCTTATAAATTTTAATTTCTTTAAATTTAATGTTTAAAATTACTATTTTTTGTATATAAGTGGTATTCAGTTAATATTTAAATATTTTTAAGTGACTAAACATATTAAGTAATTAAATTGATGACTTAAATTTTATTTATTGAATAAAATTATTACAAGACAAAAATATTCTTCATTCACATTGTCAATTATTAACCATCCCATCAGATTATAAGTTTACATCAATTTTGCTACTCTATCAAAAAATTTATTTTTTTAAATTAATTTTACTTGTAAATTTAAAAATAACTCAAGTTTATAACAAAAGAATATCTTTAATAATGTAAATTGTGTTAGTATAAGAAGGTTAGTACCATTCAATCTTACCAAATGATACTTTCTAAAGCAATTCTTACATCCGAGAAATTTTAATTCCTTAAAAATATAATTTCAGATTTTTATATTAAATGTTTAATATTAAGTTTTCAAACTATTGCAAAATAAGCAGTTTTTCAACAGTTTTTCATTATCTTACGCTGATCTAAGCAAAGTATTAGGGGAGAGATTGCCGCATATACATTTAAAAGTGTTTAATTTCTATATTTATCATTGAACTGTATTAATAAATGTCGATTAACTAAATTTCACTACAAATATATAAGGAATATTTCTTGGTAATAATGTAGTTTATACAAAAATTGGTATTATGACACTATTTTTGGTGAAAGACTTAACAGCTGTACATTTTCATATAGTTATTTTGCAAGTAATTCTTTATTTATAAAAATGATTCAAATTCAGAATCGAAATTTAAATATTGAAATAATAAGAAATCAAATTTTAAGCAAAAGAAAATACGCGTTAAAGTATTGAATAATAAAGCTCAAATAATTTTTTTATTGTATGATTACTTTAAAACTAAAAATGTTTAATTTTTTACTGCTGGAATTTTTTTTTCATATATTCAATATTTATATTAATCTTTACTCATAGATTTTAAAGTTCTTTTCGATACCTAAAAATGACCCTAGGATACATTTACTTTTAATGTAAGTAAACAATATATATTTAGTGTCCACGTTAAATTCAGATTTTTGTAAATAATAATAGTCTTAATTTTTTTCTATAAATATCTTTCATTTAAATAGATAAATATTTAAAAACATTTAACTATTTTCCATTATGCCGATTCCACACCTCATATCTCATTCTATGTGCATTAGAGAGCTGCGCATTTCACATCATTTGCACAACTCGTTAAGATGCGTCTACGATGAAATTTTCATAATTTTCTGACCAATCCTTCTTGGTGTTGATTTTTCAATGTCGGGCAGTGTATATACTATAATATTTTTATAAGGCTTCAAACTACTTTCGTAGATCATCTATTGCAAAAAATCTATTGCATCTATAATTCACTCTTAGACAAAGAAAGTTAATAATAACCACATTCAATGCAATTATGACACTGAAGATTTTTATCTATAAAAAATAGACTAGAAAATCTTCCTAAAAATATTCCTTATTGATTGACTTAAGCATTTGGTTTTTCCGCCATAAAAACAAGTAGTAAATAAATAAATGTGTTTTATTATGAAACGTAAACTTTTCCAGAGAAAAGAATTCTTATGTGATCAAATTTAAAATAAATTTTGTCTAGACGGAAAATTTGTTTCTTCCAGTTTAAAAAATTTTCAAATCAGACTAAATAAAGAAAAGAACAAGCCGAATTACTGTGTTTGCTTATATAGTTTTACATTATTTATCTTTCTTATTAACTATATTGATAAAAATATTTCATTGAATACTGAAACAACTTATATTATTTGGCATTCCTGCTTTCTAGATCACTACAATGAAAATTATCTATTTAAATATTGTTTTGCATTTACAAATATTTCTAAGCCCATTGTTCTGAGATTAAATTGAATGCGTAAAATTTGTTGATAATTGAATCAACATTTAATTTTGATTAGGTTTTAATTTATTATTTTATGCTACATTATGTGATGAACTAAAGTTGCAAATCAAGTTTACTCATTCCAATATATGGAAAACAAAAATATTTCAAAAACAGTTTTGATTATCCACATAACACTTTATTTCAAAATTGTTTACCTCGAATTAGAATATTTTTGGTTCAAAAGATGTTATATATATATATATATATATATATATATATATATATATATATATATATATATATATATATATATATATATATATATATATATATATATATATATATATATATAATATATAATATATAATATATATATATATATATATAAGTATATAATATATAATATATAATATATATATATATATATATATATATATATATATATATATATATATATATATATATATATATATATATATATATATATATATATATATATATATATATATATATATATATATATATATATATATATATATATATATATATATATATATATATATATATATATATATATATATATATATATATATATATATATATATATATATATATATATATATATATATATCAATAAATTAATAAATAATATTAATAAATTTATAAATTATAAGGTCCCCGTTATTGCTTTTCTAACCCCAAGAGTTTCCCAGCGTGCGATGTAGTTATTGATTTCCCTCATGGTATTCCGTACCTATGTGGTACCAGAATAAAATCATATGAAGTTGTTCGCAATACAGTGGGAACGGCAGAAAATAGCACAAGAAGGATCATTAAGTGCTTCACGAAAAACGCGATTTATATGTAGAAAACCAGAATCACCTATCGTATGATCCCTTAATGAGATTTTAGGGATTCCTATAGCAGTCATTTTCTAACTATCCCATGTGGTTAGGAATCACCTGCTTAACCAAAAACAGGTGGTCCAGAAATAATGTACGAGGAATGTTCGAGAAGCTTGGGAATCGCCTGATGATGGGAGTGCAGAAAGATATTTAAAGAGAGGAGCCACCACAGACTGGGTGTCCTGCCTGCGGTTTCTGCCTGAGCTGCTGGTCCTGAGAAGTCTCCTGGTGAGTCCCCGGAGCTCCTGGCGGAAGCTCCAGGGGAAGAACCTGCCAGTAGAGGAAAACTCCGAGTACTCTTAATCCGAGCAGATACTCCTGATACCTCGCCAAATGTCCAGTGAATTCTGGGAACTTTCCCAGAACGGTAAAACTCAGTTACTCTGAGCCCAGAAGATTCTTACGATGAACCTGCATCGACCTTGCAGTTAGTCATCGATTCATAGATCATTGCAAATAATCATCATAATAATTTATAGATTGCGAATAAATGTTTAACAAAAATCATGCACTTAAACGAGCTTGATTCATTTATTGACCCAAGTATTCCCATTGCCCCAGCCGTACCAGGCTGAATACCATCTATTTTCGTATATCTTAACATTTTTAACATTCCTCCTCGTTCAAAGTTCTTGAAAATTCAATTGAGGAATTACAGAAATACATACATTACATGAAAGAGTAAATGCAATGTGTAGAACACATCCACAGAAAGTCTGGAAATATGGATGCAGAGGGAGACACTGTAATTCATAATAAATGGTGTTGATTCACAATTTGTTGTAAACTGCTTTTAAATTAAAATTGGAATTTTAATTCAACTGCATTAAAATTGAATTACTATTGAATTTAAAAGGAAAATAACAGTAATTTTAAAAAGTCCTCTGTAATTGGTTGAGCTAGTCTTACGGGCATTGCAGTCAGCAGAATATCTAGCTACAAGGAATGTGCTTGTTACTTCATGAAGAAAGTGTCCATATTATTTTAACCATTTTCTACAGTTCACCTTTCGTACACAACGAAAGAAGCTTACACAATTATGTCCCAAACATTTTCTATTGTTAAAAAGTTTGGAAAAGCACATCTCAGGAGACCTGAGGAAACATTCAGATATTTTGCTGAAAATGTTAAATGATTTAGTTGGATGCGATCTGGCATTTTCTGTTTGGCATCTCCTAAAGAAACTTTATTGTAACTAGAAACAGGTCATGTAAAATCATAAAAACCTTCCATTATATTGACAACTGTCAAATTTGCTATCTTTGGAGATGGCATCTAAAACTCCGATCCAAATATTAATATGTTTGATGCACTTTATCAGTCGGATAGGATTGTTACGATGTAGTCACTGAAATCGCACTTAGCTGCCACTTTTTTAAGCTCAACAACGTTACAAATGTAATGACTTCATCTAGACAACATTGTAAATGTAAGTATCTGTGCTATGAATTCAGTGGTGATTGTCTTAATACCATGAATATATCCCTGAGGTGTCAATCAACAAACAATGTTCCAGCTCGAAATACAAGCATCAAGAGTATACTGCATTTGGCATAAAATGTTGATGGTCAATAATGTCCCAAAGGTAACCCTAAAAGTATGTTTTTCCATGCTTTTTGACGTCACTCTGACAATACTAACATTTATGGAATGTGTGTCACATTTTCTTCTCTCAACAATATTTTCGACAGCGGTTAACTAAGTATAGATATTTACCTGATGCAATTTAACGTACCCTATAAACTTGCTCTTTTAGGTGCAATCACTGATTTTATAATTACCACATTGCTATCGCTTCTACTTTCTGGAAGTAACTCGATTTTTAGCATCTTGGCATTTTAAGTATTAACCGTTTCCTATGTGATAAAAAATACATTTTTTTTTAAATATAACTGATAAAGCAATGCAAGTCAAGTGAATTCCTCACAGATTCTTTCGCTTATATCTCACTTAATCTCTGTGTGTGTGTTCTAGATTACAAGCTGTTTGCTTCTTTTTCCTAACTTGAAGCATTGTGTTTATATTACAGTTTACATATGAATAGTTTTTTTTTCTCTCAGGGTGCATATTATGTTTACATTAAGCTAATCACATTTTATTGTATATACAATAAGAGTTTCGAGGTTGCTTTTAAGAAAATTTGCAGTTCTTTTTATTTTTCTTATTTTATATCTAGTACCAACCAGAGCAAATTAATTTTAATTAAATAATATACATTAGTTTTACGAGATGAATAACTATTTTTGTGATCTAATATGAAGTTTATAATAAGTTATAGATCATAATATACTTATAAAACAAATTTTTTAAGAAATTTCGTAAAATTTCAAACTCAAAATTATTCTATTTTTAACACGAATTGATTTTTTCATTCACAGCTTTAATTAATTATAAATTGTTTTATAAACAAAATTTCATCAAACAATTTAGTTGATTAAGCATAAACGAATTCATTTAGTTTCATTTTTTATCTTTTCCATGTAGAAGGCTTTATAATATCAAGATTTTTATAAATAATTTAATAATAAAACGTTCTACTACAAATTAATATTTTTGTAAGAGACCGTTTTGATTTCTTAAAATCCAAATCATTTCTCAAATAGTAATGACTCCATCTTATATTTATAAAGTATTTTATTAGAGTTAAAAAAAATACATGTAAAAATCATCAAAAAGAGAATTATCCTGAAAATAAAATTTTACTTAATGAAGGAAAAGCAGTTCTTATATAATTTAATAAAAAAATGCTACTGTCTTAAATTTTGTGACTTATATAAAATATATTTAATTTTTGTTAGATTTTTTCTTGTAAGTTTCTTTTCACATTCTTTAAATTTTGCTTACTTTAAAAACTTAAAAAGCAAAATTAACGAATAAAATAATATTATTCATTCTTTATTGCTTAGACAATTAAAATATTTTAAAATTCAAAAGTTTCATAAATTTTCTTAAATTTTAAAACTTAGAAAATGTAATTGAAGATTTTTTCCTTATAATTAATTAAGAATCGGTATTTGTATTGTGTATAGTTGTAGCACTGTTAGTTACATTTCCATATATTTATATATTCTTATTTTTTTCCCAACACAGACCAGTGGAGCAGAAAAATTTCGCCAAAAACTTCTTTCTATTGCTGTCACAAGCAGACTTTATCATTTTATTCAGGCGCAGATGTCAGCCACAAAGAGTTTCTTCTTTCATATTCACAATAGTAAGAACTCTTAACTGAATCGATGAAAGAAACATTTGATAATCGTAATAGTTTGTGAATATGAAATTAATTTTTTTTTTCCTTTATCAACTTTGAAAAATTGTAAGTTCGTATTTTGTGAAGATAGTACATAAATAATAAGATACTCTTTTCTAAAAATATTGACTAGTACAGTATAAAATTATTATTTATATATTTGATTAAATGCTTATTACAATTCATAACAATTCAAATAAAAGTTGGCTTTTTATTGATAATGCAAGTAGTTTTGAATCCAATTTTTCACTGTGCTTTTATAATTGAAACTATCATTCTAATTGAGATTACTTTTTAAGAGTACATTAATTTACAAAATCAAAGAAATAAATTATACAGTATTTGACTATTAAATTTTAATCAACAAAAATTAGTTTAATAAGAAATTTTAAATAAAATATTTAAGAAAATAAATTTTGCGTTTCTTAAAAAAAGTATTCTAAATTACCTAAGATTAAACTTGTTAGAAAAAATTGAAGTTGATTAAAATTTTGTCATAAACTGCGTTATTGATAAAAAAAATTCCTTCAATCTAATCAAAAAAGTCATTTTGAGTATAGTCGAAGAAGTTATATAACGTATTATTTCATCATACGTTTGTAAATACTTTTAAGGTTATATTTTTTTTTAAAGTTTGCACATGAGGCGATTTTTTTAAGTTTGTTTACTTATTGTTAAGTAAAGCACATTTTCGTCTTCAGTATTTCAATTCTGAGCAGTAAAATGCAATTGATGCATAATTTTTACTGTATTTATTTTATCGTCAATAATACTATGCATTTCGAAACAAACATTTTACGTATAACAAAATTAAATTGATTTCATTAAAGTAAAAACAATTATTGCAGATTATTTCTTTTGAATGAAGAGAAATGTGCTTAAAAATGTCTTTATCCGTAATTCATGATTTAAAAATAAAAATTAAATGTTTGAATCTAACGAAAGAAATATTGTAATGTTATACAATACAAAATCATAAAAATAGATTTTCATTTTCAAGCAGTTTAGTTATTTTGATAAATTCTAATTTTCTTATAAAAATAAAGGAACATACTGATTTATTCACACATCCATATTTTTCTTAAAAAGACCATTGATATCACCAAATTTCAATTTGTCTAAATTAAAAGAAGAAAAACTCAAAACTTTTAAACATATTTCATGTACTAAAATAAAACAGTGGTATTTTAATAAATAATTTCATTAATTTTTCTTTTTTTAATTGAATTTTCCTTTTTATATTGACTCAAAAGGAGATCTGATTAATTAATTATTTAATTTTGTTAAGACTAAAATAATCACTTAAAAACTTATTTCTTGAAAAATTTACTAACACAAAAGCTTTGAAAATATATCTTGAATTATTTATTTAAACATATTTTTTTCAATAGATTTTCTATTAAATAAGATTTTAAAAATGCCTTAGTAGTGCAATAAATTCCCAACTCTTTCTGAAAATTCTCTATTAACTTTTCTGATTATCAGCAATGTCTAAATTCCAAAATAATATCAATCCTTAGTAAAAAAAAAGTACTTTAGTGCTAAGAAAATCTTTCTTTAGGATTTTTTAAAGATTTCTATAAGTTTGAAGGAAGTAAATAACTTTATAAGTTCTGAAGTAATAATTATTTTTATTTTTACTCATTGTATGCATAAAGTTTGCAAATTATCAATGTTAAATTATTCCATTATTGCGTAGCTTTGTAGATTGTCTTCGATTGTCATGCCTCTTAATTTCATTTTATTAAGGGTTTTTATTTAGTTCTACACACTGTATTTTAGTATAAGAGAAAATATATATTTTTTAAATAAATGACTACTGTAAATACCTGAGTAATAGTAATCTCAAAAAATTAAATATTAAATGTCATAGAATTGTTACAAATAAAAATGTTTAAAAACTACATTTCATGGTGAAAATTATGCTTGCTTTTAAATCGATGCATAAAATAAAAAAGAAAGAAACGCCTATAGTTTATATATAATTATGTATTATATATAGTTGATATATAATTATTTATTATATATAGTTTATAAATAATTATGTCTATAATAAGAAATGTTAATAATTTAGCCAGCAAATTTATTAAATTGCTCTCTTAATAAAAAATAAAAACTATTATTCATGACAATAATTATGGACAGATATTCAAATCCAAATCTCATTTAAGAATAAAAAATTTGAAAAGGAAATATTTACATTTAATATTCCTTTTAAATAGTCAAATATAAGAAAAATAAGCTGAGAAAAATTTTATTTGAAATATAATGATTAAAAAAAATGAAAGAATACAAATACAATACTGAAAAATTAAAATATCATTATCCAATATGTCATCCGCTTTTTAACAATAATTTTTATTTAAATTTTATTTTAATATATTCTTTTGTCTCAAATGTGCCTACTTATCTTACTACAGTTTGTTTAATATATCAGTGTGATTTTCCGAACTTTTACTTGCAGTGCTTGAAATAGGGTAATGTACTGTCTGAAAAATCATAGAAATCAATAAAATTCAAATCTCTAAGCCGGAGCAAATGCAAATTTTTGCAGAAAATTTTAAATATACGATTATTACCTATATAGATTTCGATTATTCAAATTTATGAACCTATATTATCTGTTGCTTTTTACTAAAAAAATACTTTACAACATTTTTATTATTTTGCAGCGTTAAACACAATACTAACAATATTTGCATAAATTGACTTTTATGAAATAAAAATTACCAAAATAATATTTTATATTAAAGTTAGAGAAGAAAAAATGCTTCTATATTTACATTTCAATTTTTTTCACAATAATTCAATTGCTACAATATATTTTAAGATTATGTCAGATAACTGAGACACTTGTCTTATTAGTGCCCGTTGCATTTTATCACATTGATAACTCTCACCTTGCAATCCCTTCCAAGTTCAACGTTGCTAATTCCACCAGTTTTCTAGGGAAATCCATTTTTCATTGATAAGACAACTATACCTGGCACAGCGTTACCATTATCAAACTTCCATTTAGATTTTTGATGTAAATTGGTAAGATAATCATCCGTGTACTTCTTCCATGTAGACTGAGACAGTTTGCTAGTAAGCTGCCAATGAGTCAAATAGTTGTTTGGAAATTTTGACTCTTCTAATTGAGGCAATGCATTTAATGGTCTACCAATTAAAAAACAACCAGCTGTCAAAACCGAAAAATCATTTGATCAGCGGGCATTGGGGATAAAAGGCGACTATTTACCATAGCCATTATCTGAATAGTTAGTGTAAGAAAATCCTCAAAAGTTAGCTTACATGCCCCTACAAAAATTTTAAAATGGTACTTAAAACTCTTGACAAACCCTTCGCATAATGCTTCAAGAAGATTGCGAAGGAATAAAATTTCATGAAATTCACTCACTGGTTCCCTTTCAAATAAGGCAAGATCCTTCTTTATATCCAATGCAACCCCACAAAAGTTCTTTGCATTGTTTAAAAGTAATTGCGGTGGTAAACCTCTTTGACATGGTGTTAAATCTTCAGGTGATAAGTCACTTAATATATCAAGATATACTACCTTAATAGTTAAACACACAAATATACAAACAAAAACCTTTTGGTATGCAACCTCTTTCTCTAATTTTTAAACTTTATCAAAAAATATCCACTCTAATCTTATCTAGTTTCGGAAAATGGTTGGTTCACCATTTTTATTTTAAGGCAAGTGTGCCATAATCTGACTACCTACTTTTGACTTCACCTTGAAGCATGTAACATAATTCAGTACAATACTCTTTGCTATATTTCGGCTTCTTAAAGTCCAATACTCTTGACGTACACTATGTAATAATGTCTGGGGCGCACAATAAACATTTCTGAGATGATAAACCTAAGACTTTTCTAAGTCAACTTATGACCTTTTGGTAACAAGAAACTTGAAGAAAAGGTTGACTTTTGGCAACAAGATCGGGGCATGCCAGAATTCTCGAGTTACCCACCAACACGAATTAGACACTTATTATCTAGAAAAAGAGCCAAATTACTAAAATTCGATTCTCTTAAAGGTATTTTGTTTACTAAAAGCCTAATTATTTGGCGAATTATTGGGCCATACTACACTTAAAATAAATTTTTTGGTTCTCTCCAATTATTTAATTATAAAAATATTTTGAATTATCATTTTTTCGAATTGGTTGAAATTGACGTTTTTAACGTGTACGGGTACCTTATTCTTGGAAAGAACTCTTGGTCTTTCCAAGAATAAGGTACCCGTACAGAATAAGGTAAACGTCTTGGAAAGAACTCTTAAGCTCCTTTAATACTATTTTTTTATCTTCAAAGTGCAGCGCCAAATCATCTCCGGTCATATGAACTATCAAATTGATATCTTTTTACCTAAAATATTCAACAAAATCTCAGCTCTGTACTCTTCCAAAACGTTTTTTATCTGAAAATCCCTTTGAAGAGATGGAAATAAAAATCATAAGAAATAAGGAAAATAACTAGAAGAAGTAAAGAAAATTATAAAATTATAAGAAATGAAAATTATAAAATTATAAGAAGAAATGAAAATTGTAAAATAATAAGAAGATAACGGCATATATAGAATTTTTACACTTTTCAGTAAAAACTCCAATTTGTTCACACTACTTAAGTCGTCAATACCTTTAAGCTTTTCCTTTGATATACACTGATGAAAACAATTAAAGGAAGGAACGGGTTTTAAAAAAAGAACAAAATAAGTCCAGCATATATGCAAATTTGTTATCAGATAATAGATAAGCTCTTCGAGGATACATCCTGACATTCAATGGCATGTAACGTTATAAAGTAATGGCGCTGTGATCGCGTTTGTGCAACTATACCTCATTTGCTCTTCGAAGCTTGTAGCGTTAGGACATTTTGTAACATTTTACATTAGTCCGATCCTTTTTTGTTTAATTTTGTTTACCCATCGTTAGCATGGCTAGTCGCAGACAATGCCACAAGATGGCGGATAGTTGGTAGACTAGAGGCGGGACAATCATGGGCTTCCTCTTGTAAGAACTTCGAGGTCTTTAACTCACTTTCTCTATTTTTAAGTCACCTTTAACCATTTCGACAATATTTTCAAGTTATTTTTAAGTACGTCACAATATTTTCAGTGGCTGTATTTAGTGCCAACGCTCGCGGTACTGATGATACTTTCACATGAATGTCTTTAGCAATTTTAACTAACACATTTTTATTTAAACCTGATAAAGACAAATTTTTCTTTAGACAGTTTTATTAAACAACAACCAAAGAATTAACACAGAAGTTGTTTTACTGACGGACACCCACGGCATTATAATACTGCGTCAAGCTTATAAAAGGTTCATAACTTCCTATAAGATATAGAAACCACAGTTTCCTTATAATCCTTCCTTTAGATTGTACTTCACACATTGGTATTTTGACGAACCACTTTACTGAAGCACAAAATCTCCAAATAAAATCTTTTTTATTAAATCTCAAGTTAAAATATCAACAGCAAAACAATATATAAAAATAAAATAATCAACAAATTCATTTAAGTTCCTTTTTAATTTGTATTACGGTTATATACATATAAATACATTAAAATAAAAATTTCGTTCTTAATCATTTTATTAAAAATAAGAAAATCGATATTTGAATATACAATGTTATGAATATACATAACTTAACATTATTGAATACTTTATTTATATTTAATACTTTTCTAATGAGCAAAGTGATTTATTTTCCATTAGTAAAATTTTTAAGATTTCATTTCTTGATTTTTATGGCTGTTATTATATGTTGATTTTTTTAATAATAATGAAACTATTTGAAAAAAATAACAATTCAACAAGCTCTAAATCAAAATTAAATAGTATGTTTACTCTTGTCAAAGAATTTGTTTCTATAAATTTTTTTATAAATTTAATACCATTAAGCCTCTAATCTATACAATTCACATAGAGAAGAGCAAAATCTCCAATAGCAGAAATTCTTCTAGAAGAGCATCAATGCTTTATTTAGTTCGTAAATTCTATTTTTAAGCTATGTCAATATTTTGATTAAAAACATTTCCTTTGAACAAGTTAAATACAAAAAAATTTTTGAAATTATGATTAATATAGAAAAAGTTTGATTTTGAAAAGTTTGATAGAGAAAGTTTTATTTTGATAAAATAAACAAAGTAGTAATTTCCAAGAGCAAGCTATGCATTTAACCTTTCGACTTACAAACAAGATAATTTTTATATTCATTCAAAAATTTTTTTATGGTTCATTTATTTGCATAAGCCTATTCGTTATAGTTATATATTGAAACATTCTTTAACATGCGTCTTATCACAAACGTTATTAAGATCAAAGCAAATATTATCTTAATATAGCTTTGCTTTACTATTTGAAAAAAGATTAACATTTTTTGAAGCATAACATCATCTAAAGATCTTCAAAATCTTTTAAATGATTAAAAAAGATAAAGGTAAATGCAATTTACTCTATTCAATTCATCCCTATATATATTTTTTATTTTGATGAATTAAATAAATATTTTAATATTTATTTAAATCATCAAACTGCTTGAATTGTATATAGAAATAGTAAGAACGTTTTTATCAATATAAAGATTAATGAAATACTAAAATATATATTTTTGATAAATGTGTTCTGTAGTTTTCTGAATTCTAAGGGATTTCACAAAAACTTTTTTAAAAACATTTTATTACAATATACAGATTTGGTAAATACAAATAGAAATTGAAAAAATCGAAAATATTTTTCATAAGTATATTTACTATTAATCATTAAACAAAAAAACATTTAAAAAAGGTGCCAAAAAATTAAGTTTTAAGTACTGCGATTTTTTTATTACACATCAACTAATAATACTTTCTAGGTTTCAGTGTACGAGATATAGTTAAAAACAATGCATATTTACGTAGAAATGAAAAAAATTAGATGTAATATGTGAAATAAAAAACATATACCCTTTTTAATGGCAAGTGTTCCACTAATATCTCTGCCGTTCACCCTGTTGATTCATCGTCCTTTAAAAGTTATTTCCTAACTTGGAAAAAAAAGTTGAACGTTCATAAATTTGTCTCATTTCATTCTTCGAGTTTAGTTTAGCATTAAAGATCCCAAATTTCTCATTAATTTATAAATTCTAAGTTCTTGTGAAGTTTTGAAAGTATAAATCAACATATTAAGCGTTTATTTGATCAGCATTTAGGGATGCTTTGTGTAAGAATTAAATCGACACAATATTCATGAAATGATACCAATTATTATCATATTAATAGTACTTCTCACTTACTTTTACTATCTTTGGAAAAAGAATTTCATACATTAATAAAAACAAATTTTTTTAACAGTGGGCATGGGGACAAAAACTTCACCACAACAAGGCTGAGAACTGCAATTGATTTAGCGCCACCTGGTGGACATCTGTAAACCAAGTCAGGAAGGCGAGCTACAATACCCTCCTCACTTCACGCGCAGCATGTCCAATTTTGGACCTTGCGCCATAAAACCCAACCAACCTCCTCACTTCCCCACAAACCCGTTTATAGGGTGGGCCACATTCATTCATCATCTCAGAAGATAGGACAGAGAAACACAGAAACATTTATGCCTGAAGTGGGATTCAAACTCGGGAACAACAGCTGAAGAGTCAGGACACTAACCACTCCGCCATCAGCTGGCTGAAATGCCTACGTGTACAGCCAACATCGGTTAATCATTGTCGACAAGTTACAATTTTGAAAAGTAATCTCATTTTTTACTTTAGAAATTAAAATTCATTCATTTATTTTTCATTTAAAAGAAATTGCATAATACAAAATGATATATATGACTTTTTGTATTAGTTTGATTAAATTTTATTTCATAAGGAATTTAAGATGAAAAATTAATATACCTTTATTTTATATTACATTAATGTATACACATAAATTGTGATCTATATTTTACAGGATTTTGATAAAACACTCAGAAACATAAAAAAACGTTATTATGATAGAAAAAAATTAAGATGTTCCAGAAAAGGATCATGAATTTTAATTGCATCTTGAACATATTTTTGATTATTATTATTCTACCTCAGATGAAACCACTGAGACAATAAATAAATAATTAAATGATATCCCACTTAATTTGCTGTTGATAATTTAATCTAAAAATATCTTTATCACTTCATTTCAATTACGATTTTTATTTTCCATTCCTTTAACATTATCTTTTATTCAAATTGAATATAATTTATTTTGATTGATATGTACATTAGTTTTGATTTAATTGATATGTATTGTTTTCATATATAATGTACAAATCCATATATTTTGTTCAATAAAGGAGTAGCTATTTTTCTCAACTTTTCACCATTCAATTTCAGTAATGTTTGCTTCATTTTTATTTCTACCACGAATATTCATCTGTATATTTCAAATAATTATCATATTTCAAATATTTTATAATATTACAAAATTAAAGTTTTGATTTTTAAGCAATGATTTTTATTTAATTTTAAAGATTATTAAAAATATAAATAGAAATATTTTATTTAAAATAGATTTGTATACAAAATTAATTCAAATAATATTTTAAATATCAATGTATATAAATGGTATTCATAAAGCTAGATAAATATTTTAATATTTTAAGTTCATCTATATCTATAAAGAATTTACAGAAATCATTTAGAAACTGAATAATTTTGCATTTAAATGTTCTTATAAAATTCATATGCATAATTTTAAAAAAATTATATAGCAGAGAAATATATTTCTTAAGTAATTTCTTGTAACATATTTTCTTGTTCTAATAAAATTGTACAAGTTGTTAATTGTTGCTTATAATCTAGTTCTAAATGTAAACATATTTTAAATTTAAAGAGTAATATACATATATATATATATATATATATATATATATATATATATATATATATATATATATATATATATATATATAAACTGGAGAAAAGAATTGTATTGTTTAGCTTACAATTAAATGCTACTAGAAATGATAGAAAATGAATTTGTTGTGTTATGAATTCAAATTTTTAAAAAATGATAAAATATGTGAGAAATTAAGAGACATCAAATCTCTCATTTTGCTAAACATCTTAAGAATTATAATTCTTGACAAAATAGAAATCAGTGTTTTTTCTCATTCAATAATTCAGTATAACTAAGCAAATTAGTGATTATTTAAGAGTGAATTTAAATTTTTGACTCTCACTGAAAAGTTCAATGCCTGAAAAAAAACGCTTATTATTCGTTTTGCAGATTTTAGGCTTGTAATATAATTATTATTGAGAAAGTTATAACTGATATATTTTGATATCTTATTTCTATTTAAAGTAGAATATTACAAGTAAATAATTTTTTTAGATATGAAAAAAGAAAATAAAAATGGTTTCTACAGTGAAATTTTCAAATAAAATTAAAGAAATTACGATTTATTTATTACATAAAATATAAGACTAAAAATAATTCTTTCTGTTTTTCAAATTATAACTTCAATACATTTTCAATACATGTGTATTTGAATGAAATTAATTTATTATTGTAAGCATGCATTACGTTTATATAACTTTAGATTTAATAAAAAAAAAAGTAAGCGTATTGTTAATATTTAAACTTTTCATACAATTAAACTCAGAAATTGTGTGAGTGGAAATATTATTTTTATGTTTTAAAATATGTTCATTGAATAGAATCATGGTATCCATTTCTATGATGTTTAATTAATTAAATGAAAATTTACATATTTAATTTGTTCATGCAACGCTGTAAGCATCAGGGACTTTGAACATTTATTCTTATGCCTTTATTTCAAGGACTAAAATCTCATCATTCATTAGAGAGAATAAAAAGAACGAGGTTATTGATCAAAGAGGAAAATTCTAGCTTAAAACACTTCAGGGAAGCAGCAAATTAATTAGTGAAATAACTTCTGGAAGATTGACTCTTGAGATTAACAAAAAAGTACCCTTATAAACAGTTTTTAAGCTGACAATAATTTAATTCGCAAATTTCATTAAGTATTTTTTAAGAAATCTTGACATGGTGAAAACATAAAAGTTTATAAATGACTCATACTTTATATGGTTATGACGCGAAATAAAGATTAATACAAGCATTGACAATCTTTTTTGAAAAACGCTCAAGCGTTATTCTTTCCTATCATTAAGATGCAAGCGACATAAGCAAAACTTTAATGCATTGGACAATAATGTTTTGCTTATTTTTAAAAAAATTTAGTATTCAGAAGGAAAAGTATGTTAAATAAAATATTTTGTTAGTTATTAATTTCTCTAATAATAATAGCGTCAATTGAATATGAGAAAATCCCAAAATGAATGTCTCTGTGAATGTGTGATTAATTTTTAATTCAATTGAGTGAACTACTCAAAAATAATTCTTCTGGATCAGATGGAGTTAAGAAACATCTATCACACTTAATAAAGAAAAATCGTAACAAATAAAGAAAAATATAATAAATATATTTGATTAATACAAAAATTGGAAATTATCTAGAGGCTTATTATTTGGGCTTAGGAAATCTAAAAAATAAAGATATTCAGATGAAATATTTTAATTTTGAAAATGAAATGATGTTACTACTTTTTTTTCGAGAGCAAGCATATTTCTAATTTATTTATTGTGAGCCAATAAAATTTATATAAAATAAAATTTCATGACATGTATACGATCAAGTTTTGTTCTTGATTTCAACTTATAAGTATAAGGGGTGATCAAATGAAACGGTACAAAACGACGTAAAAACGTAATAGTTAAATATTTGCATATTCCACCATGAGAGAACGTAGCGAGACATCTCGGGATGTGATTGGAGACTGTGACTGGAATCGAACCATGCTCGGGCGCTTGCGTGCGCAGGAGAGAGCAGAGGCTCTTATCAAAAGCGGCGTCCAAATGATGCGGCAGTCCGTATGAGGACAGGATGTCGTTCGCGTTGCAAAATTCGACGATTGAGGAGCAGCGAGGTGTTATCCGATTTCTGACAGCGGAAGGTGAGAAACCAGTGGAAGCATGAGTCGTCACCTCCCCCTAAAATGTTCAAAACTGTATCGGCAGCAGGAAAGGTGTTTGCTCACCGTCTTTTTCGACGTTTAAGGTCCGATACTTGTGGAATTCCACGAGCACAGAAAAACCATAAACTCCGATGTGTACTGTGAGACACTCCGATGCCTACGCAGGTCAATCAAGAACAAAAGACTGGGGCTGCTCACGAAGGGTGTGGTTATATTCCATGATAACGCGCGTCCACACGTCTCTAGAATCACACACATGAAACTAGCCAGGTTCAAGTGGGAGACGTTGTACCATCCGACTTACAGTCCCGACATGTCTCCCTGCAATTTCCATGGGTTTGGTGCACTGAAGAAACACCTGAAAGGAAAGTGCTTCAATTCGGACGACGTACAGGACTGGACCTCATCACGGCCATAGTAATTCTGGGAACAAGGAATTCTGCGGCTTGTTCATCAGTGGAATCGTTGTGCTCAAGCCTATGGTGTGTATTTTGAATAAAGTCTACATTTGTACCCACCGTGTCGTTTCGTACCTTTTCCTTTGATCATCCCTTATAAATTTAAATAAGCGTGTTTTTTTATAAATTTATGTGTTCAGTTAGTTTTTGACATGGTACTGAGTTGTATATAAGTTCCAATAATGTAAGTTATATTTTTATCCAGATAATCCAGTTTAAAAGACAAAAAAATTATCTAGAAATGCTAGTTATTATTTAATTGAAAGTTCTGTTTCCTTTGGATAAATATTAAGTATATACAGAAATAACATGGTAGATTTTACTTTACGTTTAAAAATTTTGATCATTATGTATTTTTCCATACTTTTACGACATATATAACATGCTATTCTCTAATATAATGATAACTAAAATAAAAAGGGCTCAGCTTTATTTAAAATTTTCAATTGAAATATTATTGTAAATTTTATTCTAAAACTTCATTTTGTTCTTCCGATTCTTTAGAACTAAATTTTTAATGTTACTTGAAAATACTTATTTTTTCTAGTTAAGATATCATTAACCTAAAAATTAATCGGAATTAAACACCCCATTACAAATTGGAGATTTATAAAGTAGCCGGTAAATATGATAAATGTCCAATAATATATCACATTTACCATGTTTAGTGGTGATAATTAATGTACGCGGTGATAAGTGATCATTATCACCGTACATAGTAATATATATATATACACTGCTCAAAACAATTAAAGGATATTGCGGTTTTAGGTGGATCTTGTGGATGGGAAACTTTTTAGCTGATTGATACGTTGTCGACAGACGTAGTAGGTTATATGAGAATAAATTACACATGTTTGGCAGAAAAAAATGCATTTTATTGCGACTTTGTCTACAAAAAGAAAAAAACACAATTTGTGCATATGAGAAAAAAAGAATAAGAAAAGGTGTTGTCTTCAAAGGAAGTCATTTTCAGTAGGGGGTATAGTTTCCACGGACGGCCATCAACGTTGAGCACCTTTGAGGCATGGAGTCAATGAGGCTATTAATCACGAGTTGGGGTATTCTGTCCCATTCTTCCAGAAGAGCTCTTCCCAGTTCTTGGAGAGTTTGTGGGGGTGGTTGGTGACCAGCAACTCGTCTTTCTAGAGCGTCCCAAACGTGCTCTATTGAATTCATGTCTGGAGAACACGCTGGCCATTCCATTCGTACGATTCCTTCCTTGAAAAGGAAATCCTCCACCAGGTTAGCACGATGTGGCCTGCAGTTATCGTCCATTAAAATGAAGTCATCTCCGATTGCTTCAGCGTAAGGGACTACAATAGGTCTGAAGATCTCATCCCTATATCGGCGACCAGTCAGAGGTCCATCTCGAATGATATAGAGGTCTGTGCGCCCGTCAATGGAGATGCCACCATACACCAACACTCCCCCACCGCCAAATCTGACACTTTCGTGCACGAACGCTGGATTATTCCTACTGCCACGGTCCCTCCAGATGAAAATACGCCTATTATCAGGATGAACAGAAAAACGGTACTCGTCAGAAAAAAACATTGCTCTATTCATTTCTCCTCCAGTTCACATGCTCTGTTGCCCACTCCCTGCAGTCACGACGATGCCTTGATGTTATTTTAACACCTACCATCGGTCGGCGAGCAAATAGACCTACACCATGGAGCCGGTTTCGGACAGTCTGAGTTGAAACCGTGGTGTCAGTAGCCGAGCGAAGGTGTTGTTGGAGAAGAGTAGCGTTCATATTTCGGTGTCTCCGAGCCGTTAACACTAAATAACGATCTTCATTGGGAGTTGTTGACCGTCTACGACCTTGCCCTGGTCTTCGGCCTACACTTCCAGTCTCCAAAAAACGGTTCCAGATCCTGGAAATCACACTTTGTAACACTCCAATGGCTTGCGCTACTCCGGCTTGAGTTTGGCCCCCTACTAACCTACCAACAATTCTCCAATCTTCTGAATCGGTTAAATGACTTCACTGAGACATCGTACTCATCGAAACAAAGCAGTCACTGAATACTGATCATCCTTGTATTCATTGTCTTTTATTCAGTTGAAAGTCAAATTTCATTCACTGCCACTGAAGTGACGTTTTTGACGTCGAACTCAAAATTAGCATACTCCACAGTTTGAAAATCAGAAAAATTTTCATTTGTGATTCTCTTCTTCCATTTTCAGCAAAAAAAATTTCGTTTATATCTTTATTTTATGTAAAACTTACAATATCCTTTAATTGTTTTGAGCAGTATATATATATATATATATATATATATATATATATATATATATATATATATATATATATATATATATATATATATATATATATATATATATATATATATATATATATATATATATATATATATATATATATATATATATATATATATATAGTAATTTAATGATTGTATTACTATGATAACTATTGGTGCAACCCCGGCAACAGAGATTCGTGATTTTGCTTTCGCGACTAATTAAAAGGTCGCAATTAATTAGTTTAGCTAGTTATCACTGTAGCTCTGAAGATATTTATCCCAAGTACAAAAGGTGTGAATTTTGTGGCATTTCGAGTAGAAATTTGCTTTTCAAAAACTTATTTTGGATACTTCAAAAATGTTCTTATCAATCATTGTTCCTTTGGATTAATTAACATCATGATGAGCGGCTAATCAAGGTAAGAGCCCAGATGTCGTATTATTACGTTCTGTGCATTGATTTCGTGCGTTTTGATGTTGGAATTGGAACCAAAGATATTGACCTTTTAATAAATACATAAAATTCATGATTTTCGTCAGTTTTTCGCAAATTTTTTCCACCCTTTTAATTATTCATTAATGACTTCAGTTCTCTCTAATTCTCCTATCTTTCTAAAATATTTCTCTAATTGGAGAGGATATTATTACGTTTTCAAAAATGTATAATTCATAATTGTAAGATCAATAGTTCTGTTCCTATAATTTTGTAAATTTTTTTATTTTTATTCCATTAATTTTGTATTTTTGAATATTTTGATTGCAATTCTTACCTTAAAACTACCGTAACTTTTTAATTTTTAATCATTCCACTCCAATCTTTTTTTGTCTATTCGGAGTGGATTTCTGTGACTATTTTTTTAAGTATGTAATCTATGTTTCCAATCAACAGTTAATGAGATATGGTCTAATTAGTGTATTGAGAAATTGTATTTCTTTTCGTATTTTCTCCCCATGCTTCTTCATTTTTCCCCTATGTAGATGTATTGATACTGTAGTATTATTTTTATTTTTATTTTTTTTTCAAAATTCTGCTTTTTGTTCCCCGTTTTGTATACCTATTCTTTTTCATCTTAACACTTTACGCATCGAATTCCCCGCGCTTAATTAATTTTAATATTAATCAGCTGTTTTCTCGGTACCTAATTGTTACAGCTACTTAGTACAAAGTTCTAAGTTCCTTAATTCTAAATGTGCTTCTAATATTCCCACTTAGAAAGTATGTATACATATATCTCTTTTTGAAATATTATTTATTCATTTATTTTTTTACTCTTAGTCCACTTTTTGAACTTAATCTTTCTCACGTTGCAAGATAAGCCCAAATCCAGGACTTCAGATTTTTCATTGCTCTTTTTGTGGTCTTTTTAACTCTAGCATCTATGCTTAAGTATAGGAACTAAAATTTATTTAATTTTTTTTTCAACCTAGTTTTAGATTTAAACTTTTTTTCTCTTTTTCTCTTTCATTTGGACTACAACTTTTTCGCGTTCTAATCTGACTCTTATAAAGGTGTCTAACTAAATGACTCATATTTTTTGTTTATTTTTATTCAATTATTATTGTTATTATAACTGAGAAAGAACTAAATCTTTTTTATTTTTTTTATTTTTTTATTTATCTTTTTAGTTTATTTATTTATTTTTTTTATTTTAACATGTTAATTTTAATTTTGAGATTTTATAATAATCTATGATTATTTTAATTGTACTTTTTAACATTAACTTTTAATGTCTTACATTTTTTTATAATCTTTATGTATGTCTAATAATTATTTTTCAATGTTAATTTGACAATTATAACTACTTGTAAAATAAATTAATCTACATAAATTATCTTGTAAATAAATTAATATTTTATAATTGTTTTATTACAAAGGCATGATATTTTAAGCCCTGACATTTTTTTCTATTAAGTTAGGTCTGCTATTTGTTTTGCTGAACTTTTCATTTCTTATAAATATAATAATCTTAATTACTTCAATATAAATCAAATAATGTGAATATTAATTTTACCTAAAGAAAATATTTAATTCACTTAAATTGAATTTTCTGGTAATTAAATATTCTGAATGTGTTAAAATTTTGTTTACGAAACACACATTAAGTGTGAATTTACGAAATGTTTAACGATATTGGTAGAAAATTGTTTTTTGTTTACATTAAAATTTAAATGTGACACTAGATTTATTTTAATAGAAGGATATGTTTCTTTTTTCCTAGACAAACATTCAGGTAAACATCCATGAAGCGCAAGATGAGAATTCAGCTTCAATTAGATATCTCAGTAAAATTTGAGCCGAGCTGGCAGTCGAATGGTTAGCGCTCTTGCCTTCGGTTCAACAGTTCGTGGGTTCGAATCCCATCTTGGGCATGGATGTTTGTAGTGGTTCGGAATCCACTTTAAACCGTAGGTCCCGGTCTAATTAGCCTTCGTGTGCAAAAAGTGACCGTTGAGCGACAAACAAACCAATCAGTAAAATTTGACCATCTAATTAAAATTTGATAAGCATTTATGCCACTGAATTATACGTCATTTCAAAATGTACCTTAATCCAATATTTTTTTCTAATGCCCGGCTGCCCTTAGAACTTTGCCTTATTCAACTCTATCATCGAACTGATGGCATCTCATATAGAGGGGTACATAGTGAGCGTGCCATCTTCGCCCTAAAAACGAAGTGATAAAGAAAGACAAACACAATGAGAGAAAGAAACATCTCTCTCCGAACCAGGATTCGAACCTGGGTCCTACTGCTTCGCAGTTAGGGATACTAGCCTCTGCGCCATCACTTGGCACTTTTTTTTCAATAATAAATTAGGTATTTTATGGTGGCAATAAAAAATGTAAAACAGATATGGCATAAATGTTTTTTTCACTACTTATTAATAATTATTTATGATCTAAAGCAATTAGTACATATTAGAGTTTATTTATCTCTATTTGAATTAAATTTATATATACACTTTTATATTTTTGATATTCATATAATTTCTCATCATTTTTATTTGAAATAGTTACACTCTTCCTTCGAAATATTATTAAGGCCACTTATTTTTAAATTATATTTTGTATATTGCTAAATAGATTAACTTTCAAGTATTACACACATAATTACAGTAATAATTTGTATTATTATATAGTTTTAAATATAATTTTAAAAAACTATTTTTCGCATTCAATATATATTTTTGATTAAATAGTACATTTCCGCCCAACTTGTCTAGCGGTCAGCGTGCCTGACTGCGGATAAGGAGGTCCTGGGATCGAATCTCGGTTCGGGCATGGATGTACTCTCTCTCTCTATCTATTTTGTCTTTGTCCTTTAATTATATGAATGAGGTATGAATGGTTGCCTACCCTATAAACGGATACCTATAGCATGTGTGTACTGAGGAAGTCGGACTCCACACCAAAATATGGTTCAGTTGGAAAAGTGGAGCAACGTACCCTATGTTGCCAGCCTAGCTGGCACAAGACAACAACATTTAATATTACTGCCTTATTTAATTTGGTGTAGAAAATAAATTTTGTTATTTTGTAAAGCTTATATATAAAGCCATGTTAAATTTGGAAACTTTAATTTAGTATAAAAACCATAATAAAGAATATTTCAGTTTAAAAAAATATAGAACACTATTCAATTAAGATAATTAAGTAGTATAAGACCTTGCACACACAATATGAATATTTAAGATTAATAGTATTAGTTGAATTTAATTACCACACAGTTATTCGTGGAATACATTAGAATTTTAAATTGTCTTAATTAACTGTAGCATAATATTTCCTTATAGCCATTAAGAAAACTATTAAGAAAATTATTAGAAAAGTTAAATGTGATTGGAATTCTTATTTACTGCTTAAAATTCTCGCCTGTGGCTATAATTTCCTTTTTTAAATTTATATCAGTTATTAAACTATTTTAATAGTTTTGCGAAAGATATGAAAATGCACGGAATGATTTTCAAGTTTAATTAACATTATGTAAAAATGTTTCCTTTGTTTCTTCTTTCCAGACAGTTATAATTCACCGGATTACATTGAAATCTGTTTCAATAAGAGACATCTAATACAAAAAGATTTTACCTATTGACTGTTCTATTTAATGAAGTCTAAGATTATTTTAAGAATTGAAAATGTATAAAAATATCTTTTATTTTATTGAAACAAATTATTGATATTGAAATTTCCATCAAAATTAAATTTTTGTAGATTCAAAATAAATCGTTGACAATAGATAATAAAACAATATTTAATGGGCTATTCGAAAGCTCATTTTTATATATTTTTAATTTCTTGTTACATATTGTAAAAACTTCTATATAGATAGTATTCGACTATTTTTATTACAAGAAATTGCATGACAATCAATAATTTTCATTTTCGTTTTTGAAAAAAGTTTTAGCAGTTATAATAATTAAAGCATATTATTTACTGATTATTATAATAAAATCATTTAAAATTAAACATTATTGAAAACGTAGCAAATACATTATAAATCAAAATATATCCTTGAAAGAAAATTGTAAAAAACTCAAAATTAAATTGATATCATATTTTCTTAAACATTCAAATGAATTCTCGGTTGAAATATTAAAAACTGATAGCAAGTTCTTGGTTGAAATATTAACAAACGATATCAAGTTCTTGGTTGAAATAATTATTCATTTCCTGTAGAGACTGGGGTGCTAATGCTACAGTTCTTAGAACTACTTTTATTGCCTTGATGAGACCTATATTGGATTTATATGGGTCTCAGGTCTATTCTTGTACCTCAGCCAGTAACCTCCATAAGCTAGAGCAAGTGCAATTAAGTGCTGGAAGAGTGATCTCTGGTTTGCATAGAAGCTGCCCCAATGACATAGTTTTATATGAGACTAATCTTCAGCTTTGAATTTGCGAAGGGAAATGAATCTAGTCAAATATTATAGCAAATTAATCAGCTACGGGAATCAAAATCGCACTTCTGAATACCTGATTAATTGGCAGAATGGTCAAAGGTTAAAAAGGGATTATCTCTTTTCTAGGGCCTTTCCACTTAGTGCAATTAACCACAATGTTAAGCCTCAGTACCTTACTTGTCCCATTAATCCATTATCGGGTCGACCAAATGTTTTTTATCACACAAAGCTTTTTTCAAGTCACCAAAGACACTGACTCCCCAGATTTATTAAAACAGTTGGCTTTGGAGATCACAAATAATATCCCACCTAATGATCTTCACATTTATACGGATGCCAGTGGTGAGATAGCCACCACGCAGGCAGTGGAGTTTTCCTTAAATACCCGAATGGATCTAGTGATTCAAAGTTTTGCAGAAACCCGGATTACTGTTCGGTATTTCGCAGTGAACTTTTGGATATCCAGACTGGTCTGGACTCAATCAAGAATAAAGCTTCTGTTAATAATATATGGATTCTCACTGACAGTCGTAGCTCCATCCAGTACTTGAGCAAATGGACTAGTGTAACAGACCATGCCGGGACCCATATTCTTCGTATGCCATTTGATCTCTCAGTCTCGCATGATATTCACTTCCAGTGGGTCCCCTCTCATGTAGGTTTGTTCGCAAATGAGCTAGCTGACGCACTGATCAAGGAGGGCTCTTCCTCTACTGCTTCTCCAGATCTGGATCTTACTTACTCAGAACTATACTCTGCTTGTAAAAATGCTATTTCAAATACTTGGCAGCATCCCCCTGTTCATGCTTGGTACTGCCTTAGGTAGCCAGAGGTAGCCATTGACTTTGTGGGTTCCAGAGCTGACCAGACTGCGATCAGTACATTTATTAGTGGACACATCAGTTGCCTATCCTTTGACTATCGTATTAAGCATTTCCCTGTCTGTAAAAAGTGCAACTCCAACGAGGCTAGTCCTCAACACTTATTTGAATGCACTTAATTCTCGATGGAGGAGCTACGTGGCGACCACCTCTTTTTCTTGGTTTTTTGAGAATGCATGGGCTCATGGATCTGGTGAAGCTCCGGAATTTGTAACAAAAACAAATAGAATTAAGTATATGGAACGCTTAAACGTCCACTAGGAAAAATAATTAAATATAGAATTCAAGCCTCCTCTCAGATGTATTGAAATGCATTTCCGATAGCCAGCTTATTGGAAAAAATGTAAACACGTTCACTAGGGTGGGCAAAAATATTTTTTTCAAAAATCAAAAAATAGTATTAAACATCGTTATTTAAATGAATTCCATACAGTGAAAATTAAGAAAGATGGTAGATTCTTACTAAATTCTCAATGGTTGCTAATGGATATAACAATTTTAAAAAAGATTAATTTTTATATTTTTAAGGGAATATAATTCTGTGGTATTAAGTTGTTTATATATTAATTGTATTGCGGAATATATAAGAAAAATTACGTTGAATTCAAATCAGCAATAATAAGGGTTCATTTATAAACACTGTAAAAAGAGTAAATCATAAACACTGTAATACAAATTCCGAAGTAAAACAATAGACAATATTTGTTTTATAAGCTATGTATATCTTGATATAATTTCCATTCCAATCTATTCAACCATTCTCAGCTCAATACCGGGCAACAGTTTATGATAAAACAGAATAAAAATTATATTTATATAGAATGTTAACTAAAATAATGTATAATCAATCTGTATCGTTCATAATATTTTTTGAAATAAGATATTTTTCGTATACTGTCTACCTGCGGATTTCAAATAAAATATTTTTATATCTCAAAATATTTTCCTCAAAATAGTAAGCTTCCTTTATTTGAATTAAAATACATAGGACTCTTACAATAGTAAAATTTCCTATTATTTACATATAATACTTACTTTCCTATTATATATAATATAATACTAGTAATATATCCTATGATTTCACTATTTTTCTATAATATGTATTATAATAGTATTAATTATAATCTATTTTTATACTAGACATCAATTATTTTTAAAAAATCCATTGTTTTCAAACATAAATGTTTAACATTATAGTTAGTAACACATTTTTAAGGTGATTTAATAAAGGCAAAATTTTTTCGAATATTTTTGAAACATTTAATTAAAATTTCTATAATGTAATGATTCTTTTAGAATGAATGAACTTTACTATGGAGTTTTTATAAAAACGTTCAAAATAACATTTTGTAAAGGGATTTAATTTTATTGTGTAGTTTAAAAATTTATCAAATTTTAATTAACTATTAATTTTTATCCACTTTCAATTTTTAAATTGAAAATGAATCTGAGCGCATTGTTTTAATTTATAAGAAATCTATCATATATATGATTGTGGATCTGCACAATATTTAAAACATTTGTGCATGACACTTTATTATCCTTAATGATCGTATGTTTTCTGCTTTTCATACAAAGATTCTTCTAATATTACTGATTTCCAGACAAAAAGACATATTTTAATATTACTGAAGAAAACATCTCAATCATAGATGGTCTTACGTTCTACGTATTTAACACTTTATTTTTATAATATATTAAATATAAACAAATATTAATTTTCAATTTCATGTATTTCAGAAAATGCTTTCTACACAATTTTACTTTTACAACAAACCTAACATAGATATGTTTTTATATACATCGAATAATAATATATCTAATTATATATTATGAAATAATGTTTGCAATAATTATTTAGCAATATTATGTATTTAGGTACACTATTTTTGATGAAATTTTAAATTTATAGTAGGAAAAAAATCTAAAATGTTTCAACTTTTATGTTGTTAAAAATTAAGTACAATTTTCACAAGATTTTATTTAGAGAAACTGCAATTTAATGTATATTATAAACCCTCAATTTTTTATCACTTAAAGTTCGTAACATACGCTATCTTAATTAAATATTTCACAAGTATAAAATTTAATTACATAAAAATAAAAAAAAATTTAAGGAATTATTTTTATATTAAATGAACACGTAGAAAGCTTGAACTCATTAATAAATGAAAGCAAATTTAATTAATGAATATATTTTACTCTACTTCAAATTTACTTCCAATTATGAATAGAATTCAGCCACAAGAAAATGCTTTTTAGAGAATGGTGCAAAAAACGAGAAGTTTACTTTAAAAAATTATGCTTTCAAATAATTTTCCATATGAAAATTATAAATGTTCCATGCTTTAATTAAATTCTTCTTTCAAACATGTTAATAAAAACAAACATAACTTATGTATATATATAATAATAATAAAAACACATCATTTTTCTAATTTATATTTACTTAGTATTTTCGCCTACTTATTTTTGTGCTATTATGCTTAAAATTGCATTCATTTGAAATAGATTGTGGATATTATATTTCAAAAAATTTTATTGCATTATTAAATTTTATTAATATTCTAATTTTGTAACCATCAAAGCTACTAATAAAATGTAGGGCTTTACAAGCTCTTTGTAACCAAATTTTTATATCCATTTAAATCTCGATTGCAAAATATTATAGCAGGACAAATATTATCTTTTATTTTAATATAATAAAATCTATACTTATTGCTTCTGTTATCCATATATGTATGTATACGTATATAAATATAATGTGTGTTTATTATTTAACTCTCTATTTTCTTTGTAATATGAATGGCATAGTGATTTTATATTAAGTGTAACATAAGCTAAAATCAATACTTCAAATTTTAAAATAAGTAAAGATTGCTGCATTATTGTATGAGACTTTTTAAACATTTTTATAAGTGAAGAGAAACACATAATAATGGCAATATAAAATTGGTTTTAATTTATTATATTTTTTATAATTTTTCTGTAATTTTATTAACATAATATAACTACTTAAAATTGTATTTAAATTTTAAACCATTTTTTAATTTTATTATACATTAGTAACATTCTTAAGAATTAGATTCATGTATGTATCCTTACATTCAGCAAATTTAAAACTCATTCATTTAAACATTAAGATTTTTAATTAATAAAAAATATTGAAGATGTTTGTAAGAGGACTTATGTTTGTGTTAAAAAAATTTCGTCACTGAAATTATTGATGTACGGAAGTACTGTTATAAAACTGTGTAAAATAAATATTTGTGTACCACGGCAATATAGAAAAGAGAGATAGTATTCTTTCTGTTGTATAATGTGTTGTTATAAATAATTTTCTATCAAACTTTTTAATCTAAATAAATAAACTATGAACTTAACAAAATTTATTTATTCATATTTAAAATACAAAATGCTTTCGTCAAAACGAAATTAAAATTCTTTTAGAATACCAATTCCCATTATTTTAAAAAATTTACATTTTATTAATTTGAAGAAATAAATTACAAAAGAAATGTGCTACAGTATATTGTAAAGGAATAAATTTCGGTTCTCTTAAGATTAAAATATATATAACATGGATCATTTTTATTGTTTTTTGCCTATTAATGCCTATGACTACCCACGTTAAATTTTCGAAGAAAATATCGAATCTGATAATAAATAATAATAATGAAAAATGATAATAAACAGATTAAAAGAATCTGATAACAAATAAATAACGAACAATTGTTTCTTAAAATAAATTAAATGTTTCTCATTAATGTCGTCAAAACATAATAAATTTATTAGTTTTCTAGCAAAAAACTACAATTATATAATTATATAAGAAAAAGTATAAATCTCTAAGACTATCATTCACCATTATCTACTAAACTATCGAAATGTACTTTTATCTCGTATTTGGGATTTCTATTAAAATTTCGTATATTGCTTTATCAAGAATCTACTTAGATTTTGATAATTAAGCTTTATTAAGGTATAAAGAACAACATTTTTAAATAATATTTTTTACTGCAATATAATAATTTTTAAGTATATGTTTGCATGAGAAAGCTGTTTCTATTTCCGTAAATAACATGCTTCTAATGTTAAAAATATGTCCACATACGTTTATATATATGTATAATAGATATTCTTTGCATATATATAGATAAACATAAACGAATATAATGTAAAT